>LNGL01000034.1:36978-82795 GCA_001510565.1 Knoxdaviesia proteae
ACCATAGCTGGGCTCAGTGAATGAGGGCAAGACGGCTCTGCTGTTCCCGTTGTCGAGCGTGGCAGTTGTTGCTGCTGGCAATGGCTGTTCAGGCGGGTTCCTCTCCACTCCGTGCCCTGGGCCTTCCTTGTACCAGTCAGCCCGGCTTCCCACCGCACTTCCGGAGACTCCGACTAAATTCGCTCGGGCCGGTTTCGCCGGTCCGGGCCCGGCAGGGGTGGCCTTGTGTCGGAGAGGACGAGCAGTGCGCTAACTGATCTTCGGGAAGTCCCAGAAAGACTCTCCTCCGCGGTGGCCTTCTCGCCAAGGTCACACCACCGGGGGTGCCAGCACGGCGCCGACCAAAAGTCGGCTTCCGCGGCGTTGCTGCACGGGCGGGGTGCTTTTGTACTCCGCCGCCCACGAACTGGCGTCGCCGGGGCGGCCCTTCACCCAGATACTCTGACCAGCTTCGTTCTGACCTGGTGGCCAGACCTGGCGCTTGTCTTTGACATATGACCCGGTTGAGTTTGGTCGCGAGACCCATTCACGGGCTTGGTCTTCTGTCGTTATCCACGACTGCTTGAGAGTTCCTTCACTGCCCTTCATACCGCATGGACAGTGCTCCCATCTCCCCACCCAATCCGCTTGTTGTGCTCCTATGGACCAGCTGCCTACAAAGTCATGTCTCACCAGAGAGAGGCTTTCATGGCCACTACATAGACTATCTGCATAGATATTCTTGCGTTCAGAGTCCTGTATGGGTCAAATTAGATAGAAAATAATCAAATATGACCTCTTATTTCCCTTCTACATGCATGATTCCATAGTAAAGAGCAAAAACCAAACCTGTAAGGAAACAGGTACGGAAAGAAACACATTGTGGTGCATTACCCCTATAGTGATCTGATGGTACCAAAATACTCCTCTTTTATTGCGTTTCTATCATTCAGATACAAGGAACTTTACCAAATCAAACCCCCAGACCAACCAAGAAAAGAAAGTAGTGAACAGAACATAACAAAACAGAAGACAGGAGAATGAAGAAAAAAGTGAATTTTTGAACTCATGGCATCTAACCCTGAGTTCATGCCATGGAAGAGAGATTTACTTATCCTTCCCAGGGCATCTTGAAACTCTTTTTTAAAAACACAGAAAACGAAAAATAGGGGCGAGGGGAGTAGACGTAGCCTCGTGACAGATGGATGGCTGTGACAAAAGAAAGGACGGAAATACGGGAGGAAGAGAGAAAGCGGAAGCAAGAGGAAAAGAGACAGGGTGATAGAACAGTGGCCAGTTCTACGCCTGCTTTAGTCTATCCGCAGAGTACGGCGACCCTTGGTCTGGGCCTTCCGGCGCTTCGCGGCTCCCTTCTCGAACGCCGCCGCCGCAGCGTGGTCACGTCCGATGTTGTCAAGGTCCTTGACTTTATAGATCCGAATGATCCAGTTCTCGGTTGTGTAGGCCTCCTCGAGCACGTTAAGCTCGGGGCTCTTGTCGGGAAGGCGAACGCCGCGGACACGGTCCTGGGCTTGGCCGGCCGGGAACAGATTTTGGTAGTTGTAGTACGACATCTTGTACCTAAAGAGGAGTAAGGGGGGTTTGTCAGTTAGTATGTGTTAAGGCGCAAACAAGGAAGATGCCAGTCCGGCCAGATCACCAAAAGGAAAGGGGGTTGTTCTTACATCAAGCTGTTCTTCATCGTCTCGGTGGCATCTCCATCAACGCGGTATTCGCCGCGCGGGGTGAAGAAGTCGCGCTCGCGGACCTCATCAGGCCAGATACCCTCAGCAATACGGATCATCCACAGGAACTTGTTGATATCGTCACCGGAATATCCGAGCAGACCGCCGAAGACGACCAGCACGTAGTCGACCTCATGTTGGCGCATGATCGAGTAGCTGACCTCCTCGCGCGAGCTCATGGCCTTGCCGACGGTGGCAATGTGGGTGTTGTTCCACGTGTTGTTGTCAACCAGCGTCGGGCGGTCGGCCATGCCACCAATCTGGTAGCCGTAATCCCACCACGACATCACCTTCGCGTCGGGCTTGGTGTTCTGGCGGAGCCACTGGTAGGCCTCACGGTAATCGTCAATGATGTGCTGGGAGCCATCGGGGAGACGGCTGGCCAACACGACCGAGGGAGACGAGTAGGCATTGGAAGTCACCCAAGTGCAGTGTCTGACAAAAATCAGCAGGAAGGTGGTGGCAATAACAACCATGATAATCTTGCCAACCAGGCTGTAGACTCCGACAAACTGCTGCGTGGTCGTCTTCAGGCCGGAGGACTTCTTCTTCGATGCCTGCTCGCTCTCGGTGGGCTCGGTCGGCTCCTCGGGAGTCTTAATCTCGGTGAACGAGTCGAGAAGCTGCGAGAGTGCAATTGCGGCGGCAACGCAGACCACGGGGGTGAGCGTCAGCATGAGACGCACCATGACACCAGCGAAGTAGCTGCCAAAGAGCGAGTACACCACGATGAAGACGTGCTCGTCCTCCAGACGCTGGAAGCACATGTACACTCCAGCCGGGAACAGCCAAATAAGCATGTTCAAGTCGAAGAAGAACGAGGGCCAGGCGGTGGGCTGATGCTCGGAAACCGAGGCAATGATAGGAATGTGAATCTTGGCGTATCCGGTATCCCAGAGAGAGTAGAAGCGCCCGCTCCACGGGGCAATGTAGCCGAGCGACGTCAGGGCGATGAGACCTAGAAGTCCGATACCGAAGCTGGCAGCGAGGAAGGCAAGGAGGAACGACTTGAACTGCTTGCTGGGAACTCCCGACCGGATAAATTCGATGAAGCCGATCAACTGGATGAAGCCGAAGATACCCAGAGCAGGCATGTGCTCACTGGTCTTGACGGCCAAGAAGTTGACAAACGGAATCTGCATGCTGGCCAGGGTTCCAATGGCATACCAGGTGGTATAGCTGACATACAGTCTGTTGCTGTAACGGCCCATGACAATCAGCACGAAGGCGTGAAGAGGGAGCAAGCAGGTGATGAAAGCGTAGCCACCCCACGAGGCCACCATGTAGAAGTACGACACAGCGCAGAGGGCACCCCAGAACATGGAGCCCAGCTTCAGGGCCTTGATCCAAAGGTAGAAGGTGAAGACCAGTAAGAAGATGGCAATGGCTTCGTTGTCGTAGCTGCCAGCCACCGATCGCGAGATGTAACCGGGCGAGATTCCCATGAAAACGGCCGCCAACAGACCAGCCGAGGGCGAGGTGGTCATCTCGTTCGTCAGAAGGTAGGTCGCGTAGGCAGTCAGCCCGGAGAAGGCGGGAGCAAGAAGGACGCAGATGTTTCGGATATCGAGGGGCACGGAAATGGCCCGGAGCATCTGGTGGATGACGCCGCTGGTGACCATCAGACCGGGATACAAGGTACCTCCGGTAACACGGCCCAGCGGGTGCCAGGTCCGGTCATCGAACCAATCCCAGAACTTGTAGAAGCCATTGGCCACCAGATACTTTGTCGCGCGGAAATTGAACCAAGGATCGACTGTAGTGTAAAGAGAATAAATACGAGTTAGTAATGTGAAAAGGTCGGAGACAGGAGGTTTCTGCCAATTGTCCCGATTGCTTGGGTGAACAGGTTCGGGCAGTCATGATATCTCGATGTATGTAGACTCCGTGTGGAGATCAGGGGAACTGACACTCGTGAATGATGCTCTCGAAGCCTAGAAAGTGAATCAAACAGTGTGTTAGTATGCATTCGTCATCCTTTATACCACATCCTCCCAAGAGGCAATGCAAAGCTAAGGCGGTGAAATAACATACGAATCACGGAAAACAATCTGCTGGCAATAGAAGCAGCTGCAATCACTCCCAGAATCACAGCTCTGAGCAGAGATCTTTGGTTGGAATCAACCTTTTTGAACACATCCGCGTACACATCGAGGGCCGCCATGATGGGCCAACCGGGGGCCGAAACGACGGAGGATAGAAGTTGATCAGGGCACCTCTTCGGGTTGGGAAGTGAGGAGGTGGAGAGAAGGAAAGCTGCAGAGAGGCAGAAAAAGAGCGTGGAGGAAGATGGAAATCACGGGAAATGGATCGTCGGATTGTGTGTTGTGAGGAAGTTACATGAAGCTGAGGACAATTAAAGGACACTTAAAAAAAAGAGACAAGGACAACATCGAGCTTTCGGGGCCAATGGCCAATCATAATAGAGCAGAGGGGCAAATGTGGGGGCTTAAACCCGGGGCCGGTGTTTAGCCGGATATCTTAGGGTTAGCAGATACAGCTTCAAGTCCAGGGTGTCACTTCACTTTCCCGCCGTGTGCTCCGTTCTGACAATGTCATCACACTCATTGAAATTGGCAGTCTCTATTTACTTTACCATATACGTACAGCTGAATTTTACACTCTTGTGACTACACCAGCTCTGGAATCCCGTCGTCCTCCTTATATTTATCTCTTCCAAGCTGTGCTTAGGAATATCACTAAATGTTGCCCAAGTCATACATACCCCAACAAACGACAAAAAAGTCGTGTTCTTTAATTAGTTTTCCAGTCTCATGACAAATATCTCGTTTCTCATCCCTATTCATACCTATATACATGCTCCTCATCCTCCCGGTTATTCAGTATCCAACCAGTTACTCCTTTTCTTACTCCCACGGGTACTTCGTTCAGGGCCAGTTGACTCCAAGGATCGGGCTCAACGAGCTCTCATACGAAGCAAGATCATTCGGGTCATAGCCAGGCTTTGCAGCGCGCAGCAACAGACCGTAGTCGCCGTTGGGCAGAATGTACCGCGTTCCGTTCGACAGCCACACCGCCGGCTCCTCGCCCTGCCAGAAAGTCGGAGAGTAGTATCCTGGGCCGGTGGTAAAGCCGTCCTCGCCCTTCGCATCGTTGCCCCAGGTATTCCACGCTCCCATCTTTCCGTAGGTGGGGATTCCCAGAAACATCTCGGGAGCATCAATCGGGGGGGCCGAGGGTCGCCACGCGGTGGCAGCGGTCGAAGCCATAGGCGTTGGGAAGAACCTTCTGGTGGGCATGCACAACATCCCAGCGGATGTCCGCAGCCGGCTCCTAGATAGCCCAGTAACAGGTCGGGAAGTCATCCAGACAGCCGCCATTTTCCAGAGAGAGATAGTCGAATTTGGATGTCGTCTTCTCAATGACCCGAACCTGCGGATAGGTACCGTTCAGCATCATCGGGCTATAGCCGATTCCATCCGGAGGAAGACCGTCACGAAGCGTCTTGTTGAAAGTGGTGAATCGGGGGTCAAGGATGGTGATATACTTGCCACGGGTGTATGGAACACCAAAGTACGGGAGCACAAGCTCCTTCTCGCTTTCCGGGAGGATGACCAAGTGGCTCGAGTAGATCGGCTAGTAGTACGGATCAACGGACGGGGGGAGCACCGTCGCCTGGAACTCCGCAGTCTCGCCAGGCTGTAGGGTCAACGACTCAACAGAGAACTTAGCATTCCATCGACAATGGTCTTGAAGTCCTTGGGGTAGAGCCACATCACGTCATTGAGAAATGGAGAGCCATCATAGGCCATTTCTTCACCCTCTGACATCTCTAGGACGAGCTTGTTGAAACCGTACTTGGAGAGGGTGTAATCCAGGTTGCAAGCCCACTGGGTTCTAATGATTACGACCACCTTGGAACGGTCAGGCCAATCAGCAGCAGCTCTGTCCCAAGCGTCCCAGTCGCAGTCAGCGTAGTATCCGAAATCCGAGAGAAAGAACCGGTACGGTCCGTCTTCGCTATCCAGTGGCATCAGATGCGGGTATATCATCTCGTTGCCATCGTTGTCGATACCCCCGAAGGAAGTTCGGAAGGTATCGGGAATGGCATTGCCAACTGAGAGGACATTGGGGTTGGTCGCCGGAGACGACGGCAGGAAGAAAAAGTATCGGCCGCTGTTTCCGGCGGCAACAACAACATGGACACCCTTCGCCTTCGCCGTGGCATAGATCGGGTCCATAACCACAAATGGGACAGTATAACCGAGCGACATGTTGATCACATCAACATCATCGCTGGCAGACTTCTCGACAGTGCGGAGAATAACGTCCAGCGCGGGTTTTCTAACGCAGCCGAACACGCGGCACGAATAAAGGGTCGCCTCAGGGGCAGCACCGATCAGGCCAAAGGCAAATCCAGCAGGGTCCTTGGCGGCAATGAGACCAGCCACATGGGAGCCATGGGCGCCGTCCATGCAGGTAACGAGCGGGTCAGGGCTGTCGATGCTCTGGAAGTTATCGTCGACAAAGGCCCAGCCACCAGCAACCTTGAAGCCGGGACCGAAGCCCCCGCCGAGGGAGGGGTGGCGGTAGTCAATACCGGTATCGGTGATGCCGACCTTGACGCCCTTGCCGCGGAAGCCGACCTCGTGCATCTTGGCGGCACCGGTCAGCTCAATCTGGCGGTTGACCAGCTCCGGGGTCTCCTGGATGCCCTGGTAGCCCTGCGGCCAGCTGCCGTCTTCGGCGCGGGCGAGGACCTAGGCGGGGGCTGCACGCTTCTCCGCGCCGCCGGTACTGCCGGTCAGGTTGGCCTTGAACTCGGCCATCTTCTCCGACAGCGACCCGTCAATCTAGGGCCGCGGGATGACGTAGTGGGTAGGAGCACCGCCTGACGCCGGGCAGGGCAGCGAGCGTCTCCCCGTGGTAACTGCACCGACGTCGACCGAGGCGCCGAAGAACAGGTCGCGGTCCTTGAACTCATGGCGCATAGAGTAATCCTTGGCCGAGCGGCGGGCCAGTTCATGGAAGGTCTCGTGGGCGTTGTCACTGCATATGGCCTGTTCGTTGGTTTGTTCTCCCCGGTTTCCCATCCGGACAATACCACTTACCGCTTCAACGGGCTTGCTTTTGAGTCAAACTGGATGACGTATCCCGAGTACTCCGGGGCCGGCGGTTCCTTGGATCCGATGGCGGTAGCACGCCCCTCAACTAGGGTACAGGAACTTGCTAATTTGTTGATTCTTGGTAACGACGGTCCAGCCTCTCTTGAGAAGGTTCCTGAAGCAAGAAAGTCAAGTCATGAAGATGACTTGTATCGGACTCGAGTTTTGATTTGCGCGTAGCTCTGGTTCCTATTCCAAAGTTCGTACCTGCACGATGCTTACACGACAATATTCCTTGCGTGCAACCCAGAATCAAGAAAGCGGAGGCCGGAGAAATTAGGATGCAGCGGAAAGGTCGAGATAAAGCGATCTTCGGCGGATTAGTTGCGTCGAGATAGTAGCTGCTCGTGATAGCTAGCGTTATTCACTTAGTTGGACTCAGGCAACTGAGTCCACCGCACGGTTATCGTCGCTTATGGATGTGAGTAGCGAATGGTAGTCTTACCGATAATGTCCGGAGGAGGGAGTTAGGAGGTGGGAGGCAGCACATACACGTCATATCAAGGATGTCAGGGTCAGATCGCACCATCGCCTCATTCTGCACATCACCCACTCCCGCATCTTCACCAACTCGGTGACTTTCGCCGTCCGTTTATCCTCCGGTATCACACTAGTCAACCACAGCTCAAAAAAGGAGAGAGAGATCTAACGGATCGTTTCTTGCATTCGCCCTTCTAAACTTCGCATATAGTACACATGTACAGTCCCAATAATGGAAAATATAAAAAAGAACACAAACATGGGAGAGCAAAAACAGAAACAAAAAAGGGATAGGAAATATAAAATGGGGAGGAAAAGAGAAGAGAAATTGCGGAAACACCTTCTCCCAGGTACGTGCAAAGGTGTAAGGAAAGATTCCCCTGCTGTTCCCCGGTGATGCGGTGTTTCTTTTTCGGGCTGGTGATGAACATTTTCTTCTTCTTTTTTGCATTTTTTGCGGTTTCGTTGTTGCTCGGAAAATCTCGAGTCTGCCAGGAATCTTCCCTTCTTTTTCAGAAATCCGCTCCCGTTCCCTGAAGGGAGCACGTCTCCAACACGAAAGAAAACATAAGAGGAACAAAAGAGTTCAGCCGGGCCACTGGGAACAAGGCCAGTCCACAGATGGTCCGCCGGGGGCTTCAGCATCCCAACTTGTGTGTCTCCCCGTGTTCACATCGCACCAACAGGTCTGAAGAGGAAGAAAAAAGTTGCTAGCAGTCTGAGTAATCCGGCTCTATCTCGACGGGTGGGTTTGCTTTTTTACAGTTCTCATCGCCGTATCTTCGTCGCCGGCTAAAGAATGAAGGAAGGATGGGGGTGCCCGTCCTTACGCGGTGGCCTTCATCAGCTGGTTGAAGTAGGCTTCCAGGTCGAAGTTCGGGTCCATGGGATCTTGGACAACTGCAGATTGAGAAGCGGAACATCAGGTTAGCATATAATCGTCCGGGAGAGTCAATCTCGCGAAAGCTAGTGGATGCGGGTTGGCCGGCAACGCCGAGAGCAACCCCGGTGATACATCGGAAACCCAACAGCACGACAATTGGAGATACACAAGGGATTCAGTCGCTATCAAGCAGTAATATCATACCTCCCGATGCCGCTGCCACCGGCTTGGGGTGCAGCTTCGCGTACTCGGCCTTGGCCTTAGCTATCAAGCTCTCCTTGTGCTCGTACTCGCGCTTAGCGGCCTCGGCCTTCTGCTCGGCAGTGATGTTGCGCTGATGGTTGAAGCCGTAGAACACACCGAAGGCGAGCGCAGTGTACCGGAGTACCTGTAAGATGGGAAAGAAAGAGAGCTATCAGTATATGCTGTCAAGATACCCGAAAATATCGCGAAGTCAAGGTCGGGAATAAAAAACAGCTCTCGGCATCGACAAGCCGCCAGCGCCCTCAGTTTGCAGACCCATTGGCGCCGGCAAACCACTCAATAGCACAGATATACATCGCTATCGACCGGCTACCATCTCCATAGATGTGCAATCGAGGTTCAATCGACAGTGCAGGCCCGAAGCGTGGGAGGAAAGTGCGGCGTAAACAAGGGGAGAAAACAACATACGTTGACACCTGTTGAAGACATGGTTGCGAGATTTGGGGAGAGAGAGGAAGAGTATCGACGTCGAACGAGAAGACAAGGATCGAATAAGTATACTCGCGAGTCGATTCGGCAACCAATTGGCCTTGTCGTAATGAAAGGCGGATTCGGAAGGGGGGGAGAGCGAGAAAAGAAAGTGGTGATATCGGCGTTACGGGTCGTGAAAATCAGTAGAGATTTTTTTTATTTTCTTTTTTCTTTTTTTTTTGGCTGCTATCAAGAAATGGCTCGGGTTTTTTTGGGAACATGCGTTTGGCGCTTCGGCTCTCCGCGAAGCGTTTTTTCGCACAGCTAGAATGCCATCAGCGGATCCTGACTAAGCGGATTAGTCACCGCAACGGCACTACCGTGCGGAGTTGTTTCGGCATACTGTTGCTCCCTTCTTTTCCATCATGAGTTGATCCTCCATGTTCTGCGAACAAGATTGATGATCTTCTCGTCAACTTCGTACTCGACTCACGATCACCGACGTCTCTCATACATCAACAGAGGTATTGTGCAAACGCTCAGCTCCACGTCAACAGCTCACATATGACAACCGAGCCAGCAAACGCCCAGGAACTGCACAGTATCGGGACTGTGCATGGAGTTCCGTATGTAGACTTCTGGTCCTGTCTCTCCTGTACCCAAAAATTCAGGCCCGCATTCCAGAAAGTCACAGTGATTTCCTTCACCAAGTTTTGAAGTGGTTGTTTGTTCAGTGGACCTCACTGCTTGAGTTTTCCAGTCGCGTCTATCGATTCTCAAGTCTCACATTCGACCAATTTTTGGATGAGGTGCATATATCGTGCCTAACCCCTGGACGAACCTCCTTGATATCTTGTTCTCGACTCGCAAAGTAATATTCCGCGATTTATTGACTCCAGATTCTCTCCCCTCTCTTATTCACGGCCCAACTTGGCCGTTTTGTCCTCCACTTCTTCTTCTTCTTTTGGGCAACCAACCCCTTGACTCTTCAAGATACCCTCCGCTAGGTCGGCGATGTGAAGATGCAGCAACGGCGAGATGAAATCTTAGCAAAGAAGGCCAAGCTCGCTGAGCTGCGACGCCAACGAGAGATTCGCGCCACTCAGGTTACTACCGGCAGACAGAGCATCGGCAGCGTGTCAGATGTATGTCCCCGTCCCCCTTGCGCCGTTGGACTTGGGTGTGGCTTCGGCGGTCAGCACGGACCGATGAGCTGCGAAGGGTGCAAGGCACCCCAAGAACCGAATACATAGATGCTAACCGTCTGAATGACTTCTTTGCAACCTTTAGTTGGCCTCTCCTGGTTCTGTCCGGACCGACCGGCGAGACATCGACCACCTCATTAACAGTCTTGTTGGCGACAGCAGACCCGTCTCGACATCCACCACCGGCGCCGCCTCACCTATCCGGCGCGGAAGCCGGCCAAACAGCGTTCTCAGCGCCGGCGAACTCAGCAATGAAACTTCCGAATATGCCTCGGCTGCCCAGATCGCCTCTCTCCCCCTTCCTGCCCCCATTCTCTCGCTCTCAACGATACCCCTGACTACCATATACGAATGCCCCCCGTCCCCCGTTAAAGAAGTGTTCTCCTATAGCAAGGGCGTCCAGACTACCGAAGACTGGACCCCTCAAGCTCGGCCCCGGGCCTCCTCGCTCTCGTCTGAACCGGACGACTTCTCCCGCCCCTTGCCCACACCCAGCAAGCGCCTTAACCGGAGGGATCGCGACCGTGAGGAAGAACTTCGCCAGAGGCTGCGCAAGGAGATCGAAGAGGAGCTCAAGGCCGCGAAGGACCTGCTTACTGATGGCGCTCTACCAACATCTGGTGCCGCGGCATCGGCCAACTTCCCTGCCAGAAACCTGACGTCGGAAGAGCTAGACGCGGTCATGGCGTCGGACGATTTCTTGGACTTTGTGGAGAAGTCGTCCAAAGTCATCGAGCGCGCGCTTGACCAGGAGTACGATATTCTTACCGACTACGGCCTACAAGGACAAGAAGTCGAGGACGACGACGACACAAGTGGAAACACCGGTGGCAAGGGCAGATTCCGTGTGAAGGAAGTCGCCCAATTCTATGATGAGAGGTGGTCGAAGAAGCGCATGATCACCTGCATCGACTTTTCGCCCAAATTCCCCGAGCTGCTACTGTCGTCACACACCAAGAACCCAACAGCACCACATGAACCCGGCGGTCTGGTTATGGTGTGGAATATGCATTTGCATGGACGGCCGGAATTTGTCTTCCACGCTCAGTCCGATGTGCTGACCGCGAAGTTCTCGCCGTTCCACCCCAACCTCATCGTCGGCGGCTCGTACAGTGGACAGGTTCTTCTGTGGGACACGCGGGCAAAGGCTGCTCCTGTGCAGAAGACGCCGCTCACTGGTTACGGACACGCCCACCCTATCTACTCGGTTGATATTGTCGGCACGCAAAACGCCAACAACATCATCTCGTGCTCGACTGACGGTGTTGTGTGCGCGTGGAGCATGGACGTGTTTGCCCAGCCCCAAGAGCACCTGGAGCTGAAGTTGCCCTCCCCGGCGAAACTCGAGGACGTGAGCCCGACATGCTTGTCCTTCCCACAAACCGACCCCACTTTCTTCCTCGTCGGTACCGAGGAGGGCACCATCTACCCGTGCCACCGCTACGACCGTGCCGGCGCCAGAGCCGGTATCGAGAACGGCGTGTCCTACCGCGGCCACCACGCCCCCGTCATGTCTGTGGACTTCCACCCGGCGCGCGGTCCCGTCGACCTGGGCGATATCGTGCTGTCCTCGTCACTGGACTGGAGCGTCAAGATGTGGAAGGTCCGCGCGCCGGCAGTGACGTCGGCATCCGGGCTCATGGCGGGCGACGGCGGCCACATGACGCCACTGTTGGACTTTGTGCGCGAAGACGTGGTGTACGACGCGCGCTGGTCGCCGATCAAGCCGGGCGTTTTCGCGCTCATCGACGGCGCGGGCTGGCTCGAGCTGTGGGACATTACCGTCGAGACCGAGGAGCCGGTGGCGCGGATCTCGCCGAGCCCGCGCAAGGACGGGCGGGCCATGCTGTCCAAGTCGCTGAACAAGGTTGCGTGGGAGAAGGCCGAGGGCAAGCGCATTGCCACCGGTGGCATTGACGGCACCGTCACGGTGTTTGAAGTCGCGGCCGGCCTCGGCGGCAAGGAGGACCTGCGGTCGGAGGAGTGGACGAATGTAAAGAAGCTGCTGAACCGTGTGGAAATGGTCGGTGTAAACGGGACGGTGATATAGGTGATAGCGGGCGGAGGAGGATGTAATATAACGCAGATGGTGTTTTTCTTTTTTGAGTCGTATATTTCCCTGGTGTGTTTTGTCTCTTGATCTGTCCTTCTGTATTCATGTGTATCCCTCACTCTCTCTTACCTCTGGAAATCCGTGACATACATATATATATCCATTTGCACATCTCTATCTTCTTTTCTAATGTGTTCTATTATGACTTTTGTCTTTTGTTACTTGTTGGCATGTGGTTGTCATACTGCTAGCGCAGCTGGCGTCAGCTGGCATGCTTATCGCTATCAGTTCGGCTCCACTTATAATCGTCGTCACTCAATTTTGGCCTTCGAGCCCCCCTTCAAATTAATTTCCCCTAACCAAACAAATCTCGACTCCAGTTTTCTCCCATTTCAAAACCCCCAACCAAAAAGCTTCAAACAGTTCGACGTCAACACCCCCTGAAAAACTGGAGGGTGAATACTCCGAGAAAAGTTGGATGGACAAACAGAAGAACTACAGTACATAGATTCCCAAAAAGCGGTCATATTTCGTGTTTCCTGTCATCTCTCTTATCACGAAGCCCCTCCAAGAATCTTCTGGCTTCACTTCTGCTCCCAACTCATGATTTATACTGCCTAATTAACTGTTACACTCTTTATTCGTTTCACTTCCCACCACCTGCAGAAAATCCAGACCGACCCTGATTCTGGAACACCAAAAACTACCCAGCCTGACTGATCCTTGACGGAAGTTGTTGGCATTATCTCGTGTTTCGTATACGCTCTTAAGACCGTTTACCGGCATATCGACGAATACACTCCGTTCCTGGATATTCCTTTCTCTCTCTAGGACCTTCGATCTCCGTCTCCGTCTCTTCGTCTATCTTTTTTCCCGTTTGGGTGTTCGGCCTGCATAGCCAAGACCAGGACACCACCAAATAGTCATCACTTCTCACCTCCTGACTGAGGCAAACAGCCGCATGTGAAACCACCCGATCGACTTCCCGCCTCTGCGTCGATTGCAGATAACCCCACCAGCCAATACGTCGAAGCCTGCTATACAGGCGGAATCGTATAGCTGCACCATTTACCCCTTCCTGGAGACGGGGTTGGCATCACTGCCCTTTCAGAAGTCCGAGAATGGCGGGACAGGAGCTGGCCGCTGCTGATGCAGCTCCCGTCCCTTCCGCCTCGCCCGATGCTACGACATCATCTCCACCGGCCTCTGAATCCCGGTCTTCTTCTGTGAGGCCCTCTACCACAGCCACACCCGCCGATCCGCCCTCACAATCACCGCAATCATCTTCACAATCGCAGTCACCGGATCCCCCGGCCGCAGCTGCCCCTGAACAGGACTCGAAAGCAGCCAACGGCGCCTCTGATGCCACGAAATCACCACCTCCGGCGAAAGAGAACCCACCAGATCCCGCAAATGAACGCCAGTCCCGAACCCCCGCCCCAATGACTGCCAACACTCAGCCCGAATTCGACGACTTCGGCCTCCCGATCAGAAAGTTCCCCAGCCGGTCGACCTCCGCTTCCTCGGCCAGGGACCTTAGCAAAGATGAAGACTATGCAGAGGATACCAAAAAGCCTTGGGCTAATGGTACGCCTTCGGCGCCAGCGCCAGGTACCACATCTTCGCCACCCACGGCTATTTCATCGGGGAAGGCAGTCGGTGCGAGAAAGAGTTCTGTGTCACAGCAAGCAGTCGGTAGTGAGCCGTCTAACGCCGCAACAGGTGCCATGAAGTCCCCGAAGCCACACGTCGACCATGCCCGCACTACGAGCACAACTAGCGCTGGCGGACTTGGTGTGTCCGAATTCTCACATCAGACCACCATGGCCAAAACCAAGGACGACGAGACGAATGACGGCGGCTGGCAAGAAATGCCCGCCTATGCTCCCTACGATATCTACGACGATAATAATAAACTTGTTGCTAAAGAGCACAACGACGAGGAGGACGAGACGTATAAATACGCCGGTCTAGGAGGCGCCGGCAAGGGTTATACCCGAGTGATTATGGATGACGATGCCGAGTCGGCCACAAGTCTGGACGAGAACACGAAATACCTGTTTAAGGATGTCAACTCTACGTCAGTCGCGGAAGACGAGGAACAGCGCGATGCCGTGTCACAAATGAAAGCCACCAAAGACCTTCTCACTGAAGGTCAAAGAATAGCATACGTCGGCATCGTTCGATTGGAGATTTCGACCATAGTGAAGGAGTTGGAGTCAGTGAAGCGGACATCGAAAACCAAGAAGGACCTAATGTTGGCTACCGAGCACACCCGCATGTGGGGACAGAAGATGATGATCCGGCTCTACGCCCACATGGATATCAGCTCGGCCGAGCAGGTCATGATCGAGCAGCTTGCTGAGCACGGAGTCCTGCCGGCCGATTTGACCCCAGCTTTGATGGTCAATGCCCGCGTAAAGAACCCGATGGCGGATGCTCCTCCTGCTGCCGCTCCCGCTGACGACTCCACAGCGAACAACGGCACCAAAAACGATGACGATTCCAAAGCGGAAAGCCCGAGCCGAACTCCCGAGCCCGTAGCGGAACCGCCTCCGCCATACCAAGACACCCATGGCAAAGACCTCTCGGCAGTTAAGGCCCCATCCGATCTCCCCGGCAACGCCAAAATCGACATTGACCTGCGATGGACGGTTCTCTGTGACCTTTTCCTCGTGCTCATTGCCGATTCGGTGTACGACTCACGGTCCCGTTCGCTGCTAGAGCGTGTCGCTGCTGCCATGGACATTGAGTGGCTGGATATCTGCCGGTTCGAGAAGCGTGTTACCGACGCGCTGGAGATGCAGCAGGCGGCCGAGAAGGAGAACTGGAACGAGGATGAGCACCTGGAGACACGGCGGAAAATGGCGCTGAAGCGCCGCTACGTGATGATGGGCCTAGCAACGGTCGGCGGTGGTCTGGTCATTGGCCTGTCGGCCGGTCTGCTGGCACCCGTGATTGGTGCAGGTCTCGCTGCAGGGTTCACCACGATCGGTGTGACGGGAACCGGATCTTTCCTGGCGGGTGCAGGTGGCGCCGCCATCATTACTTCGTCAGCTGCTGCATCCGGCAGTCTTATTGGTGGTCGTGCCGCCAACCGCCGGACAGGCGCCGTCAAGACGTTCGAGTACCGTCCCCTGCATAATAACAAGCGTGTCAACCTCATTGTTACCGTGTCGGGCTGGATGACGGGCAAGGTTGATGACGTCCGATTGCCGTTTAGTACGGTTGACTCGATTATGGGAGATATCTACTCCGTGTTGTGGGAGCCTGAGATGCTCCGGAGTATGGGAGACACCATCAATATTCTGGCCACTGAGGTATGGCATTTTGCTGAACCATCTTCCCGCTTAATGCCCAGCAACTAACCTGCCCATGTCTCTTCTATCATTTAGGCCCTAACGCAAGGTCTCCAACAAGTGCTTGGTAGCACAGTTCTGATGTCCTTGATGGCGGCTCTTCAGCTGCCTGTGGTGTTGACAAAGCTGGCCTATCTGATTGATAACCCGTGGGCAGTGTCACTGGACCGTGCCACGGCTGCCGGACTGATTCTTGCCGACTCCCTTATTGACCGAAACTTGGGGACTCGGCCAGTCACGCTGGTTGGATACTCTCTGGGCTCCCGTGTGATTTTCTCCTGCCTGCAGGAACTAGCCAAGAAGGGCGCATACGGCCTGGTGCAGAATGTGTACCTTTTCGGATCCCCTGTTGTGGTCAACACTGACCAGTACCTGAAGGCTCGCTCGATGGTGTCCGGGCGGTTCGTCAACGGCTTCAACAGAAACGACTGGATTCTCGGCTACCTGTTCCGGCTGACCAACGGTGGTATTCGTAGTATTGCGGGCCTTGCGGAGATCCAGAACATCCCGCGCCTGGAGAATATGGACGTCACCGAGTTCGTGGTGGGCCACATGGACTACCGTCAGGCCATGCCGCGGCTGATGCGCGAGTGCGGCTGGTTGGTCGATAGCGACGAGTTCACGGAAATCGAAGACGCGGATCCGGAGAATCACGGTGAGCGGCAGCGCGAGCTTATCAGCGAGATTGAGGAGGCGCGGAAGGAGCTGGAGCGCGAGGGCAAGGCTGGCAAGAGCGGCGGTGCGTTCAGCTTCTTCAGCCGCAAGAAGAAGACCGATCGTGCCGAGTGGGAGGTGTACGAAGACACCCTCGGCAAGAACGGCGCCACCAGCCCTGGCGGAGCCACGCCGACGGACCCCAACAACCCGAATGCCAACACCGGCGTGCTGTTCGATGTCGACGCCATCCGCGCGGAACTGGCGAAGGAGAAGCTCGAGGTCCGTGAGCTGCAGTCGACCCTGCCGCCCATGAAGCTGGAGCTCAAGCCGCCGGGCCTGCAGCGCCAGTCCTCCGGCGGCCACACGCCGCGGTCCGCGAGCTCGTCGTTTGACAGCGGTAGTGCCTCGATCGTGACCAGTCGCGGGCGGGCCCACACCAACAGCCTCTCGCAGCCGCCCCCGTCGTACCTGAGCGCGTCGTCGCCTGCGGGCTCCCCGCGCCGTTTGTCCCAGGAGAAGATACCAACTCGCGCCACCTACGGTAGCACAACACCCCTGGGTGCAGCCCCCGCCGGCTACGGCTTTGCGCCTAGCTACGGGGCCGCAGCCTCGCCCAGCCACGCTGCCTCCGGCGCCGACTACGACGACAATATCCAGATGACGTTCGACTCGGCGTTCGATGAGCCGGCGCCGATGCGCCGCCCCGCCGGCCGCGCGGCTAACGGCCGCGTCCCGGACTACGGCGGCAGTTTGCGTGGTGTACCCGGTGCCGGTGGCCCCGGCGGCGCGTCCCGGGCGTATGGTGGCCCGGCCGCCGACGACGAGATCCAGATGACCTTTGAGTCCTCGTTCGACGACGAGCCGATGCCCCGACGGGCTGCGACTAGCGCCAGTGCCGCGGAGAACAACCACGCCCGGGCGGTGTCGGCGTCGTACAACTCCGGCGCGGCGCCGCCACCCGTGCCCGTGAAAGACTTTGGTGCGTCGGCAATGCCCCCGCACGGGTCGTCATCCCGGGTCGCTGATAGCTCCACGCCGACCCCGCCTCTGCCGGCGCCCCCGAAAATCACGATTGCGGATCCGTGGGCGGATCCGGATGACGACGATTTCGGCAAGGAGAAGGAGATGCAGATGACGTTTATGTGAGGGGCCTCTCCCCCTTTTTTTTAATGTTTTCCTTCTCTTTTTCTTTTTTGGTCATCGTGGTCGGGAAGAGACTGGTCTTGTGGTATATCTCGTGTGTTTCTTGGGTAGTGTTTCCCTTTCTGTAGTGTTCCATGATGGGTTGTCTTGTGCAGGTCTTGTTTCTCGTTTCACTTTTTCGGTATACATGGGTAGAATGAGTGGGTGTGTATGGAATGGCGAGAGGTGTGTTGTACCCTTTTTCCATCCCGTTTTTTTCTTCTTTTCTTGGATGGAGCTCTGCATTCTTCTTTCACTGGCATAGCGGATTTCTTTTCACTTTAGCTTCTAGGAGGTCGATTCTTCTTATCTTTAACTGTAATTGAGTACTGGGGAGCTTGTGCCGGGTGTTTATTTTATTTTATGCTGTGTTTTCAGTGAATTGTGTGGCGAGTTCAGGTCGTTTCGTCAGTGAGACTGCAAGTGATGTAGATGAACACCTAGTTTGTCCCCTTTGTTCCACCTAGGTGGCCAACCCCAACCCTAACCAACGTTTCGACCGTAAAACCCCAACTCAGCTTCAGTTTTACATGACAGGGCTGGGCAAAAGTTATAGCCCAGGAATCCCGTCCAGGGCGCCACACACATTGGGCACAGGCTCAAAACACTGCGTTTGGTTTTTCCAAACAGACGAAGGAGGAGGTTAAATGCAATTAGGATCTTAGCTGGGAAGGCTTCTGCTGCTGCTGCCCTGCCGGGTTGAGTTCCATTTATAGAACGAAAATGGGGCGGTGCGTCTTACGAGCTGGTGCAAAACCGAGCCACACTCACGCCGGAGCGTTTCTGATGGTGAGCAAGTACCACCATTCTTTTTGTTCAACGGGGTTGCATTTTTTGCTTTTAAAGTGGTTTTTTTTTTCTGAGGGAATCTACTGGATATAGTCGTTCTCGCAGGCTTGGTTATACAACAAGCCTGGTTTTGTATGCTCTGAGATCCTTTTTACGGAGAGAGGATGGATTCCTGCGTAAATATAGAATGCTGGAAAGTGGCGCCCGCGCCGGGGCGATCGGCGTTTGCTGTCGGTGCGCGTACTGTATAGTGGACGAGCAAGTGCTGGCGAAGTTTTGGTTGGTGGAATGCATGCCGGCTGGGGGCGCGGAGAGAGACGAACGAGGCGAGGATCTCTCTCTGAATTTGGGGCTTGGATGCACCGGTGTGGTTGTTCATCTGTCCTACGGGGGAGGGAGAGTTGCATCTGGTGAGGGACTTCCCTGCTGACGTTCCCCAGGGTGGAGTCAGCCAGCCTCAGGCAGCGGACGACGCTGAGAATCTGACCTCTTGGGAGCGGCGGACGAATGAGTGAGGGGGGGCAGCCTGGAGTAGCGAGAGAGAGAGAGAGAGAGTGTGTGAGTGAGTGAGTGAGAGGTAGATTCTATATTAAATGTGAAAAGGGCGGGTATGAATGTTCCTGACACGAGCAAACATAACGTCAAGGCTTCGGGATGTACCTGACCTTTCTCCCAAGCATAGAGAGGCAAGACGGCGACTATTTTGAGAACTGAGGATAGGTATACATCTCGTTGAGTAGTGGTAATTTTGGGTATCACCAGAGAGAGCATCAAGTCCCGGTATTAAGCCGCCAGGATTCCTTCTTCCCGCTGGACCATCATCCGTGACTTTCTCTCACATTAGTACTGTGGCTGGCTCTGGCCTTGCTGGGCGGGCGGGCGATGGATGCGATTAAACTGGAGAATGGCGGGCGGGACAGGGATTTCGGCAATAACAAAGAGTGAGAGTAGGTTGGCCTGGGCAAAGGAGTGGATGGATGGGTGACAGCCAGCCGGTGTTGAAGCCCAAAATAGAGAACGTGTTGGGCGTTTGTGTGTCCTCCGTGGCAAGATACTCCGAACACCAGTCAGGACTGCATGTTGTACCTATTGTATGTGTAGTCCAGCGACAAACACACTCAACCAGCCTTCGTCCATCAAGCGAACCAGCGAGTAACTGGTCCGGCAGAAATCCGGCAAGGGCTCTCTCGCCAGAAGGGGCAGGAAAGTACCGGTACAAGCTGCTGGGATATCTGTCCAAAGAGTCTAAGCCTCAATGCCTCGTCTTCCACGTCTTCAGGGCGAACCTACGAGTATCTAGTACCGTAGGCTAACTGCAAGAGCCCCTAAAACAGCTCCAGCCTGTCTGCCTTCCTTCCTCGTTTGTTCCCCCTGGTTCCTGCCCGCCGCCCTGAACTGATCGTTTTAGCCACCATAAGCTACTAACGAGGAGCAAACACTTATCGGGGTTTCGTAGCAAAAGAGGCTGTTGCGACTCTTTAAGACGTTTAGGGCTGGGGGAGAACAGGTACCGGTTTTTTCTTTTTCTTCTTTCTCTTCTGTCAACCCACCCACACACTCCCTCCCGCCGCCATTAGGTTTTTTTTTTGCCCTCGCTTGTCGCCTTTTTCTCACATCTCACCATGCCGTATTTGGGTGTCAGCTGAACGCCCAAGAGAAGCCGTGGTCGGCATGGATTCGTTATTGACGGTTGCACGGTTCGGACACAGTGGCGGGCGTTTTATTGCCTGAATCCAGCCCTTCTGGGGAGAGGAGACCTCTCTGACTTTTCAGTAGGCATACATCTACCATCTTCCAGAATGTTTCACTGACACGATCGCCAAAACAAAACAAGGCAGAAAAGACACAGGAAGACGTGCCGGTCGAGATGGGACGATGATCCAAAGGGAATTTGGTCGCATCCCCCCCAGACCGACCCGCCCAATCACTCCCAAAAAACACCACAGTCAGAGCCAAAAAACGCAAAACACCCTTTCCCTGCGACCATTCCTCTGATAATCCTCTTTGACTTTCTCCACTATTCGAGGACCACAAATAACAGAACATGGTTGTTGCATGGACCCTTTTCTTTTTGTTTTGGGGGGCGGGGGGGGGCCTTGCGCCCAAACTGGGCACAGCTCGATTTGCTCTGAGCCTCTCGAACGCCGGGATTTTGTGGGTGCTGAAGATATCTATCGTGGTGCACCGAGCAAGGTCTGTAGGGTTCCACTCCGGCTCTCCGCTTCCCAAGCCTCGTTTGTACAGCCGCAGTTGGCTTTGTTTTTGGCGGGACTGTGTTGTGTCCTCCAGGAACGAATCTCTTGAAATCGCCGGGGAACGAACAGTGAGTATCGCCTACAGGAGGTACAGTATGTATACGAAAGAACAGGAGAAAAAGAAAAGTGCCCGTGATAACCTTCCGCACAGTCTGCGGGCAAGTATCTCGTCCGCGGCTTCTGGCGCCGTTCGGTACTTTGTCCCCCCTTCCCCTCGCTGCCTCCCAAATCTTGCTTCCCTCAGCCGCCGCCCGACTCTGGTTGGGGGGAACCTTTTTCAATCTTGGTCCGTCCAACTGCCTTCAACTCCCCACAAGGCCCCATGTCAGGGTGGGATCTGGTCCGAGCATGCAAATGCTTGCTTTACCAGCCTTCATTCGCTCTCCAGCCCATTGAAGAGCAAGAAAACGGTCTTTTCCATGTGCAGACTTACACACACTAGCCGACCGCCGGCTGTGAATTCCTGTATTCTACTCTTGTCTTTTCTTACCTGCTTGTATCTCCCTTTCCTTTCCTTTCTCTTCTCTTCGCCTGATCGATCTTGAGATCGTTGCCGTCACATTCTTGCTCTCCTTCCTCCTAAACCGTCTCGGCATCCTCCATTTCTTGGTTCTGCTTAATGTCAGACGAACTAGGATATCTGCATAGTCGCCTAATTTCTTTTCCTTCCTTTCCTCTTTCCCTCTCCTCATTCTGCCGATAGTAAGTGAAACGAAGTACCAGGCTTGGTGGTATGTTATTGAGCGCCTCTTGTTGTTGCTGTTCTCTTCTCTTTTCTCGATCGCATCGCGGCTACATGGGCTGATACACCTGCTTCTTGGCCGATGTTGACTCTGTTCACCACCCCCTCCGAGATGTTGGGCACCACAAGCGAGAACAGAGTATATACTCATTCCCGTTTGCCTTATTCTGCGCTACGGTGCGAATACTTACCATACTCTTGCTCCAGGCCTCCCGTCAACCATCATCGCCGATTTCACCACCTTTCGAGCCTCGCTCCTTTCCGCGCTTCCATCGTCTCTCCCGCGCGCCTCGCCGTGCATACTCGGGACTATTCCCCATCTTCCTTTCCTGTTCGGCTCACCACCTTCGTTCCCTAATACTTTCTCCCGGCTTTGCCTTCTCGAGACTTTAGAGCGGCCTTCGCCCATCACTTCACCATGGCTGAAATCGGTGGCACAGAGCTCGTCACATTCTCGCGACCTATGCTCCGAGTTCTTACCCTTGATCAGTCTGTCACCTTCATGTTGACCATCGGCGCGAGAGTCACCATCGATAATGCGCAGTGGATTGCCCAAGACGCGAGCGGAAAGCAGGTAATACTCGCTGTGGGTGGTTCACCGTCCGCCGCCCCGGCATCCACCACCAGCGCAACTCAAGGCCAGCCCGATTCGCCGATCCAAACCCAAGACAGCGGCGGCGGTAGTGCCGGAACCAACACTCCGATAGCACCCGTGATCGATGGGCGGAATACACGACGAAGTGATCTGCCCCAGTTCCAATGTATGAGTTTGCCCCCGCCTATCAGTGAATTGCCTCCTGAACGCCTTGCTTGTGTAAGTTTAAATGTGATGCGGTGCATAACTGACCTCTATACCGTGTTGTATTAGGGACTGGATCGCGTGCAACCCTATCTCCGGCGAGCATCCCTGGAATTGAAAAATACTATGGACAAGACATGTACCTGAGAGTCTGGGGGCCATCTGATGCGTCGTTCCGCAGTGGCATCTTTACCGCTTCTTACGTCCAAAACGCCGCAGCTCTCAAGACCCAGTTGGACCAGAGAATAGCTGCCGACCCGAAGCTTGATGCTGGCTTTGCCGAGGACTCGACCGATGTAACCGTGGGATCCCCCGGCGACTCCGTCGGATCTACCACTTCCGCACCCACCTCCTTAGCAACCACCTCAGTCTCTGTCTCGACCCGAACAACCACTGCAGCCTCGAACTCGGCATTGCCCACCTCGGGCCTGGACGACGGCAGCTCGCCGACTCTGTCTGAGGGCAGCGGTAGCGGCGGAGGTCTGGGTGCCGGCGCGAAGGCTGGTATTGCCGTCGGCGTGGTTGGCGGCGTGGCGCTGGTGCTCGCGCTGGTGTTCCTTTTCTGGCGCCGCCGCAAGCAGCAGCTGCAGCGCAAGGCCAACGGCGACTCGGCCCAGAGCTTCGTGTACCACCACTCGACCCACGGCGCCGGTGGCCCCGACTATGCCATCGACAAGGACTTGCACCGCGTCGATGAATCTCCCAACTCGCCGTACTCCGACGAAGCCGCCCACGGTCTGCAAACCCCGATCGCCATGGCACCCGCGGCCGCTGCGGCGGCACTCACCCCCACGCACACTGGCGACCGCGGTATCATGCGATCCGAAACCCCGCGCTCGACCGGCCCCGCGCCAACCGCCCCGCTACCGCCTCTGCCACCGTCTGGAGCGTCTGCGCCCGCGACATCTGTGGCCGTGGCACATTTGGTGGAGGACGGTATGACGGAGGCGCAGATCCGCGCGTTGGAGGAGGAGGAACGGGCGTTGGACGCAGCAATTGCGCAGGCCGGACGGCGGTAGAGCGATTGCCCGACTACCCGGCTTTCCGGCTGCCCTTTGGCTCTTGGATTCCTCTTTCTTTGTTGTCGAGTTCTTCTTGAGGTTCTCTCTTCTTCTTCTCTTTCTAGTGCTGGGAATACAAAAAAGCCTTGAGGGACAAGCCCGATTTGCCAAATTCTCCTCCGAACCGAATCTTCCCCACCTCTCTCTCTCTTTCCCACCCGAAGCCTCATCTTGTTTTACTGTATCGCGAACTCTAAATACATGCATTTTATGATTCCCCCCATACACTCGTTTTGGTCTCTCGTCACCTTGTACAACAGCCGCTGCGTTTTCTGCACCTCCAAGCCACTGAGCAACACTGATTGAACCACCCAGTGACTCTCCGGACTGACCGAAGCCCGTTCGGCTGTTGGATGAGGCTTGCTTTCTTGCTTGCTGCGTGTTCTACTCAAACCTCATGCATACCCCGGGATCACTTCCCGATTTCTTCTGCACCTTTTACCACTACCTATTACATCCGCTCCTTTTCAGCATTGTGTTTCCCCCTCCTGCGTTGCATATGGTCTGAGTATCTCGATGACGACCTAGACCATGTTCCAGTCCCATCGTGCCTTTGCTTGCTTTTTGAGTTCTTTTTTGCCCGTGTTTTGGGTTGTTGGTGACGGCGTTTATCCTTGCCTTTCAATCTCTTCGTTTCTTGTTCGTACTTCTTTGGTCCGTGGGGGTTTTCTACATGTGGATGGTGAGGGAGGATGGCTTTACATCTTGTTTGACAAACTGCTAAAAGATGGGTGGGTGGTGGCGGTCGGGTGAGCCCGGTTTTAATATGATCTTTTTGTGATTTTGATTACTCCCATTTTCAGTCTGCAGAAAACCGGACGGTGAAATGAAAAGAAACATGTGAATAAACGTGGCTCCTGTACGAGAAGCCCTACCGATAGAAGACACTATAAACGTACATGGAAACTTCCAACCAACATCCAACACCGCCCGCCGCGTGTAGTCTTCTCTTCTCCCGGTCCGGTGCGGCTGCCACCAAAGAAACAAACAAACAACATGGCCGGACCTCCCGTCTGCACCCGGGCCCGAACAAGCGCCGGGGTCAGACGTCCACCACCAACAACACCGCTTGTCCAATAGATAGGAGACAGTCTAGAACTGAAAAGGAGATGGGGAGAGGGGGGGGGGGCAGTTTTAGCTGCGCGTGAACCAGCGACTGACCATGTTCGACGCAATGCTGCCGGCCAGGTTGCCGCCGGCAAAGGCACTGCCCGCGATATTGGACGCCTGGCTGAACTTGTCGCAGCGCGAGAAGGCCAGTGTGTTCATGATGGTTAGGACGAGGGCGATGACTATTTGCACACCGTGCGTGTTAGCGAGAGCAAAGCAATCCATGTGGTGCCAGTGTTGAACAGGCCGCAACGGCCAAGAGGCCACCACCAAAAAAATAAGAAAAAAAGAAAAAGAAAAAGAAGNGGGGGGGGGGGGGGGGACGTACCAACAAGCGGCAGCCACAAAAACTGGAACCGCACCAGCGCCAGCACGGCCATAACCACCCACACGACGGGCTGGACATACAGCGCAAGCCAGAAGAAGCGTGAGTCCGTCGCGTTGGCCGCGCGCGCGCCGGGCTCCGAGCTCTCAAACACCCACTTCGACTCGCCCGTGCCGCCGTCGACCTCGTTCCACCACCGCAGGCCCACCAGGCGGCGCCCCGCGATGTTCTTGGTGTAGTAGAAGTCTGCCGCGAGGAGCAGGATGGTTACGATGAAGACCATGATCCTAGGAAGGGGGGGTGCGTTAGCTTGCATGAAAGGGGATGAGCTTTCGTGGATGGGTGAATGGGGTGGGCATGGGAGATGGGGGAGGGGGGGAGAGGGAGTAACGTACATGTTCTGTGTGAAGAGGAGTCCGAGGAGATACACCAGGAAACTCGCTACAGAGGAGCCACATGTACTGTCAGCATTTGCTCTTGCTCGTCGGGTTGAAAAATCACCGAACAGGCGAAAACACCCACCTGAGCGGAACACCAGGAACGTCAGCAGCGTGATCGGGTGCGCGCTCAACCGCCAGCTCAGCGAGCCGGCCGACTGCGGTCCGTCCATTGTGTATCTGGCGCGGCCCGGGTCCGTCTGTGCTTGTGCGCTGTATTCTCTCGATTAAAAAACCCCCGTATAGGTCGTGCTGCGTGTGTCTGCCCACGCCGTGCACACTCGTTCTGGCCGTCGCAACGGCTGGAGAGGATGTCGTCGCGCGCGTGCTCGAAGCTGCTCCTGGACCTCGCTGGAGCGGGAAAAGCACCGGCGCCGTATGGACACACACACAGGCTACCGCAAGCCGTCGATACGTGCTCTGCCCACGATTCGAGAGCAGCGGGACAAAACAAAGCCCGCCGTGTTTGCTCGCGAAGGGCCGAAGGGAGTGAGTCGTGTGGCTTTTCGAGCTGCGTCGCCACGTGAACCCAGAATCGAGGAGTTATGGTTATCGTGTGGTTCACAACCAGGATTGTGTGTATCACCGTGATATGCGTGAAAAAGCGAAACGAGAAACAAGATTGTGGATTGATGGTTCGTTGATGGTCGGAGGTGTTGCGTGATTGTGTTTCCGATGCCCAAGTCCACGTAAGTCTTAAAATACGTTGTTCACGTTCGGGATAAGCTGTCAGGATTAAAAGTGGAGTTAAGACTTCAGTCAGCGATGTCATTGGCTGGACTTTCTCGACCTTATAAGGGTCTAACCCTAATTTACACAGGCCCTCCTGAACGACCCTCTCCAACGACCTGGACAGAAGAGTCCGCAGTAACCTAGAAACTTAACATATAGGAAGATTCTTATGAATACACAGTTATATATGATTGCATTGATCGGAAGACACTAGTATATACAAACTCGAAGTGATATGTGAACTAACTAAAAAAATGACAAGTTCAGATGCCCTCGACTACCGAATATTCTTCTTCCAAAATGACGACTCCACTGGGTCTCGGTCCCTTATATTCGGCGTATATAGACTTGGAGATTGCCATCCATGGTACAAGCTGCAGTCTCTGCGGATGTCTCGCCATGGCTGCGGCGAACAGGACCACATATCCCGGGAAACGTTCCGTCTCGAGTAACTGCGCAAAGGGGAAAGCATGCTTTCTTCCAGAATTTCCTGGTCAATCTGTCTTATATATTCCTTCATGTCCAAGTCCTGTTGGCGATAGATTGGTACCTCGGAATGCGGCACGTCTGACCCCAGACCTGTCCATGGCTGACTTTTCTGTAACAATGTGCTCTGTTGGTGCGGGCTTTCAACGCCTCTCGCACTCGGCGTGCGATGGAGCCCGAGAGGGGACAATGAGGATGTTTTGGTAATTTCTTGCAGATCTGGGGCTTCTTCCATTTTTGAGACCTCCACACTCGGGAGAATCTTATCTTGGATCTCGTGTGAGGCACATTTCGGGCACGACACTGCCGGAAGCGAGGCCGGGGTGGGGTCAGTTTGACACGCAACGCTGGTGTAGGTCGGAATACGAGCTTTCTGGAGAATATGATTTCGAATTTCCGCGGTTGTGCCATTGGAGTCTTTAGAAATGCCGTGCTGGATAGAATCAAGCGGTGTACTGCTTCCAGCCATCCCGGCGGTGTCACTGGGTTCTGGAGGCGGCTTTCCTTTCCCCCGCTGAACACATGGGACACTCCCGGGACACTCCGCTTTGTTAGAATCATGAGAATCCGAATTCCAAGAATTATTGTCTTTCGAAGCATGAGAAATGTTGCCGCTTGGGTTTGGAGGTATCGTGATAGCATGAGCTTCTCCAACGCCGTTTTGACTGGTTGGCAAAGATTCTCCTCTGGGGGTATTGGCGCCAGTATCAGCGGCTTGCACAACAGGATCAGGACGAGTGACATCGTTGGGCAGGATTCCGGGCTTCAAAGTCTCGAGTGCATTGAAGGGGGCTAATTCGGGATTGCGAGATAATGCTTGTTCGTGTGATCTAGTTGGACGGCGGAGTGTTGGCGCATCACGGTTCGGGCTCGGGTTCGTGTTATCTGGCACATAAGATAGGAAGTCCATGGAAGTGAAGGCCAGATCTATAATTATTTGAAATTAGATATTGGTGAGCATTCTATCCGGTAATTGAGAGTATCTGCACGCGGGAGGAGACGATTTGGCCTTACCATGGGATAGCTGGTTTGGCGAACGCCCATTACCGAAAATCCCTGGAAGTGTCTGGAACACCAGCACCGACCGCAAGTTAGATGAATGAATGGGCAAGAATCCTCAATGTCGTGTAGAGGAAACTTACAGTGATCCTTTTGTCCGTTAATATGGCTTTGGATGTGAACGATCCCGCAACGTCCTTGTGTGAGCACACCTTCTTCGCTGGAGCACGAGTACGTAACGCAGTGCAGGAGATTTCAACAGGACTGCCGTTAATCTTCTTCCGTTTCCGAGCCTGTCGTTGAGTTGGGGAAGCGGCTTCACTGTCCCAACAACTTTCACCATTCGCTAAGTGAGATGCCTGTGCTTGGATGGCAGCGAAGTTCTGATGGTCGTCATTGTGTGAGCGTCCCTCCCGTTGAGGATCACGATGCCTCTGCCTCCTATGAGACGACACCGGAGCAGTGGACTCGATGATCGAGTCGCCACGAGTGACTCTTCTCCGAGAAGCCGGCCTGAGTGGTGCTGGTTCTCTATCGTATGGGCTGATCCAGTTTGTCCGACTCGCTCGGGGCCCAAGATCTGAGCCACGTTCCACAGGGTGGTTTCTATCAGGAGGATGGTGGTGAGATCTTTGCAACCACGATTGAACAAAGCTGCTCTTAGACGGCCCATATCTATCGCCATGGCCGTCGTCATCCTCACAGCCATCCTAGAGCTGTTCCGGAGTGGGGCTTGCGATAAGAGGGAAGTGAAGAGACCACTCTTCGAACTCGCGGGATTTGCGTCCCATACTGGGAGAAATGAATGTGTGAGATATCAGGCATTCAACAACGACAAAGAAGCATGGCTGGTGGATTCTTCCCCAGAGCGTAGGATGCTCTCATCAACACCAGAGAGTTCTTCAGGCCAATGAAAAAGAATCCCCTGCTGGCTTGTCTTAAACCGGCAGACTGAATCCGTATCCACCGCGTGATGCCGTGAAGTTCATAATCAGAGCAGAGAAGACAACCTCCTCGGACATTTGTGCGTCTACACTAGATTTTCAGTACATCGGTACCTTCCTGACAATGAAGAACTTGCCGTTTTTTTGCATAACAAGCAAATCAGAGGGATGAGGGTGAGCTGTGCCTCGTGATCTGTGTCTTCGGGAAGGAGCTGCTGATACCCTAACACGGAGTGCATATCGCACCTTCACCATCTATCTCCGAGATGCTCGTATCACGTAAGGAAGTGCAAATGCACACGGCAGGTGCTCATTGTCTTCGTTTGTGCATGCACGAAATCTCGCTGGTCCTGCAATGCTGCTCTTGTCCTTGCCCCTGCCCTACGCATAAAGACGCAAGAATCACCATGACGCTTCCATGGAGCTCCTTCCCTGGCCACGCAGGCCCTCCGGGTCAGATCCCGGCTCTCTTGCTGAACCAGGAGTCGCGACTCCAAGGCACCTTCTAGATAGGAAAAGAGATCCATCTGGATCTGTGCTTTCGTCCACGTGTAGTCTGTCATATTTGCTGGCCACTGACCTTATGACAGTGCCGAGTTGGTTGCTCTTTCCAGAACAGAAACACGCCATTGTGTTGATGCCGTGTGATGAGAACGAGGGTATTTGTTTCAGCGATGGGGGTTCCTTCCTTCATTGTTCATTCCACCTCTCGTGATCTGGTTGACGCAAGCCATGCACTCACTTATCGGGGAACTAGCCACGGCTTGGAGTGGACTAATACGGATATCTGCATATCCCCAGAACTTCAGGAAGGCGGCTTCCGGCAGGACCCCTCCATGGCTGCGTGAGTTCTGTCCCTCCTGGTATCCGGAAGTTTTCCAGGACTTTTCTCGCTCTCTCCCCATCTTTCTCTCTTTTACCCTCGCACCATACTTCGTTTGCCTGGGACTGGCATAGTTCCTCACACATTACATCAGTTATCTGTTCGTCCCAACCCATACCCAAATTGACACGATAGAACATAGCCATGGTCAGACCGTTCTTCGTACCGCACGTGTTTTATCAATCCGGGCCCAACACTGGGTCCGTGACTGTCCGCTGGCAATACGGCCGTCGTGAAACGGCCGATGATGCGCGAAGTGTGAAGATGCACATTTACCCACAGCCTCCGGGATTTTCTTCGTCTCCATCATCCATAGTTCATCACGCCAGCCTGGCGGACCTCTTCTCAAGTCATTCGTCTCTCGCTCGTTGAAGCTTCAAGGCATGCCTTCTTGTCTCCCTGCAATTTCCATGGTAATCTGCAGGCGCCTGCAAAGACCGGTAGCAACATCGGAGAATTGATATTAATTTCCATTTTTATGCCACGGGTTAAGATGCGACCAGAAAGAAATACGGGCCGTTTTCCATTTTTGGCCAAGAGGAGGAGCCTGGGCCTGGCATTTAGCCACACACCCACCACCCAACTGTACGTTACTGTGTTCCACCCGCCCCCGTCCATTATGAATTGATCCAGTTTGTCGGTAACAGGCAGTACTGTAATGGAAATGGACAACATTTACGCTTTAATGGGAAAGTGCCCGCCCCTCGAACAAATTTGATATACATGATGGGTATGACGGGTTTCTGTACTGACATCAGAAGCTGTGCAGCATGCTGTGTTAAAATGGGGTTCGATTGCCCTGGTTGTCTCAAAAGGCCACATTTCCAGAACTCGGAGGCTGATGTTGGAACGCCTGTACGAGGACGGACACAGCATTCGAGAATCGGCGAGGTCTAGACTCTGGACCATTGCATTGAGTAATGAGCCTTGCGAGAGTTCCGCATATCGGGACCCTGGCTGTTTCAGATTCGGAACCACCAGCCATTTCGTACGGATTGGGAGATCGACGACGCGCCGCGTACGGACACTGTATCCAGGATTGACCAACACAAATTCGCTCGGTACGTTGGATTCCACAAACTTACAGTCTAGTAGTGTACTCGGAAACCTGTACCGGATGGAACAAGATAGGCGGACTACAGAACCCATATGGAGTGCCTGATGGCAAGATCAGGATGGGGGTTTTCTTCTCTGAATAATTACCCTCAACGCACAGCAACACGCTATTTTGCTTTCGATGATCAACTCTCCGCGCAAGAACCAAGCAGAGGCAAGCCAAGTTATGTCGTGGGTGTCTACAGTAGATATTACCGTCATAGCAACACACTGTATAGCTTTGGTGGTGTACCCGAATTCATGCAACAACGAGCTCTCAGCTACCAACCCCTGATTTTGGACGCCGAAGGCTTCCCGAGCGATTCCAGCCCCACGAGGCCTGAGTGTTGGCTGGTCTAAACCGCCGACCTTACATTCTCTGGAGCGGGAAAAATCCTCCCGCTCTCTCATCTTCTTCGAGGTGTGCACTATACAGTAGAGTATTATTCTAACGTGGCTGAATATTCATTAACAAGCAAATCCCTACTCTGGAATCTACCAATATAGGAGGACCTGATATAAATCTCGATGTTCACACCCGACGGTAAGCTGTTTCCCGTCTTCAGCGTTTCCGTACGTTTACCCGCTCTGTTTCGCAATGCTCGAGGTTGTCGCTTCGCCACATTCTATCGATATCAACCAACAAGGGGAGGTAGATCTACTGTGCTGTTGTGCTGTGATAGAGGATAATGGGTATGGTATGTGTGTACTGTATAGGATACTCCGTCCTGGACAGGCGAATATAATCTCTCGATAAAGGTGTTGAAAAAGTCAGAGCCAGGATGAGAGTCGAGGCTAACCTGTTCCCACCGTTTTCCTGGTCCCGACTAACTCGGTTCAGAAATAGTCTCGATCTTGTGGTAAGGCAGGCCCTAAAACATTCCTGGCACGGAACGGAATCAGGAGATATACGACGTGCGGGTCGGCGGCGTCCTGCACACCTAGTCGTTCAATATAGGTATGGCTATGTAACGTGCGTAGGTACTGTTCAGTACAGTACTGTACATATGTTGTGAGTACACATGATTTGCACCTGTCTGACCCCGACAACTTAAATAGACGAGAGGACTAACTTGGGTAACTTGCGTAGGTTGTGTACAACATAACGATCTACGACACGCTTCCGCCTCGACTCGGAAAACAGGAGTTAGACGGTGTAAATGGTTGACAGTTAGGCTGCATGAACAACGGTATGGGTATGCCCCCTCAATCCTTTCTTCTTCATGCCTGTTCCCTGCCGAGTTTCGGTGTTTGCTCCTCCTACTGTACTTCACCAGCCTAAATAACATGCATGCCAAAATATTATTACTTCAGTTCCCCAAACCTTCCTCTAGTGGGGCGGCGTTCGGTGGATTTTTCCTGGTGCTTCTTTGACAACTAACCACGACCACGGCGACCACGACTTCGGGACCGCATTGCCAGCTCACCACTGAAGCGATCGGGTTTTTGAGAACTCCGACCACAACCACATATTGAGCCCTCCAAGACCTTGCAGGGACAAAACTTGGCGCTGTGCACCGTACTGCCTAGTATAGGACATGCGTATAAGGAAGTGATTCCGCTCTATCCCTCCCCTGACACTGACTAACTGGTGTGTGATAGCGGCGCTGATATGCGACTAGCGAGCGGGCTTGCTTTAACCAGAATCGACGAATATTATTTTGCTAAGTCTGTGCAGATTCTGGAGTGAGTGTGGAGGTCAGGTCAGCATACCCTGAGTTGCGTGGTGAGGGATTAGGAGGAGGGGCTGAACGGAAAGTCCGAAGAAGTTCAGCTACGGATGCAGGTAGGTGTTTGATACCCTCGCCCACATGCAGGAGATATTGAAGGGTCGAAGCATATGCACCCTAAGGCTTTGTTCAGCAAGAGCGAATGCACATGAATACACACTGACGAATATGCTCTTATCTGACAGCCGACTTGACAATTAAAGCATTACCCAGGTGTGAGAAGTTTCCAGAGCGTCAGTCGAGTCAGGTGCTGTATAGGAGATATCGCTGTGTGCACACGCACATACTCTACTATGGCCGAACTGGTTTCGACAACAGCAAACGGTCGATGGTAGCCCCAGGAAATATGGAGCAGACCGGTTTAAAACAGCAAACATTGATCTGCAGATACGACAGGGGGCTTGGAAACGATCAACCACCGAATTATCAACGAAGGGTTTGCATTGTTTGATGCCTGTTTGAGAGGGACAGTGCCAACTCTCTTCCAGGGATCGGTCTCTGAGGCCGGATATAAAACCTTCTGGTCGGGATTTTCTTTTGGGGGGGGGAGTACCAAAAATACCAGTTACTGGTAAGTCTCTTCTGGAATGACCGGCTGACGATCGTTTCCTTTCGGTCTTTTATGAGCTCATGGCTGATCTTCATCCCCTTCAGCCCTTGGCAACTTACACACATATGTAGTATATAGGGGCGGGGTGAACGGGAATGCCTAACAGACGGAGCACACAGGAAGACGGGTAGACATGCATTGTGGATTCATTATCGGCGTTAACACTACTGATGCTATAGGTTGGATACCCAAACAGGGTATCGCCGTGCCGATTGGAGAGAGCTGGGCTGGTAGGCGCTGGGACATTCGACTGACTGACTTTTTGTTCATGTGCTGACCACATGGTTCTTTCAGGCGGATGGACACATGCTTCGTGACGCTAGGAACACGCGAGAGGATTGTCATTATGGCCAGGTCTTGGCCGGATCGGAGCCGGCTCAGGACAGTCCAGTGCAGGTGGGCGGCGAGAAAGAGGAGAGAGATGCAACAGTGCTGAATGATGGACAACCCGCCCGGAAAAAAAGGGGAAGAAAAGGAGGCTTAGAAGAACAAGAGACAAGGAAGGCATGAACGGGATTTTGTCTCCATAATGGCCAACCAACCAGACAGCCGATTCAACCAACCACATCCTGCGGACAGCTCAACTCGGGGCGGCGGCTGGTAATATGTGGAGGGTTGGCGCGAACGGTTGCATCCAAAGAGGTCAAAATCACCGAGCATCGCCAAAGCCGACTGGCCGAGCTGCAAAATGCACTTGCATGGTTCTTCCTGCCAGCCATGCCGCGCTGAAGTGAGCGAGGGAAGCACCAAAAGTCTCCTGCAACTGTCTGTTGTATTTGTGAGTATTGAGTATCCTCCTTGCATCGACCTTTCCCCTCCACTTTGCAACCTTTCCCCATTCCATTCTCAAACTCCGTTGTTGGCCATCTCTAAATTGTCCTTCCGTTTGGTTCCTGATCAAAGAAATCATTGAGAAGAGACAGGCATATCATTCTCTCTCTCTCTCTCTCTCTCTCTCTCTCTTCCCCCAAGCTGACGGTGGTGCTTACGGAGTAGCAGGACAAAGCAGAGGTCAGTGTGGGTGCTCGATAAATTGAAATAGCCCTGCAGGCGTCGAATTGGCCAGCTTCTACTGTAGGCTGAGTCGTCGTCTTCATGTGGCTTTCTTATGCATACTTCAAGCGTGATATAGGGTCGGCCAGTACAGTACGGTCTTGACCGGCTTCCAGCTTGAGTATATTGCATGGGCAGATAATCAGAGAAGACAAAAAGAGAGCAGAAGACCAATCCAGGCCCGTCTTCCGACATCATGTCCCTGGTCTGGTTCCTTTTCCCACTCTGTCGTTTACTTACACCCCCTCCCCTCCTTCTCCTCCCCCTTCCTTGGCTGGGCGATACTGTTTGAAGACGACCACCGCACTATTCCTGTATGGACGAACTGGGAACCCCAAAACAGCAAAGCCCTCTTTTCTTCCTGCATCCACCCTTTTTGTCAAAATTTTTTGGCTCGTTTTTTTTTTCTGTCTTTGGTTCTGTCGTGCTCGCCGTCTCCAGCGACTAACTCTTACTGACCCTCCACCACGGCGGGTACTACTGTATGCTTGCATTGAACCGTCGAACGAGGGGAGTCCAACCTTGAAAAAAAAGCCAAAAAATGGGCCAGCAAGCCCAACCCTCGTGAAGATCTTTCATTCTTTTTTCAAGCTTCTAGCTTGGTTGCTTCCTTTTTTCTTCGTTGCTTTTTTTTTGTGCTTGCGATCTTCTTAATCGGGGACAAAAGCCCGAGCGGGTTAGTGATTATGTTGGCGCTGCCGACCCCGGAATGGATTGATAGACATTGTTCCTGTTGGCTCCGATGTTAGACTTGACAAACACGGCATGAAGGAGCTGTCAGAACTCGCAAACAATGCGAAAGGTACAGGATACACGCATGGAGGTACGCACGTACACACACAACATGTCATCCGAATCACGGCTACGAGCTGTCCGGACCAGAAGGCCGGGCTGGAAGCCAGCCACAGAGAAGCCGGGACGAGGCTCGGACGGAGGACAGAACAGCAGTTGATCCGCACTAGTAAATAGTCTAAGTGGCTTGAAGCTGGTACAGCATTTTTGCTTTAGAAACGAAATGTGGGAGAGAAGACAAGGCGAGGAGAGGAGCGAGAGGGCGGGGGGGCGTCATTGGGGCTTGGAAGAGGTCTTTCTGCGTGACTTTTTCTTGGAAATGCCGTGCCTTTGTCTGTGCCTGTCATCGAAGCCATCGTTCCCCCCGTTGATGCTGGGATAGGTGCAATGCTGGTCCTTGTCAAGCCTTTTTTTCTGATTCTTGGGTTTTTGGGGGGTTTTTTTTCTTTTTTTTCTTCGTGCCAATTGACTACCACTACTAGTCTACCACTAGACCAGGGGCGGACTAACAAGACAAGTTCATGTGAGTATGATCCCAACCCCAATCCCGCGGCGTGCGTTTTTGCTTGGTTCCCGGCGTGTTCTTGGGGGCTTCACTGCCGATTTTCATTGAGGACATGGGGATTTGCGGGAACCTGAGAAACTGCCTACGAGACCGACCTGGTCGGTACATACTATTCTTTGAGTGTTTCTCAGGTCGGTATTGCGTAGGAAGAGAGGACGTTCTATCCCCCCTCCTCTCCTACTAACCCCCTCGTGACTTCCATGGTATATGTGGAAGTCGTATAAACGTGGTGGTTAGCATAGGATGACGATGACGACGACAGGAGGGTCAAACCAGCGACCGGCACCGGGAGAGCCATTTCCTCGTGGTGAGTTTGCCCTGCTTTGCTGGGTTTCCTCCTGCTCCAACTGCTTCCATCTCTCCTCTGGATCAGTCTTTCTTGTTCTCTTCCACCTCGGCTTTTGCCCTCTTTGCCGTCCCAAAGCAGAAAGCGAAGAGACTTGCACATGACAATTCCGCCCGCACTTTCACCATTTTTTTCAGACCTGTAGTTTTTTCTTTTCTCTTTTCTGTTTCCCTTTGTCTGGTAGGTTCTTCCTGTTGTTTCATTAGACTGGGTTGGTGCAGGAGCTTGCTGTTTGGGTCCACGTCCGCCCTCTTTTTTTTTGCTGGCTGTGGAGGAGGGGGGTGTGGGAAACAGACGAGAGGGGAGGCGTGGGCGTTTAAATTTTTTTCCCGTCTATTTTTTTCACAGTCTTCCTTGCCCAGGGAAACTTGGCCAGAGAGAAAAGCACATGAGGTGGGAGGAAGTGAGAGAGAGCACGAAGCATGCACTGTACTATATGTGTGTACTGTCCCTACATGCATAGTAAGTACGAGTAAGTCTGCCTCCCTCCCTCCCTCCCTCCCTCCCTCTTCCTCCACACACAAGCAGTTGCATCTGCGGCGGACTCCTCTTGGTGTGAGTGGTTCTTGCGAGCGGCATATGACAAGGTCTGGAGCTGTGGTCTGGAACTGGTATCTCTTCTTGTTCTTCTCCTTCTCCTTCTCCTTCCTTCACTCGCTCTCCCCTTCTTTTCTTCCTTCCTTCTTCCCACTTCTTTTTTGTCCTGCGGTCTCGAATTCCATCCCCTGGAGTCCTCGACCACTGCATTGCATAACATCCAATATCCATCTACGCTCGCTGTCTTATACAGACCGGCCCTTCCCTCCCGCCTATAATACAAGCTTCTTCATCCCAGCCACGTTTCCTCTCGGTCTTTATTTTTGATTTTTTTTTATCTAGTGCTGCTCCTTCCCCATCCGCTTCCTTCCACCGACGACTCGCACCTTCCCGCCACTCCCCACTCCCCACACACGCAGAAGTGCAGGCATTGTCTTTAGGTAAGTTACAAGGCACACACACTCACATGCACACATATAACCTTCACACACACACTCGCACCTTGATTTTTGCCTCTCGTATTGTTACCGCTTTCTCTTGCCCAGCTCTTGCTTTTTTATTTTACTTTTGTACAGCAGGACCTGCCCTGTCTCAGATGCACCTTCCTTGTCTTATAAATCGTCTGTTAATTCATCCATCTTGCCGTTTCGTCCTCGTGTTCTTTGATACGGCTTCTTCTCTCTCCTTCATATATTCCTCTCCAATCACCCATCCCGAGTGATTTTTTTCTTTCCTCTTCTTTTCTTCCTTTCCTTTCCCTTTTTTTTCTGGTCTGCCTTTCGTCGCCTCTTCGACTTTTGTCATCACTTTCACTGTGCTTTCAACCCTTCCTCCCCTCTTCACGAGTGTCCCCCTCCTCACAACTGTCGTCTTTGACACCAGACCCTTTCAACTTAATCCCCATCCCAGTAACCCTCTCTTGGATTCGCTCTCGGCGTCATTCACTCACTCCTGTCCGCAGTCCAGAACCGCATCGACCATCTCAGGATCAAACGCCAATCTCGACGACTCAACTCTGTGTCCACTGTGTCCGAACTTCCGAAATCTTTTGCCGTGTTACAGTCATCATCGTGCCATTCTTCTTGCTCAACCTTCACCGGACGGTAACATCGCGAAGTCTCAGTTACCCCCATCTAACAGTAATTTTAAAAACAATATGTGAGTGCTTCCCACTATCCGCCTCCTTGTCCCACTTTCTCCCGTTTCCCCCAGACTTCCCGAAACTCTGCAACTCGCCAGTCATCGGACATAACCATGGCTGCTTTAACGAAGTATTTCCACACTACCTTGGCTTGGTTGCCAGGATTATCCCGCTTTCCCATATGTGCCTTTATCCCTCTCCTGTGTCTCTTATTGTGTCTGGATTGGCTTCGCTGGCCCCTAGGTTGAATGGTGTGCGTGCGTGCGTGCGTGCGTGTATGTGTTTGGTTTGAGTGTGTGTGGTGAGCTGTTGGTTCTTCGTGGCCGATCACTCATTTTGGGGCGGGGCATGCAGAAAAAAAACACTTTCAGTTACTGTCCTGTCATGTTCCGGTGCCGTGTCTGCATTTGGGGGGTGTGGCCACCTTCGAAGCGTTTTTTCCTATACACCGGAGGGGAAACGAAAACCTCCCCAACCCCGACAGCCAACTCGTTCTTTCAGCTTCCATCATCATCCTCGTGGCTATCATCCCGGACATGATACTTCGGCTCTTCCCTTCAGTCCATCTATCATCTTGTCCGCTTTCTTCAACTGTGACTCCCTGAACTTCATCCTGGCTGGTTTCACGTCAGGCTTGTGCTGCTCTGGCGATTCATTTCCATCGACATTGCTATTCAACGTCGTCTGCCATCGTGTTGTCACCAGTCGGATCATCTGCGGCTAACTGACCATCATTCTTGTGTATAGCCTGTCTTCTTGCCAACGGCGTATCTGGAAGCTCTCTCCACAACAATGGCGAAACTTTTCATTGGGTAAGAGAGTACTATCCGAGTCTTTTTGAATGGTCTTTTTCGATGTTTCCCGCCCTAACGACCAACTAGTGGCCTTGCGTGGCATACGGAGGAGGCAACTCTTCGCCAGAAGTTTGAAGAGTTTGGTCCCGTAGAGGAAGCGGTATGTTCTTGTCCATATCTCGAGCTCACTGTGAAAACATGCACGGTCTCTAACATGTCTCTTCCCCTGAAGGTTGTTGTCAAGGACCGGGACACTGGCCGGAGCCGAGGATTCGGCTTTGTGCGCTACATCCAGGAAGCGGATGCCCTGAAAGCGATTAATGCTATGAACAATGTCGAGTATGCACTTCTACCACGGCCAAGGTTCCCCGTGCTGCTCTCAGGATAGAGGTACTGACCATTGCGCTTGTTCTCTCTGCCGATAGATTTGACGGGCGGACGATCCGGGTTGATAGAGCATCAGACAACGGCCCCAGAGGCGGCGGCGGCGGTGGTGGCGGCGGCTTCGGCGGTCGGGGAGGAAGCCCTGGCCCCGGATACGGAGGCCGTGGTGGATACTCTAACATGCAGCAGTCATACGGTGCTCCCCAGCAGATGTACCCCATGGGAGGTCCAGGCCCTGGCATGTACCAGCAACAGGGTGGTTACGGTCGCGGATATCCCGCTAACCAAGGATATGCCGGAAGCGCGGGGCAAGGTATGGCGAACCAGTTCACATCTTGAACTATGTGCAATAGTGACACTTAACTAACTTTCCCTCAGGATACCCTTCAGGCTACCAAGTTGCGCAACCGTATATGGACCAGGCCGGAGGCCACCCCGGCCAGCATCCCCACCATCCTCCCCAAGGCGGACGCGGATTTTAGATCGGCGTCGAGATGAAGAGATTCTCTTTTCCCAGCAATGTCTCAGGACAAAACCCGATTCTTCATCCTTCCTTCACTTCACATCCTTGCTGACTTCCAGAATGGATGATTGCAAACGATATCAATCGCAGCAACATTTTCTTACCTCTTTTTTTTTTTTTTTTAACTTTTAGTCCTTTATATTTCTTTCCTCATGCCGACAACTCTTCTCCCCCGCATGCTTGCCTCCGAGCTTCATGTGGCCACATCATGCGCTTGAATAACAACTGGAACGAAAGACTCTATTGTCCAGTGCGACGACATTTTCTGGTGAAGAAAGAAGACCCAACAAAAATGCTATTCAGTGCATATTGACTGACCATGCACCGGAAGATTCGGATGTGAAGCGTGTTTTCATGATGAATTTGCTGTACGATGATTAGAGATGGCTGGAATACTAGGGTTTTCTGGGACAGGATATATGATACCCTCCGCAGGCCACTGTGGTTACTGGGCTCTATCGGATGTACTGCACGCCGGAGTTTTTTTTCTTTTTTTTCTTTTCTTCTTTCTTTTTCTTGCTTCTTTTGTTTCTCTGCACTTCTGCACCTTATCTTCTTATTTGTGTGAATCAACTGCTACTACTGTCCGGATTCTTGACTTGCTTATTTCCTTCGCCTTTTTATCTTTTCTTTTTCTTGCTTGATTTTCTCTTACATGTTGCTGTTTTCTTATTTCTGGAGACATACTTTTCGTCTGCTGGAACTCGACGAAGAAGAGAATATGGTCCATCGAGATATGGGTGCTTATGGAAACTGGGATATGCAGGGAATACACGGAAACGGTGGGATCTGGCAATGGTACTTCAATAACTGGCAGCACATGGTATTATAAGGGGAGGGAAAAACACGTCGGCTATTTGTCTAATACCTGGCTCTTTTTTATGAGATGCATTGCGTGATTGTCTGGACCTTCGAGTGACTTCGATTAGGCCTCTGCTCCTCACATAAGGGGACTTAGGGGTGAACTATCCACGTGATGAACCGATAGCTTGAGCGAGGGGAATGCTATATTTAATAATTCATGCTTAACGCTATCGCTATCGAGATGATATTGCTCAAAGACACAGCTATGCAAGAAAAAGTTCAGATGGTCATTACACTCTCATTCACCCCCGAGCACCATACCCAAGGGCCCGCACGCGGGCAGCCAGATCAGCCACATGGTCATCAAGAATTCCAAGGGATTCAGACCCCGACGTTGCGGCAGTTGCCGTAGTGGCAGTGGCGGCGACGGCGACAGCGGCGGCCTCGTCCATGGCGCGCAGGGCCTGTTCGAGACCGAGCAGGTAATCGGCGTTGTGGCCGCTGGCGCCGACGCTCCTGGCGATGTGTTCGGCGAGGAGTTGGGGCGGCTGGGGGCCGACGAACTGGGCGTTGTCGGGGGTGCCGATGTACACCAGGGTGCGGATTGGGTGGTGACGGTCCGGGTCTAAGTTGCCCGGGGGTCCACCACCGGCGAGAGCAGCAGCGGCGGCGGAGGAGGCGGAAGAGGACGACGCGGTGGGCAGCGGGTGGAATGGGGCGTAGTGGATGGAGTAGCCGTTGATCTCGCGGATGTCGAGGTACTCCTTGACCTCGGCGACGTTGGCGGCGCGGATGCGGTAGGCCACGCCGTACACGCGGTCCGGGGCGGCGTGGAAGGTGTCGGCGAGCGTGGACCAGTGGCTGCGGTCGATCAGGGTTACTACCCGGCCTGGGGCGGCGGGGGTGCCGCGGTGGTCTTCGCTTGTGGGGGGTTAGTCTTGTTTCCAGGCCTTGACTTGAAGGGGTGGGGGGTAAGAGGAGCAGACGGAGAGTAGGTTGTCGGGGAGAGAGGAGATGGAGGAAGAAGATAGGAATAAGGGGGGACAAGACGTGGGAAAAAAAACTTGGAATCAGACGTACCTGGCCTGCCAAAAACGGCGGACGTAGCCGGTCACGTAGCCAGGGATGCGTTTATCTGGGAGTCAGCTTGGTGTTAGTTATCTCTAACTGTTCGGGTGATGAGTGGGGACGGCTCGAGGGGACGTAGTCGGAAGGTGGGCCCACTGCGGTCCCCGGAGCGGTCCGGGGAAGCTCCGGCGGGTCGGCGGAGGTGGCGTCCGGGCGTAGGCCGGGGGTTGGTAACAACACAAATGAGGACACATGTACCCACGAGCAGCGGGGATTGCAGGGGAATAAACAGGGGGATGAGCTTTGCATTTTTAGACTGTCGGAAGCGGGACTGAGCTCAGGATGGACAGGGGAGGGGGAAAGGAGAAAGAGAGGGGGATCGGGGGAGAGTACCGAAGTGCGGTGGGGGTTTCCATATTAAGCTCCTAGAGTGGCAGATTGTGGTTAGCTGTTTATCATGTACGCGAGCGGGACGCGTATTCAACATGAATGGGACAGTACCCGTATCCAAAGAGCCAGAACTCGTCGTTGTGGGTGGTGAGGTCGTCGGCCATGGCGAGGAGGGGCCGTATATCCCCGACTTTCCCCGATCCTTCGCCGTGGTTTCTTCCTTGGGTGGATCAGGGATATTAGAAATCCTGCGCCGAGATGGGTTGAAAAGGCAGAAGAGCCACGGAGAAATGGTCCGGAAGCGAGCGGGGCACGGACGGAAGAAGAGGGATGCGGAGCCGGGAGCCAGGTGCCAGGGGGAGTTGGTTGCGTTTGCGCCGGGGACAACGCGACGGAAGGCTCGGTGGAGGTGGACTTCGGCGTGTGTGGTTAGCAGAGAGGGGGTGAAGAGGGCAGCTGGAGGTCGGGATAGAGGGCTTTCCGGAGGGGGGTCAAGCAGTTCGCAGAAGTACGGAGAGAAGATGTTGGGCGGGGACATCGTCGACGCCACGGCGCGGCGGACGAGAAAAGTTGACACGGGGATGTTGATTAAAAAGAAAAAAAATAATCGTGGTTCTGACAAATCTAGTGGGGCGTTCCGCCAGGCCAGGCACGAACGGAATTTAGGGGCGCCATGGCGCTATAGTTGTAGTAGACTACAGGCACCGGTTTACCTCCGGGTTTAGGGTCGGCCTGAACATAAGTCGGTCACAAGACGAGGGCGAATAATTGCGGTACGGGAGGCGTGATGGGATTTCAGAGGGTGAGGGGGCCGGCCCTGATCCCGGGGTTTGGTGTGCCGTGCCGGCAATTTGGGAGCCGACCCGGGACTTCGGCACCGGGAGGGGAAGGGGGGGCGGGACACTAGAAACAGGTACCAAAAAAAAAAGTCATGGTGGGTAGGGTCTTTGTTTTGTCTGCAAGCATCCACCGTCGGTAGACTTTTTTTTTACGAGTATACGACAAATCTTAGCGAGGGAATGAGAGTTAACAAGGAGGTTATCTTGGGATCTTTTTCTTCTTCTTTTGTCGTTTCTTGACGCCGCTCGCCTCGCCTCGCTTCTTCGTATAAACAGGCCAGCATAAGTTAAAGTGTCGATATACAGTGTTGCAACTGGCCAGGGATAAATGACAATTTAGATGCCCTTTTATTTTATTTTGTCTTTATTTTATACCTCTACGGAGTGGTGTTTCTCCAGCCTTACCGCCGTGTTGGTTCAAGTTACATGTACATTGACAGTGGTGGTGAAGTGGTATTTGGTGAGTACTTACTGAGTACATGGTATGTAACAAGAGCAACGGTTGCATGTATGGCCCCGGCTGCCCGCCCGCCCGCGTGGCCTGTCTGAGGCCAGCATGTCTTGTTCCCGTGCGGTCTGGCAGGATGGTCCGCCGTCAGGGTTCGGTTAAGATCCGACAGGACTCCGCGGCACACACAACGCATGTGCAGAGAATATAAGTTTCTGTACATACCGACGTACACAGACACCCACAAGAGGCAAATCATCTCTCCTGGCGGGCCGATGATGGGGGGCGCTTACAGAGTAGAGTTGTTTGATCGACGGGCGGGAGACCCCGTCGTGGGTTCACGCCCCTCGTCGGAGATGGGGACGCAAACCTCTGTACTTTATATATACGTGGAGAGTCTGGAGTAATGTACATGAATGCCGGAGACGGCCTTTTTGAGAGTATTTGCGGTGGTGTCATCAGACGCCAGATGCATGTTGTGACGTGCCGCCGGATTGTTGGGAATAGCCTCACTATGAGTTTTGGAAAATCCCCGATAATGCAATTAACGAAGTGAACTCCGACCCGGCTCTTAATCCCACCCAATCGAGAAGGAGNGGGGGGGGGGGGGGGGGGGGGGGGGGGGGCAGAAAGAGGGCTGAACTTGATGGATGCCTCCCCTCCCCCGTTAAATGCATCTCTCTCTCTCTCTCACTGCTGCACACTAAAATAAAACCCCCCGCTTTATGAATACTTCCTCTATCTATCCCTCCTGCCTTCCTTCCTGCTTATCCAACACACCAGCGCTTGTGATCTTGTTTCGAGCCCCTGTTTGGGATTTCAGTACTTTGCGTATTTTTGTCTTCTTCCTTTTTGTATCTTTTTTTTTCTTCAGTCCCAACATCCAACATCTCGTCTCTTGTCAAACAGTCCGCACGTCCCTCATACATAATACATACAGTTACAATACCGCATTCTCTATTTGTCCTAGGTTTCCCTGTTCACTGTGTGGGCTGTCCTTTTTTATCCAGCTAGCTTACGACTCCTCGCAACAAGGGTCCTTTTCCGTTTCCTTGTCCCCCCCCAGTTCTTCGATATAACAACAGATCGGTCCCTTGCCCGTTTCTGCTCTTCTTCCTCTTCTTCCCTTCTCTCCATCTTCGCCTCTTCTCTTCTCGTCTTTCTGTTCTGTGTCTCTCTGATCTCTCTACGATCTATCCCCAGATCCCATCTTATGTGCTTGTTACGGCCTTGTCAAATCTAGTCAGATATCCATCGTTCTAGGGTTTCTCAAAGCTACCCCTCGATCCACTTTCTTCTCCTAGAACTTGCATCTTTTTTTCTTTCCTTCTACGTCAACTTTACTGCCCTTTCTCTTCACTGAACACAGTCTTCGCAAACACGAGACTCCGTGTTTCTCCTTCTCTATCTTTGATACCCAGCCGCCCAATTCACGCTCCCCACAATGGCTTACAACAGACCTTACAACCCAGACGAGCTCCCCAGGTTAGTGTTCCACCATTGTGTAGACCTGCATTTGCCACCTCAAGTGTCTCTCTGTCCTTCATTGTCTGCTCCGGGGTTCTACCCCACGAAACGCCCCTCTAACTCTATATCTATCTATGGTGAGGGGAAAATGTGTGAGCTTTGTCTTCTAACCTCCTTTCCTTCTCATTCTTTCCTCTAGGTTCGCCGAGCCGGAAAATGTACGTTTTGCTGCCTCCCCCCCTCTTGTTGCACCGACTTGCGCGACACCCTCTTCCAGACAGGCACACGCAATCCTCTCACTGAGAACAGGCAGGAAGACACACAGCCGTCGTCATAGCTTTGCCTGGTCTAGCTTTCTCTCGGCCTGAGACACGTGCGAGCATGCGTCAGACTGACCAGCCGTGACCCTGTTTGGGAGTCGCCGCCGTGTTTGTCTGTTCGTCTGTGGTGTGGCGGTGTCTCGCCTTCCCTTTCTGTCGTCACACATGTTGCCTTTCTGTCTCTCCCCTCCGCATCACTGACAAGCTGCTGACCACGCGACCTGCAGAAAACAAACAATGCCCCTCGGCCCTCACAACAAGCCCCCCAGTCGCCCTTGCCCCGCGCCGACTCTGCCCGTCCGCAACACTACGACCGCCCACAACAGCCGCCACAGCGCCTGAGCCCCCGCCACGATACCTACGGCGCCATGTCTCCGCCGCCGACCGCCTCTACCCATCGCTCGTTGTCCGGCTCCATGAAGCCGCCGCCGTCACCCGATGTCACCACCGCCGCCGGTGCCGATCCGACCTTGTTGCCGCTGTTCCGGGCCGTTGATAAGGATGGTGAGTTTTTCCACACACACACACACACACACACGCGCGCGCGCGCACACACACACAAAAACANCCCCCCCCCCTCCCCCCATTTTTGTCCACGAATCGCTTGGCCCGACTTTTGTGGCGTCGTTCTGCTGCACTGGGTCTCGGTCCTTCTTCTTGTGGTACGGTACTCACGTGGGGTGGGCGCCAAGGGTCCCCGAAAGCTTCCCTGCTGTTTTCATCTTATGCATGCACATGCACACCACCGATGCTACGCAGCGTAATGGCGAAGCACGATGAAACCATGTTTCCAACCTCCGACCCCCAAAACTTCATTCCGTACATAGTACTAACAAGCGGGCTTGCAGGAACCGGCCAACTGTCGGAAAATGAACTCCGCGCCGCCCTCGTCAACGGTGACTGGACGTCGTTCGACCCACAGACCGTCAACATGATGATCCGCATGTTCGACTCGGACCGGAGCGGCACCATTGGCTTCGACGAGTTCTGCGGCCTGTGGTCGTTCCTGGCCAGCTGGCGCACGCTGTTCGACCGCTTCGACGTCGACCGCAGCGGCAACATCTCGCTGCCCGAGTTCAGCAACGCGCTGGTGGCCTTCCGCTACCGCCTGTCGCCGTCCTTTGTTGAGCTGCTGTTCAACACGTACGACAAGCGCGGCCAGGGCGTCATGAGCTTCGACCTGTTTGTGCAGAGCTGCATCTCGCTGAAGCGCATGACCGATGTGTTCAAGAAGTACGACGAGGACCGCGACGGCTATATCACCCTCAGCTTCGAGAACTTTTTGATTGAGATTCTAAAGCAGCTGAAGTAAGGGGTTTCTACTGCAGTAAATCATCCAGCTGTGTTTACTACCTATGGGGTCATGAGCTGTTTTTCCTCTTCTATTCGTACTAGCCTATGAGTCCCGGGGGGGGCTCGTGCCAGCCCATAGTTCTCGTTCGTTCACCTTGTGCTTCGTTTTCAGCTGCATTTATGATATCTAGAACTCAAAAGAGAGTTACCCTGTTTTCCTGCTCCGTCGGCTTGTGTTTGGTGTGTTTCTTTCGGGTGCTTGATGCCATTTCTTGCATGTAAGTAATGTGATACACAAGAAAATGAATCCTCAGTTGGGAACTCAAACGAACTATGCAAATCATTAAAAGCGCCGAATCGTCCCAAGAATATCACAGAAGAGCACAGTCATTAATCGTAAAGTAACAAGTCGCACACATAACACAAAAGAAACCCAGAATCGACGCAAAGGCAAACTCAAAGAAAGGGAAAGAACAGCAGGGGGGGGGTGGGGAGACGTTCAAGACAACGCGGCCGACATCAACCGCCGCAGTTCCGGCGCGCCTTCGGAGATCTCCATGGTCCCGAGCAAGCGGGCACCGGCAAGGCGCCTCCACAGCGCCGGTGGAGCCGTTTACGGTCACAGCTTCGGCGACCTTGGGCTGCACGACAGCAGCAGTAGGAGTCAGGGACGGGTGTCGCCCCCCGAGCAGGACACCGGCGATCCGCAGGG
>LNGL01000034.1:82988-93491 GCA_001510565.1 Knoxdaviesia proteae
GGGGGTGGCGGCCGACGGCTCGGGGCTGCGGGGAGGAGATGCCGTGCGGCGAGAAGACGAGCTAGGGGAGTACGCGTTGGCGCGGGAGGAAGCGGGACAGTGTATGTAGAAGAGGGCGGAGAGGAAGGGGGGAGGGCGGGCGGGAGGTGTGTGGGGTGGCGGTGTTGGCGGCGGGGTGATTAGCGTGTCGGTGGTGGTCGAGTCTGGCGGCGGCGGTGGGGCTGAGACGTCCGGCGCGGGCCGGTCGTATGGGGCATCCGCCGGCGGGGCTGGCAGTCGGGCCGGCCGGGCACACGCGCCGGGGCCGGCGGCCGGCCGGCCGGCCGGCGGTCGCAATCGCGCCCGCCAGGCCCTTCAGCGGGTCGGTCAGCACGGTGAGGGGGGCGCCGCGCGTGGTGCGGGCGCATGCGGGGAGGTACTGTGGGCGGTCGAGGGAGAGTTGGAACGAGGCGTCGGCGGCCGTTGTGGGCGCGGTTGCTGTGTGGTGTGGGTTCGTCTTATGTGTCTGTTGTGTGTCGTGGTAGGCGGTGGGCTCAATACTGGAAGGTCTACCGTACGTTCGTGAATCAGAACAGAAGCGAAAGGAACCGAGCTCAAAGACCGGGGAGAACAGTCTTATAAGAAGAGGCATGCCACCACACCCACGCGTAAGAAGAACCCAGATCTAGATCCATCCATCAACCTATATATAGATATATATAGACACGCAGATCCGCAAGCCATCGGGGTTATTATCTACACCGTCCGCCATGCCAATGCTAGTTCCCGCGCGTGTTAAGTTTGAGGATGTCCTTGATATCAATCAGGTTTTCCCTCCCGGCTACCAAGGCAAGCCGTGGCGGCATGCGTTGAAGATCTACATACTACCCACGCGTGGGAATGGGACTGGGAAGATTTGCCCGTACAGCCACAAGCCGGATCCCCAGTGAGAGGGACAGTAACGGGGCCCAGGTCCAGGCACACCGTTGCAGGTACTCTGGATGGAAGGCCGACGCGAGGACGCAAGGTGTGTTGACCTTCGAGGCGTTCGAAACAAGGTGAATCGAATCATCCCAGATCCGCCAAGACAGGAAACAGGAACAGAGTGAGCTCCGGGAAGGGCACTCACAGGTAGTGGAAGTCCTGTACTGTAGATACTCTCAGATGGTAGGTTAGTTTCAAAAACAAGGTCGGAAGCCAGCGGTGAAGATTCTCCGCTCCGTGGTGGGAGCCCAGCCGTGGAACAGCCGAAAAGCCACAGTCGAAGCGTGCAGAATGTTTCTTCTTGGGTGGTATTTTTTCTCCCAAAAAAACCCCCCAAAGAAAAAAAGGGCCTAGCAGTTCCCGTTTGCCTTTCTCACAAGACAAGCTCAGGATCCCCCTCCAAAGGCGGTGAACCAACAACTGTGTGATGCTGGGGTGCCAGCCAAGGTCTGTGCACGAAGGGTGCGACACACTCCATGTTTTATCGTGGCCGGGGTAGGTTTAAGTTGCGCGTGTGTGTGTCAAGTTTTGCGTGTGTTTGTGCCCTGTGAACGACAGCCGTCTTCCTGGAGGGTTCACCGATATCAGATCGCAGCGGAGAGAGGGTTTCTTCGTGTGGCCACGAACATGTAGCATATCCCCGGGATGGCGCAATTGAGCAGCCAGCGAGTCATTTTTTCTTCGGTGGCATCTCACTCGCCTTCGACCATCGCCGGGCGTTCGCATATCCGGATACGTGAGATGTAAGGCAATGTCTCTGCCTAATATAGCCGAAGCGATCAGTCAATCCTAATATCAGCCAGATGCAAACCACGAGAGAGATCAGAGTAACTTACACGGACGGTAATAGTTATACTCAGAGTGCGTTTGTTTCTCCCGCCCACATTGGACGAAACCGCCACAGCCATGATGATCTGCAGGGCTTCTGTCGGAGGGGGGCTGAACATGTCAGCAGATGTGGGTAGACGTCATTGGGAATGGAAAGCAGCAGCAAGCAAGCAGGCCAAGCTCCAGCTCTTTATCCGCCACTTTTCTTTTTGCTGGGAGGGGGACAGTGTGACGCAGTTCAGGTCCCGATGGGAGGCTAGAAGCATCATTTTATCAGGCCGTCTCTTTTCTTTTTTTTCTTTTTCTTCATCTGTTCCAGTTCTTTTCACATGGGCCAGAGCTGGCTCCAGTTGGACAAGCTCAACGCTCCAATCAAGCTTCAACCTTCTTTGCACACCCAAGCTTCTCTTTCTCCCTGATGTTGAAGTTCGCGGGGACTTTGGTTTGGTAGGATTGCATCAGTCCAAGTCCCGAATTCGGCGGTGTCTTGGACTTGTTGCGTGTGGGTGAGACCTTTTTGATTATGATCTGTCCAAACCGAGAGGAGAGGAAAAGACACGCCGGGATTTCCGACAATAGTGTCAGTGACTCAAAGGGACCCTATAGCACGCAGCGTCTAGTAACAATATCAACGAAGCTATATGGAGGAGTAAGTTGTGCATGATGGAGAAAACTCCGTGTTGGTGGTTGGGGCCAGGTTTTTTTTTTTTTTTGGTGGTTGGGCGGCGAAGCATTGAGCCAAAATCTTCCGGTCGACTTTTGCGTCAAGCTCCAGTTGGTAGAGTCACATATAGCCTTTGAAAGCTTGCCTGTCTACCTCCCACATAACCACAATACCATCGGCCAGCATAATAATTCTCTTTTTTTCCCCTGCCGATTTTGTGTGGCTCTCGATTCCTTCCCTGATTCGGCCCACCGAAAGCTTTAGGGCTTATCAGTTTTTGTCTTCAAATCAAAGAAGAAGGAAAGCAAGCACAAACTCGGTAGTTGCATGGATTTATCTAATCCTTGTCAAGAGAGTGGAGGGAAGGTGCAGGAGCAGCTGTACTCATGTACCTGTGGCAGGTTGTGTGGAAAACCACGCCATCCTGTCTTACATGGGCAGGATAGAATCGATCGTGGGTGTGCCTTCTTTCCGGCTCTTGTCTTGACTTGGAAAGAAGCCAACTGCTCTTTGTCATGCAAAAGGAAATATAATCTCCGTCGGAAGAGAGAAGGAGCTATCCATCGAGTTCTCTCGACTCGCTAGTCTGTCTCTTAGTCGTGCGTGCATGTCCCCGGTACTTCACATGCTTTTATAGACCCGGCTAAGGAAAGTTCCTTCGTTAGGCGTTGGTCCCATTCTGGGGTAGCTTCGCACCCACCACACGCCCCCCCCCCCATGTACCTGGTACCTTCCAGAGCCACCCTGACCTCTCGACCATACATCATCTTTTTCCTGTGTGGAGCTGGGTCGGCGGCGGCTGTAGTACTTATACTGACGTTCACCGCCAATGAAGCTCAGAGGTACCAGTACCCAGCTATCCACACTCGAGGTCACGGGTACAGCATGGACTGCTCATGTGCTTGGCTCTGGGGCTGGCTGTCTTTTGTTGTTGCTTTTGCTTTTGTGTGTCCTTGCGTCGTGGGAGCCCTATCGTGTATTCTTTCGCGGTATTCCACCCTTGCCCTAACATCGTCATTGGGGATATCTTCAGCAGTAAAGAGGAGGCAAGGGCGGCGGCGGCAGCATCGCTTGACTCATCGTCGGTGTCTCCTCGCCTTGCAGTTACATACAGGGATATCACCTGTATCATCTACAGTACTGTACTGTATAGTACATGCACACGGCTGCTCGAGCTTCCTTGAATTGAGAGATGAAGAGAAGAAAAGCCTTCAAGCTCGAAATTGCCGTCCAGTGCGTCAATGCTATGCTATCCAGCTCTGTCTCTGCTGTTCCTGCACTGGACCAACGAACGCCCCGAGTTCTTATCGGCAACCCCGATACGCCGGTCGGTCGGCATGCAAATCCAGGTGTTAAGTCCACCACGCTCGGAGGTGCACATTTCTCTCTGCCGGAGGGGGACAGCTCGATTTCGCCATGTGGGGTCAATCTCCCCCGTCCCTTTTGCCACCGAGCAACCTGTTTCCTTTCAATCGGGCTTCTCTCTGTGTGAAGAATCCGTGTAGTCTCTCCCCCTTCGAAACAATCAACCCGCCCACCGTGCCGCGCGAAGCTTGGACTGGGGAGGTCCCTGCTCGCTTTTCCCCTCTCTCGGGTCTTAATCTTGAAAGGAAGGAGAAAAAAAAAGTCCTTTTATGCTGGCCCAACCCCCGCCTCACTCCTCTCACCGAGAGAAACATCAGCAGCAATGAAATTACAATCCGGCGTTTCGGTGGTGATGTGTTCGTCCGCGACGACGTGTCCTTGTCCACGTAGCTCGCTGTAGGTTGTAAGTATATTGCTTGTGACCTCTATTCTTGCGGGTAAAGTGTCTGCTCATGCATCGATCTCTATGTACTGGAGAGGGGTGTGCTGTTTTGGGTTTCATACAATACAATATAAAATAAAATAAAACAAAAATCCCAAGCCCATCTATCTCCCTGCATAGGATCGCGCAGGTATAGATAGCAATCAGACCCATCCCTTTTGCTTGGGATTTTTATCGATAAAAACCACTTCGTCTGGTCTGTCCATTTTCGGGTGGTTTTGTCTTGTTTCTTGACTCACATTTTCCCACATTCACCGGTTACCTCATTTACTAACCGTCGTAGCTTTGAACTTGGGAGGTGCTAGCTCTCCAAGCTTTGTGCACTAGCAAATAGCTCCATTCCAAAGCTATAAGTCGTCCGTCGAAAGGGAAAATGTTGTCGAGAGAGAGGTACATGCTACTTCTTCGGAGTCATTGTCTGTCTACTGACGACTGGGTGTTCTTTATCCAGCTCCGACCCAGCAAAATATCAATAGCTCTTCTGTGGAGGGGAGGGAGGCAAAACGCCACATTCGCCGCTTCCAGGAGTACCCAGTGGTGTGGTTTCCGTGCTCTTTTTCGTTTCCTTCCTTTTTGCCATGCTTTTCCTGCATCAGCCCAAGCTCCGGCTCTAAGCTTGCTGGGTGTGAGGCATTGAAAAAGAGGAAAAAAAGGAAAAAGAAAAAAAAGAAGAAAAAAAACACCACTGCTGCTCATGGACGGTAATATCGTGTGCATCAGTGAGACAAACGTCAGCTTCTCCTCCTCTCACTCGGCGTGCCGGCGCCATGTCCCGTACAGTACTCAATCATACTGTACGGTACATTGCACCTCACTTATGGGATGGCTGCATTAACGAAACCCCCCCTGCAGTTTCATGGCCGAGCACACGCCCCTCCTTCCGAGTTCAAAGCTTATTCACAAGTAGCAGCAAAAGCGCAGAAGGGGAAGAAAAGGAAGGAACGAAGGATGGATGTGACTGGGAAAAACGAACAGACGTATTATGTGCTTGGAGGGTAGAAAGAAGGTCCCCCCAACCCGGTGCGAGTGAGTCCGGGACGAGGAAGAAGCGAAGCGAACCACACACACACACACACACACACACACACAGCCAGCACATCCCAATGTCGTAGCAAACAAGAAAAGAGAGGAAGGAAGAAAAGCACTGCCCGCCCACCCGTAGAGCCCAGCTCTGACGTACAAAAACGAGAAGAAGACGAGAGAGGCAGGAGTCACCCGCCCTTTCCTTTATGTGTTCTTTCTTCCTTTCTTTCCAGTTACACCGAATGAGGGAGGAGCGCACATCCTTGGCTTTGCCAGGAAACCCGTTTTTCTGTCACAGACCACACGCCCATAAGAAGACAGAGCTGGAGAAGAAGGTACTGTACAAGCAAGCCACCGAGGGAAAGAAACAGCACAGAGGTTATTGCTCAACTAGGTCTGTCCTTCCTTGCTCACTCTATCGTCTTCTTCCCCCCTGGTCTCTCCTTCCTTTCCTCTCAACACCCCCCTTCCCCTCACCCGCCCTTCTTTTCTTTTCTTCTCGTCGGTTTTTTCTTCCAAAGCTCTGGAAAGAGACAGCTTAATCTTTAAAGATAGAGGAAGCTGCAACCATACCCACCCACCCTCACTTCTTTTTTCTTTCTTCTCCCTCCATTCTTCCTTCCCACAATTTTTTTTTCTTTTTCTTTTTTTGCACTCCGACACACCCCCATAGCTCTTTCCCTCTCTCGCTCTCTCTCGCCCCTTCCACTTGTTCTGGACTGCTTGGTTGATCTTAGCTCCCTTCAAAAACTTGTACCGTATACATTGCTTCCTAAACTCGAAGAGCAAGCATCCTGCTTTTTACGTCCTGGTTATTCGCCATTGCCGCCAGTTTTTGAGTCTGTCGTTATTGGCTCTTTTTTCCTGCAGCCAATCCTCTGTCATCTTTTTCTTCCTTTCCTCTTCGTCTCTTCCTCTTCTTCCTCTTTCCTTCTCTTCTCTTACACTTCGACCCTCAATCTCTCTCTTCGTTTCTCCTCAGCCACGCCGGTTTTTTTGTCTCTTTATTCTTCTTCCCTCCCAGTCCTGGTTCTTCTTATCTTTATCCTCCTTCCATCCACTTGTGGTGCAGTCTTATCTGACCCCAAAATCCTTTTCCTCTTTTCACCCACCACCCACAAATCGTAAATTCCAAAATACCTAGAAGCTGTTTTCGCTTCTTCCTCTTTTTTATCCCGTCATCTGTTCTTCTTTCTGCTCTGGCTCTTAGATCTCTCTCGTCTCGAACATACTTGGCTCCATTCAGTCCCAATTCTGCCGTATTCTTCTTGGAGCTTTCCCTTTTTTTTCTCTAGAGCTTATCTTCTGCCAGAGCTTCGATAACAGATTGTCTCGATTTCTTATCCACCATTGCTCCAACTCATCTTCTCACACCTGTGGAAGCTCTCTCCAAAACAAATTCGTCGCAATTGTCCAGACTCGTCACTATCGATAGTCGACCCAACTTCTAGAAACCTGCTTCCTTTCTCTTCTATCTACTACTACATTTTCGCAATCAATATCTTTTATCGCACCGTCTGCCCCTCCTGGCCGCCCTCTATCGTCGTCACCGCTTGATCAAGCTTCAAAACCTACGATAACACCTCAGTTGCCGGCATTGTCTGCGTATAGCTCCATTGACACCTCTCACTCAGCCCGCCACCCGCGAAACAACATTCCCACAAATCTTGTTCTCTTCTCGCGTTCTTCGCACTGCCCTCTTCTGCGCCCGGCGCACAAATCTCTTATAACGCTTCCTCTCCATGGTGGGGCTAACGATGCCACCCCGAACGTCTCTGACATCGTCGTTCTCAATCACCGACACCAATAACGAAGTCGTCTGCCCGTTAAGAAACCAAGATGGCTCCAGTTGTCGCAAAAGATGTGTCGGCGTAAGTGCTTTTCCTCTTTATCTCTCCCTGGCCCCCGCCTGATTTCGCTACCAGCCGTTTACACCTCCATGGATCCCCTCCATTTGTCAACCGTATCCCTACCGCCCAGAACAGCTTCGGTCGTTTGCCTTATCGATTGCTTGTCGCAAACTTGAATTGAGACAAAAGAGCGAAGCGCTCACTTGCGCACCCTCTCAAAGCAATGCATGCAATCGCTTTTTCAAACCCACTCCTCCCAAGTAGCTGCTTTAATGTGCGCTCGCTGACCGCTCATCCTTCTGTCCAGGAAAAACGATATCGCTCAATGCAAGAGCATATTCGCAGAGCTCACCCGGAGCACTACATTTCCAAGCTCCCAGCCACTGAAGAGAGCTTCCTGCTCATGATCAACACACCACCTTCTGAACGCCCGCCCCAGTCTCAGCCGACCTCGGTTCCCCCTCCACAACAAGGTGCGTTACATTTTTACCCTCACCACAGCTGCCGTACCTCGCTAGTACTTCACTTCTCACGTCTGTCTTCTTTTTTCGCGGAAAAATCCCTTTTGGCACCTTAGATTCTGTGCGGGGGGATTGCTTCCCATTTACCCATGTCATTTACGGCAATTCCTAACCCTAACTCTTATATGTATCAGGCTCATCCATCCTTCCTGCTGCTGCCGCTCTCGCCCAGCTCCACAGCCATTCACACAAGCTCGACAATGATTGGGATTCAGAAACTGTAGGTCTATTCTCTCATTTTCAACCATGGCGCTTTCCTGGCACTTTGGTCTGTGACCCTCTAACACAAACATCTCCACATTCTAGGACTGGCACTCTGATACTGAAGGGCGTCGCATACCACGCTCATCAATTGAGCTTCCTCCGTTGCATCTCCACAATCCCGATGTGACCAGTGACCCGTTTTCTCCTCTTGGCTCTGGCCGTCCCCGCGATATTCTTCCCTCTCTTATCGCCAGCTCTCCTCCTGGGCGGTCATCAACCCTCCCGCCATTGCAGCGGCCTCTCGGCCCAAATCGTCCCAGAAAGCAGTCGATCACCAAGCGCGGCCGGGATGGATTCCACAAGCGCCAAAAGTCCAAGGGCTCAAACGTGGACTGGCTGCGCCGGGTCCAGAACTCTGACGACCGCCTTTACCCTGGCTTCGAACGCAAAGCCCAATCTGCGGAGCCGTCCGCCGACTACGGCAAGCGGTGGGAGGATCTTATCGATGCTGCTGACCATGCTGCCTCTCTCGCAGGCGATATTGACGACGATCGCACTCCTGTAAGTCACCAAGCTTTTTCTTTCTCGTCCATGCACATGCTGATATTCATCCTCACCCAACTCAGGTTCCTCAGTCGCCCATGTCCGTCCAGCGGGCTTCCCTCCCTCCTTTTGCCACTTCTCACTTCCAGGCTGGAAACTATCAAGCTTCCCCACTCCAGCAAGCACTGACCCCTCCATCGTACAACCATGAACCCGGGGAGCCATTCCCCAGCGTCGAAAGCGGTGAGAGTGGCGATACCTTCCACATGGAGTCTAAGGGCCTTTCCGGCTCGTCCCCGGGCTATTCCTCTCAGAACACTCAGATATACTGTGCAGCCTGCCATAACGTTTCTCTCCTCCGGGAGTCGTATGCTTGTACAGAGTGTATCTGTGGCTTGTGCCAGGCCTGCGTCGATGTGTTGATAGCCGAGCAGGGAGCCCGGCGCAAGTGTCCCAGGTGTGCCACCATTGGCGGAAGATTCAAGCCGTTCCAGCTGGATATCAGATAAATCGGTCGCCCTCCGCCTCCCAAGCCTAGACCGAGCTTTTCCTGAAGCTTCAGTTTGACTTTCCTGATTTCTATCTACGTTCTTTTTGTTTTTCTTCTTATCTTTCAACGGATGCTATCTTCGTTCTCCCTTCGACTACCGCACTTATTGCCTTTGGATCGTACCAACGAAACCACATCGAAACTCAATCGCGCTTTCCCACGTCGACTCTTATCCACCCTCATACGAATTATTGCTTTGCTACGAATCCATTTACCATGTGTTGGCGTTTATATAGGAGTCTGGTTTGCAGGGTGACCTGCCATGTTTCGTCTTTTTTGCGCGCACCAATTGCTCTGTCTGTTGTGGAGCCTGCGTTTGTGCTGTTAGCTGGGGCCGTATAGTGTACGGCCTTTCGCCTTTCGTTCCGGTTTTCTTCTCGAGAATATCCGATTTTTGAATAGATTGGCTCGAAGTTTCAGATACCCCCTCAATGTTCTCCTCCATTGCAGGTTTATACGGAGGATGAAGCTCGATCCTAAGTTGGGCGAACGTTTGAGTCAGGCCAAGTGGCCAAACCTCTTTTGTCTGAAATGCAATGACCCGCCAAAATGTCTGCTCCTCCTGATTTTCCCCTCTGCTTTTCGTGGTTGCTTTTTTTGTGCTTTGATGCATTTTTGGGGGCCGATGTGAATATGATGACTGCTGGGGTCTCTCTCTGTAGAGTGCAGCGTGCATGATCCGTCTGGATTCTGTGGATTTACTTGTCTACATGTGGTTCTTTTTTCTCTGAACTATGGAATCCTGCCATGAGCTTGTTGCTTCCTGTTCCAGCGTAGTTTGACGTTTTCATACAAATAAATAGACTGATCGTTTACTTGGTACTTGTGGGGGATGTCGTGTGAGTTGGGAACACCATTGTCATCTTAACGTTAACGTGCAATCGTCGCGGGAAGAATCCCTCTAAGCTGCGTATTGACGTGGAACGGATCAACGCCATAGAAAGGAAAGAGCTACACTAGCAGGCCAGGAATTGGAGGCTGGACAGGAGCATAAGATAGTGTACATGAAAACAAAACGAGAGCCAGGTCTCAAAGAGGACTCGGGCAGAGCAAAAGGGAGTGAGTGCATCAGCCCGCTACGCAGTCACACAAACTGCGATCACCGCCGCGTGGGCTTCTTATCCTCCTGCTGCTGCTGCAGCAGGATATCGCGCATAGCGGCGCGCTCGTTCCGACTGCCGCCGAGCTTGGGCCCGCGCAGGTACTCGCCGTCGCGCTTGGCGCCGGGGCGCGCCGGCCCGCCGCGTGAGGCACCGGCAGCGCTGCCGGAAGCGCCGCCGCGGCGCGGGGGAGGGGGCGCGTTGATGGCGGGGCGGCGGCGGTTGCGCTGGGAGCGGTTGGCCATGGCGTCGTAGAAGTCGCGGCGGAATTGCTCGGCGACGCGGTCGTCGGCGGCGAAGGCATTTGCGTCGGCGTCCGGCTGGTCGGAGGTGGTTGTGCTGGCGGTCGTGGGGCCGCGGGGGAGGGTGGAGGTCTCGGGGGAGGCGTAGACGTCGACTGTTATTTCGTTTCGTTAGTGTTTATGTTTGTGTGGTGCGGGGGGGGGCTTT
>LNGL01000034.1:127820-141336 GCA_001510565.1 Knoxdaviesia proteae
GCTGTTCGCAGCAAATGAAAGCCCCAAAGTTCAGGGCGTGCTCTTCGTCGACGCGGCCGGCGGAAGTGCGGACGGCGGCGCCACACTCTCGGCCATCGGTAGTCCCGGTCGCGGGTTCCTCCTCTGGATACGCGGCGCCGTGCTGGCTCCGCTCGGCGTCGAGGCGCTGGTGGCCGCGGTAGTCGGCGGCCGGGCGAAGAAGGACCGTGTGTGGGGCCGCTCGTCCCGCCACGGCGCCAAGACCCTCCTGGCACGCCTGCAGGAGAACCTCGTCGCTCGCTCGCTCACAGCGCGCGAGCTAACCGCCAGCGTGCACCTGCAGCGCCGCAACATGCCGGTGTCGGTCGTGAGCTCGGGCAAGGAGACCCGGCGCAGTGCGCAGTGGGAGGCCAGCCAGAAGGCGCTGACGACGACGATCTCGGATAACCTGGTCACGTGGGAGGTGGTCGACGATGCGTCGCACTGGGTGTGGGAATCGCCGGCTGGGCGGGATGTGCTCGAGAAGCGGCTGAAGGAGCTGGTCAATGTGGCCGAGTAATGGAGAGGCAGGTCATCGGGCGGTTGTGAAGTGTTTGGCTGCAAGGGAAAACACACGGGACGATTTGAAAAGGGGGACCTCCAGATTGAGATACGATAATGGAAAGGGAGGGAGGATGTTTTAATACTTGGAACTGGGCCATCCAGACTACACAAATGAATCCAAAACTGAAGCAAAAGTGTGTGTCCGCGATCAATAGCATCGCCCTCGTCATGTGACCACTCTTGTTGTGGCATTGTCGTCGTTGCCATTCGACGTCAACTCATCGCACTTGCCCGACAAGCAAATAGGACAGGAGATGAGCACGTGATTCTGCTCGCCACAATCATCTGGATAGACCTTAACAGTACTGCCTTTCAAGTCCAAGTGGCGATTGGCGCATGTGGTAGCTGAACTTGGGAGTGTGGTTTATTCCCGTATAAGCTGGGGTTAAAACAGATCATCGTATCTTGTTTGCCCGTATCTGGTCTCCAACTTCGTGATGAACACGACTCCCCGTGGGTTTACTCGGCTCGCGTGCTCACTTTTGCTGACGACGTCCCGAAATATCTTTGGTTCGTGGTCTGCCTGGTCTCGCTGGTGGGTGAAGGCATAGCCTTGTATCGATGGAAGCAGGGTGAAGGATATGACGTGGTCTGGACCAGCGGTGCAATCATCTGTCGAGGAATCCTTTTCTGGTCCTGGTGAGGGTGAAAGGTTGACATTGACAGGGTTTGCCTTATACGATCGAACGGGCGGTTCCTATGCTTGATACGCAGTCCTCGTGTGCAGTTTAAGCTTCCACTATGATCGACAAGCTAGTACGCCTGCCTTATAAGAGCCGAAACGAGGCTATTGTCATGATAAAAGCGGCGCGAAGAGAACCCCTGTGGAGATACTCACCAGCGCGAAGAGGTTTATAGTGCAGCAAACGAGAGACATTGCCACCACCCACAGACACGGACAGGAATAGCAGCAGAAAGGCTCCAGAATTAACGGTGGAAGGAAATTGTGTCTCTCGGAGCCCAGGCCCAGAGACAAGAGCAAACGAGACATGTGAAGAGTTGAGGTTGCGAGAATAGGGCGGAACAGGCAGACCAGCAATAGAACAGCAAGTCACGAGCAGATCAGATGAAAAGAACTACATAAGGCAGGCAGGCACGCAGTTCTGCAATTTCCCCAGTGCCGAAAATAGTGGTCTGTGTTTTGAATACACAGCCCATCTGAGGAGAGGAAATTTTGTACGCCTCTTGACGCCTCGGAGCAGGCGTCTCGTCTCGTCCAATCTCTCGAGGCAGGCAGAATCCGGCTCCCCCAACCCTGAGGCCGTCGATGCTGCTGCTGCTGCGACGGCGTGTTCAGATCGTGGTTTCTATGCAGGCGAAGATCGGGTGGTCCTATGTGTGCCTCGTGTGGGGGGAATGGTCGGTGTCCGGGCTGGATTGTGACGGGCGTTGGGCTCGCTTCGGTAGGCAGAGAGAAGGTTACTACTGTTCACAGGCTATGCCAAAAGAAAGAAAACAGACACAGCATGCCCAGAGGTCCCCTCCACACATCTTCTTTTTTCAGCTCCAGCCTGTGGGGACCCTTCACGGCCATCCCTGCAACCCAAAATCACCCGCTCAAAAGTCGGTTTCGATGGGGCATAGACCCTGTCCCGTCGCCCTGCTAGACACGACTTGGAGTCTCTGGCGGGTTGTTTTCCTGCCTTGTTATTTCGTTGCTTGCGGAAGGGAAACGTATGGCAGCGCAAAAGCTAAAAATTATGGGGGCATGTCAGTTGTGTGCTGTCCACAGCGACGCTGGGTCAACAAAACTATCACGATATCTTGCAATTCGAAGATCAGATCGAACATCACAGAGAAAACAAGCCATCGATGGGCCCGACGGTTCCCTTTCTGGCTCTCTGCCCTTCTCTCTGCCCTGGCCTGTTGTTGGTTTCACGAACGGGCGCTAGATCCCCTATATGGCCAGTATTACTCCTCTCTCCCCTGCTCTGTGCTTCTAAACGACTAACGCCCGAGTTGAGCTATCAACTGAAATGATGCTTGGCAGCTGGACCACACCTCACTCTGGCAGAGCATGGCATTGGACAGAGGCTCTATCAAGGGTTGAGGACGGTGTGGCACACGACTTGCGTTCGTCGGTTAGAATCTTCTCCCCCAGGAGTGTTGTTGCGGGTGTGATATGGCATGCAAGGCTCATGGTTGTCGTTTGGCCCAACTCTCTCAAGCCTGCACTCAATCGATCATATCTAGCATTCCACATACTCTTACACCATTTCCCCCCAGCTGTTTGCACGATTGTGTGTTTCCACTGCACTCTGCACTTTTAAATTTCCTTTGTCTGTTGTCATGTTTTTGTTGAGTAGATGATCTAGCAGGTGTTTGTTTGAAGATCAGTTTTCTGTATCCTAATTTTGTGTTGCGGGTTAGTATACCACCTCAATTCATTACAAAATAATTTATAAAACGACGTGAACATGTCCTCCACCCTGAAGTTCCCACAGTAGAGAAAGTCTTTGCACGAGTTCTCCCAACCGAAATCATCGTAAAGAAGGGTATCTGAGCGTAGGCATTTATGTATGCATACCCTAACCCTAACGACCTCATTCTGTGGCTGAATTTGTGGCGCAGAACCACCCACAGGACAGGAGCTGGTTCCGACGGAAAGCTTGAACCTAAAAATGGACCGAGATAAGTAGGCAAGGTGGTTCTGCTTCCGGGTTGCTGAACAGAATCCCGTCAGGATTAATTCAGTCTCCAAAGCTACGTGGAAGTTCTAAAAACCCCGAGTGTGTGCGACTACCGAGGCTTCTTGGCCTATATCTGTATGGAGACGTGAAGCCTCTCCTGTGCTGTGCTGCCGCCACTGGTTGGGCTATAACCGGGGGAACGAATGGTGCTTCTCGAGAATCAAAAGTGTACAGCCGAGTGTCTTGACGGTCTAAATAAAGTATAGTGGCTTGTATGTCGAGTACAGATGGACCGACTAGACACGGCCAGCTGTCCTGTCCACATCAATTAACTGGGACTCGGATGCCAACACGTACTGGTTATCAAGGGTATCTTTCCACCACTCTTGGCGCCTATCCCTAATTTTAAACCCTAGCCCTAAAGTACTCTTTTTAATCAAAACAAAAATTCTTCCCCACAGCTACTTCTTCTTCTTCTTCTCCTTTTTCCTTCCTTCGTACCAACCAACTTTCTTCCTACCGACCAACTTTCTTCCTACCGACCAACTTTCTTCCTACCGACCAACTTTCTTCCTACCAACCAACTTCCTTCCCACCAAACAATTTTTTCCTACAAAACAGGCGCTACACGAAACCAAGTCCGCAAAGAGAGAGAGAGAGAGAGAGAGAGAGGCACATACAGAGAGAAAAAGAGAGAGAGGGAGACACGCACACAGAGAGAAAAAGAGAGAGAGGGAGACACGCACACAGAGAGAAAAAGAGAAAGAGAGAGAGAGACGCACACACACACAGAGAGAAAGAGAGAGAGAGACACAGAGAGGGAAAGAGAGAGAGAGGGGGGTGTCCGAGTTTTGGCGGGCGTGGAGTACGGTAGCTGGGCTCTGGTACTGACTTCCGCGCTGGGCTCTGGTACTGACTTCCGCGCTGGGCTCTAGTACTGGCTTCCCTGAATGCCTTCAAGAATTAAAGAGTCAAGGCAGGATACAAAGCAGGGGGGGTGTATGCTCGGTTCCTGGACCCCCATAGATGTAGCGCTAAAAGACGCACTAAAAAGATACTTCTCAACATCCTTGTTGGATTTTAGCGTATGGTGGAAACTTTTACCCGTATGATAGTAGTCAGGTACCAAAGCGGGCGGCAACAGCGGCATACAAAGGAGCAAATAGCAGCCTTTTGCTAGTAGCTGGAGGCCGGATTTCCAGGTGCTTACAGCGCTTCGTTTAGCGCCTAGCCCTGCCTTCATTCCCCAGCTGTGCGCCAGACACCGCCTGTGGAACTTTTATTCGGGGTTTTCTTTTCTCGCCCTTCTTTTCTCCAAGCAAGCGCAAGGCTTTTTTTCAGCCACACTTGTCAATATTTGGTCCCCTCTCAAAGTCCAGCTAATCTCTTCCCCCATTTTCAGGTTTCTCCCTGTCATCTCAAACATCTCCGCCTTGGAACCTCCTCTCACCTGTTGTCTGTTTTCCCCCTTCCGACCCGGCTGTTTGACGGGTTTCCCTCTTGCCATTTCCTCCCGTGCTTCGATTAATTCTCCCCCCTCACGTCAATCTTCGTCGTTATTGACGCCCCCCCCTCCTCTCGCGATATCTCTCTCCCTACGTCTCTCACTCTCACTCTGTCAACCTCACTCTCGCTCTCTCTTGTGTTCCTTTATCCCCTCCTCCTTCTCCTCAGCCTCTTTTCTCCTCCATCCACTTCCCACGGCTATTCTCACCCCTCAGCTCTTCCCTCTGCCTCGTGGGCATTCTCGATCTCGCTACAATCACCTCTCTACCCACCTTATCTCCTCCTTTACGCACGCTCAGCCTTCCTCAGCCTATCGACATCTCTTCTCGTGTTCGAGATTCAACTCTTGACCTGCGCCTTTCGACCACCACCGGCGCCCCCACCTCAAAACAACCCCTCGAACGACCGGTTATCCCACGGAGTTTTATCTACCGAGATACAGCCATTCTGGTTCGTCGATTCACCTTGTTTCTCTTCCTGCAGCATTGTGTTGTCCCCTTTCATAGTGTTTCCTCCCTCCTCGCATATAGTTCTCGACTCGGGGCTTGATTTGGGTGTCGTTGCTGTGCTGTGTTGTTCTGCCCCATCACCAACAACTCTTTACCAAGCCTCCTTCATTGGGCTTGGACACGCACCAACTTTATCCATCGCCACCCAAACGGCCTTAGACTAGGTTATCTTCAATATCCTGACGCTCTGGCTTGACGTTCTTCACGCAACGTCTTTCCGTTGCCCGCCCCCGTCTGTCATCGCCTCACTGGCTTGCCCTGATGCCCTTATCCTTCCCCCTTCATGTGTCTTGAAATAGAATAACCACGTTGTGTCTCTCTCCCTGTTGCATCGACGTATCCACTCGTCCAGTCCTCCAGCCCAGCTCCCACTCCTTGCCTTCATTATCTATATCTCATATCGTCGTATTGTCTCTTCCACCTCCTCTCTCCGCCTCTTCTCCGTGTATCTCTTGCTCGGGCCTTTCATTCCATCCGTACCACCGCCTCGTTTGAAAATTCGCCGATACTAATTTTACCGACGCCCTAAGTGTTTACTTTCACATCCACAGAGTATCTCTCGCTCTTGATTGACTTCCGTTTGTCGTTCACTCAGACGTATCCTCGATCCTCCCTAATTCCAAACAATCGCCGACGCTTTTCTCCTTCGTCAACGCGTATCGAGCCCACCCCTTCTCGAACGTCAACACTCTGTCCTTTTCTTTGCATAGCGCCAGCCATCGTCTCGTCCTTTGTTGTTTGTTCGTTTCCTAAGTGTATGACACTCTGCAGAGATTCTGCGGCCATTCGAATACCCGTTTCGTTGTCTTTCGCTCCGCCTGATGGTTTGACCGCGACGGTGCTTTCCGTCAACCGTTGTTTACGTCCGTCCCATTGTAACCGAACAACAACTATTTCGTTTTGTTCTGCTGGCCTTTTTTTCCTCCTGTCGACACTTGATATTTTTCCCCTTTCACTCTCCTAACCTCACACTTTCAAGCGTCGAATGCTGAAGCCGGTTATCAGCTCAACACCGTCATCCTTTTGCTCGAATCTTATTTCGTCCTCATACTTGGCGCACCCCTTGTCGCGAAGCTTGGCGGTCAGCGATGGCTTCTGAGTTTGACCCGTCAGTTGCTGGCGGCCCACCGCCTCCGCCTCGGTCGCCTCGCCGCTCATCGGAACACCATCCTCACAATAACCACCCGGCCATAAACGACCATGCCACACGAAACCACGTCTACTCCCCCACGAACCCGTCCTTCCCGTACAATAACATCAGCAGTAATAACTTGACTGTTGACAATAACCATCCTGGTGGCTTCAACTCCCCGTCTGGCCCGGCTTCACCGCGGATGGACACGCGATCGCCTGCTCCTTCAGATCGCCCCCAACAAAAACGCTCGACGAGTGGCACACCGAGATTATGTGGAAAATGCGGTCTGCCATTGGCTGGCCAGTTTGTTCGTGCCCTCGAAGGCACATTCCACCTGGATTGTTTTAGATGCGAGGTAAGCCTTTTTTTTCTCGAAGGAAAAAGGAGGGGAAGAAGGAAATGGCTTTCTATACTGGGTTAGACGGGCTTTGTCACCAACCCCCACCTCTTGGTGCATATTTGACTGACTTTGGTGTGGCTTGAATACAGGACTGCGGCGAGATAGTGGCGTCGAAGTTCTTCCCACATGATCGTGAAGATGGAAAGGGCCAATACCCCCTCTGCGAAACCGACTACTTCCGTCGCCTGGGCTTGCTCTGTGACAACTGTGGTCACGCCTTGAGAGGATCATATATCACCGCCCTCGACCGCAAATATCACATCGACCACTTCACCTGCTCAGTATGTCCGACCATCTTTGGTGCATCTGACAGTTACTATGAACATGACAACCAGGTCTACTGCCACTACCACTACTCAACACAGTACGCTCAGCGATGTAGCGGGTGCAACACATCGATTCTCAAGCAGTTTGTCGAAATCTCACGAGCGGGACAAAACCAATATTGGCACCCGGAGTGTTACATGATCTACAAGTTCTGGAATGTTCGTCTTACACTAGCAAGCCCCGATGAACCTGCGCCTACCTACGTCGATGAGCCGTCTGCGCGAGAGGCTGTCCGTGATAACGAAGAGCGCATGGAGGAGAAGGTGTATCGCATATGGAGTGTGCTGTCGGCGTTTGAAGAGTCATCTGCCGCATGCATTTCCGACATGCTGCTACATGTCAGTAACTGTCATCACCTTGAGGGGGTGGGCGTCGCCAAGCGGTTTATCTGGCATGTCGAAATTCTTTTCCAAGCAGCTGATAACCTTGATGAGAGAATGCGATCGCGGGGTATGAAAGGTAAGAGTCACCCACTTGTTTACCTGTCCTCTTGATGCTTCAGCAATTTCGTAATCTACCCTACTGTGGTATAAAACAACATCATGCCTCCTCTTTATTGTTTTCTTTCATGTTCTCGAACGTCCACACAAAAATACTGTTCTTTTGCTCTTCATAACAACAACAAGAGAGCGGGCCTATCACTGTTTTTTTGTGCTCTTTTCTAACTTGCTTCTTTTCTCCTCTCGTTCTTCCAGGAATGTCATATGCTCGAGAAGCTCGAATTCTCTGCAAAAAAATCGTGTCATTCTTTTCTTTGTTATCAAAAGCTCCGGAAAGTGGTGAAGGCAAGCTTGGTGTAACCCAAGAGTTGCTTTCTCTCGTCACTGGTCTTGCCCATTATTTGAAACTCCTGATTCGAATTTGCCTGCAAGGTGCCCTCAAGCTCGAACAGGATTCCCGCAGCCCTGACGCTATCCACAAATTCCTTGACGACCTTCGAAATATCGATATGCATGAGGATCTCTTCGTGGACGCACGGTTGTCTGCGAAGACTTCCGACCATTGCGCCTTTTGCGACAAGGCGGTCGAAAACGAATGTGCGAAACACGGTGACCGGAAGTGGCACATTGCCTGCCTTCAATGTGCTCGGTGCGAACGCCCCCTCGGAAAAACGCTTGAAGACGCTCGCTGGAATGCTTTTGATAGCCAGGTCTATTGCAACAACTGCATCGCGATCAACACCGAAGAGCTTGAGCCTTTCGAGCGCATCACCAAACTGCAGCAATTTGCGTTCCTCCTGAAGGTCGCGCTGGCCCGACTGCTTGAGATGCTTCGATACCGGGGAATCGCCCCGCCCGCCAACGAGGACGGCGATGGACAGTGGTCAGCTGTCGGCAATGATGTCTCTGGAGCTGCGGCCCGTAACCATAACCGGGAGTCATCGTATGAAAACACCATCAACGACATCAAGCGCCTGCGCAGCACCAGACTTGACAAGCATGTTTCATCGAGCTACCGAACCGCCAGAGCCTCGCGAATTATGGACGGTCCGACTCCTCGCCCGGGCTCGCGGGGTGACGACAACTTCCAAGGCGAAGATGGCGATCGCGATGCAACTCTGGGAATCCAGAATGCGCTCACTCTCGATGACATTCCCCGCATCGTCGCTGCCGAACATGCCAGAGAACTTATGCATCCGGTCCCCTCACAGGACTCCAGCCGCGGCGGGGGTAGCCAGAGCCGGAACCAGTCACAAGGCCGCGATGACCCTCGGCCTCTGCGCGAAGTTGCCCCTCAGCGAATGGGCCGAATGTTCTTTTCTGAGCTCTCCGGTCTGGAATATTTCATTGTCCGCCACCTGGCGGTGCTGACTATGCTGCCGATGGTGGAGAACGAGTTCACCATAGACGAGCTGCTTGGCTTGATTGAGTCACGGAAGGCCCCCACCTTCTGGAAAAACATCAGCAAGGCGTTTAAGAACGACCAGCGCAAGGCGGCCAAGAAAAAGGGTGTGTTTGGTGTTCCGCTCGACGTGATCATCGAACGTGACGGTGCTGATTCCACCGATGGCGTTGGCCCTGGAGCGCTGCGCATTCCCGCTATTCTTGACGACATAATCACGTCGATGCGCCAGATGGACCTGTCGGTCGAGGGAGTGTTCCGCAAGAACGGAAACATCAAGAAGCTTGGCGAACTGTGCGAGCTGATCGACCGCGAGGGTACCGACAGTGTCAACCTGACGGAGCAGCCGGTGGTGCAGGTTGCGGCGTTGCTGAAGCGCTACCTGCGTGAGCTGCCTGATCCGCTGATGACATACAAGCTGTATCGTCTGTGGATTGTCGCGGCCAAGATTCCCGACGATGATCGTCGCAAGCAGTGTCTGCACCTCGCGTGCTGCCTGCTGCCCAAGCCGCACCGTGATGCGCTGGAGATTCTGTTTTGCTTCCTCAAGTGGGCGGGGTCGTTCCACCAGGTGGATGAAGAGTCCGGATCGAAGATGGACATCAAGAACCTGGCCACCGTTATTGCGCCGAACATTCTGTTTGCCAATGACCGGGCGCCGGCTTTGGATAGCGACCCGATTTTTGCGATCACGACTGTTGAGACGTTGATCAACCACGTTGAGGAGATGTGCCTCGTAAGTTTCTATTTCGTCTTATTTTCTTTTTTCCATGGTTCGAGAAGTTATCATTAGCTCCAGAACTTGCAATGCTAACCGTCATGTATAGGTTCCCGCCGAGCTGGCTAGCATGTTGAACGATCCTTACCTGTTCAGCAACAACGGAGAGATCACCACCAAGGAGATCCTCAAGCGTTTCCAGGACCGCCTGGGCCAGCGTCTTCCCGCCGACAATGTCAATGAAGTGTACAATTGGCAGGAAACCTCGACGCGCCCTCCGGCGCGCAAGATGGACACTGATCCGTCGCTGTGGCAAGGCGAGCACAGCGTCCGGCCCGTTCAGGATCCCCCCTATCCGCCGCCGCCCCCGGCGGCGTACGCTCCTGGTGGCTCCGGTCGCTCGACGCCCCCTCAGCGGTGGCGCAACCCTGACGAGGGCCCGGCGGGTGCGCGATCGCCGTACCAGCAGAACGACTACAGCGGACCGCTGGAGGTCCCCCCTGCGGGCGGCGCCGGTGGAGGCGAGTACATGCCGTCGGACTCAGAGGCCGAGAACGGCCCGCAGGCGCCCTCGGTGCCTCAGCGCAGCCAGTGGAGAAACTCGGCGTGGGGACGGCAGCAGAATGGAGGAGGAGTGGGAGTGGCGGGTAACAACTAGGTATGAAGAGTCAGAAGGAGGAAGGGAGGAGGAGTCTTTTTGGGGGGGAAGGGATGGGAAGTTGTTTAGGGAGGAAGAAGAGGAGTTGTTTGGAGCAGCACAGCGGATTTGGGGAGAATGAAGGTGGTGATCTTTTTAGAAAAGCACCCCAACGTCTCCTTCGATCATCTTTTTCGGAGGCATTCTTTTTTCTTATTCTTTTTATTCTTGTGGGAAATGAATTGGCTTCGGGGTTTTTTTCTTTTTCTCCTTTGATTCCTTGTCTTTCTTCTGCTTTCTGGTTCGTTTGTCTTTCTATTAGCCCTCTTTGTCTTCTCTCCCATAGCGTTTTTGTGGTGTTACCGTTTTCTTGGCTTGTCGTGCTTTTTAGTCTTGTCTTGTCACTTATCCTCCTTACTGGGTTTTGTCTTCTATCTTAAGCATGGAATTAAAGGGGTTTCGTTCTGTTTGGCTCATTTTAGCTTCTCTTGGATTGAGATTCTCGTGATGCTTTGTGCTTGTAGATGCCTCATATATGTTGAGAGACTGGATATGCAGAGCTGGGAAAGAGACACTCTGGATTTGTCTTTATGGAGATGTGGACACCTGTTACATGGCATCTCATTATTGGGACACACATTCAGATATTATAGAGCAGAAATGTATATGGTATTTATTGTTGTATTAAAAGCACTATCAGGATAGGGGAATCTTCTCCACAGAAGGGAAGAAGATGGATATGAAAAAACTATGAAGAGGATCAACTTTCATCTTCCTTTTTGCCAAAAGGATGTCTGTCTATATCCTCTGGCTGAACCAAAACCCGGTTGACATGGCATCATGGAATTATATAGATCATCAGATTTTGAGAAGGAAAAAAGGGAAGAGGAAGGGGGAATGTTGGTTGGGATTTTCACGGTTTCGTGAAAGATGAGAGGCAGTATGCGAAGAAACAGACAAGAATGCAGAAGCGCCAATGGAGACAAATCCGAGCAAGACAGAACACAGGCAAGAAAGCAAACAGGACGGGAAATCAGACGAGACAACCAGCTACTTCTTCTCCTCAACGGCACCGGCGGCAGCAGCAGCGTTCTGGGCCAGCACGTAGGCGACGGCGCGGTTGATGCCCTCCTGCAGACCGACGAGCGGGCGGTACTTGAGACGCTGGCGGGCCTTGCTGATGCTGAAGTAGCGGTTCATGCAGCTGTAGACCATGCGCTGGCGGTTGAAGGTGGGGCTGACGCCGCGCATGGAGCAGAAGACCTCGTTGAGGTAGCCGAGGGCGATGCCGAGCTCGCGCGGCAGGGCCCACACGGAGTCGACGCCGAGCTGCGAGCCGGCGGCGCGCCAGATGGCGCGGGTGAAGTCCCAGAAGTAGATGGGGGCGTCGTTGGTGATGAAGAAGACCTCGCCGTCGACGCGCTCGGTGTCGAGCGGCACGGTGGCGGACTTGAGGGTGGCGAGCAGGGCGCGGGCGGCGAGCAGGTGGGCGTGGGCGACGTTGCCGACGTAGGTGAAGTCGAAGATGTTGTTGCCGTCGCCGACCTGCACGCGGGTGCGGCCGTTGAGGTAGGCCTGCACCATGTGGCGCGTGACCATGCCGTCGGCCTCGCCGAAGATGCCGGACGGGCGCAGGGCGCACGTCAGCAGCTTGTAGGGGGCCTGGCGGTTGGCCTTGATGACGAGCTCCTCGGCGGCGGCCTTGGTCTCGCTGTAGTACTCGGACTGGTACTTGCCGCGGATGACCGGCCAGTCCTCGGTGGCGTTGAGCAGGTCGCTCTCGTTGTCGGACACGATGCTGGCGGAGCTGGTGAACACGAGGGCCTTGACGCCGGACTTCTGGCAGGCGTCGAGCACGCAGCGCGTGCCGTCGACGTTGACCTTGAGGAACACGTCGTCGGGCACGGCGTGCTCGGCCTGCACGGCGGGCGAGGCGGTGTGGATGACCACGTCGGGGCGCACCTTGTTGAAGACGGTCTGCAGGCGGGCGGCGTCAGTGATGTCGGCTTCGTGGTAGGTGGCGCCGTCGATGCGGTTGCGCTCGCAGCGCAGGTCGACCACCGACACCGAGGCGGACCAGTCGCCGGACTCGAGCAGCTGCTTGACGATGTGGTGGCCGAGGAAGCCGTTGCCGCCGATCACCATGACCTTGCCGAGGTCGGAAGCCTTTTCGGAGGCCATTGTGGGATGTGTGGTTGTGGGTGGCTGTGGGTGGTTGGAGGGAGGTGAGTGGAGGTGGAGATGGGAGACGGGAGAGGAGACCGAAGAATGCAGGGGAGGGGGCTGGCCGGAGGTGGTGTGTATGTGTGGCCGGGAGCCGGAAGAGGGATCAGGAGAAAAGTCCGGAGGGATGAGAGGCGGAGTTCGGGGTCGGGGCCGGACACGGAAAGGCGGCAGCAAGTCAGCACGGAAGTGAGACAACAAACGGCGCGGAGAAGATATCTGTCTGAAGTTGTGTGGATGGTTGTTTGTTGGTTAGCGGAGAAGACCCTCACAGGGTACCTAGGTACATTGTACACAGTGTAGAAGGGTGTGTGTACACATTTACTTACCGCTGATTGCTGCTACAACGATGAGACAAATATGGACGAAGATATTGAAGAGAGAAAAGTAGATATGGAGAGGGGGAGAGATGGGACTGGGTTGAGGTTATCCAGCATCTGAGAAAAAAAGGAGATGCACAATGGCGGCAGAGATTGAAGGCAAGAAGAGAGAGAGAGAGTGTAGTGCTGCTATTCCCACATAAAAAATTAAGAATTAAAAATTAAATTAAAAAAACAGAAAAAAAAATAAAAAAAATTGAAAATTGAAACCAGACACGTGGTGGTTTAATTAGGTACGCTCTTTCTGAAGCTGTAGTTTTCTGCTTCCAGGGCCTTGTCCCAATCTTCCACCGACGGACGGCTTGGCGGATAGTGATGGGTGCCCCTGAAAGCTACAGCGGTCTACAGCGGGTGTGGGCGCTGAAAGTTGAGAAGAAAGAGTGTCCTGTAGTGTCCCCCTCGTAATCGGTCTCGGAAAGCCGGCGCCTGATGCCGCCTGAGCGGGCCTGGCCAACCGCCACGCCGCAGACAAACGCTGAAGTGAACCAGAGTATTTGGGCGTTTCTTGCCCGGCTCACCCGCCAACCCGACTGAAGGATTAGAATTGCAGACTTAAGGTCGGTATCTTGTTTACTCGGAATACTATCTGGAGGGAGATGCAAAAAAAAAAAAAAAAAAAAAAAAAAA
>LNGL01000034.1:142087-167387 GCA_001510565.1 Knoxdaviesia proteae
AAAAAAAAAAAAAAAAAAAAAAATTTACGTCTCCCCTTGGTGCGCGCCCTGGAACACCAATGCGGAGAAGAGAAACCCCCAAGTGGGATTTGCTGGCCGGCCCTCCATCCTGCAGATTAGCCTGAACGTGTCCGGGCCCGAAGTATGCAGCATTTCCCTCCAACGGAAATGATACCGTGTCAGCATCTTCAGGCACTTGGGCTTTAGGGTTTGTGGCTGGCTGTTTTTGTCTGGCACAGAACTTCGATCTCAGGAAGCCTATCGTGAGAGGCGATTCCATTTGGTCGCAACCGCAGATCTCCCCGATCAAAATGGGCCAGCTGGCTGCAGCTGGCTGCAGCTGCCTGCACCCCCACACCACAGCCACGTGCCCACGCACCACTTTCCTGCCACCATCTCACCCACACGCGCTTTTATCTCGTCTGCGCGCTTGTTCTTTGTATCCGTTTCACCACAGACTTCTTCTGCCGTCTGAGTTGCCCCTCCTCCTCATATAGTCTCGTGCTCTCTCCCCTACACTGTGTTCATTTTCTTTCTCTCTTTCCTTGTTCCCTGACCCTATCACTCACCGTTGACCAACCTCCCGTTGTCATGTCTCCCGAACTGCCTGATGCTGTGGCCGTCTCCTCCTCTCCCGACTCCTAATGTCTTCACCACCACCAGACATCCTCGTGCACACAGCCGCGCCCGCGACCCCCGCCGACGATGCGCTCTACCGCTCGCTCGCCGCCGCGTATGCGGTCTTTGTGCCGGTGCGCAGAGTAGCCGTCACGGCCACCTCGAGTCCGGTGGTCAGGCCGACCTTCAGCCACCGGCGGAACCACGACGACGAGATCCCTAACAGCCAGCAGTCTTCGCGTCTGTCGTTCAGCAGTGTCATTGACAACCTCTCGTCTCCGCGGCTGCGGGTCAACTCTGCGGTAGATGATGCGTGTGCGGGCTCTTCTGCGTCCACTAACTCTTGGTCGACGCCGCCCAGCGAGGTCCCGGATTCGTACCCTGACCCCGGGTCGCAAGACATCCTCCCGCCTGGGGCCGCGTCCCCAGCCCGGGTTCTTAGCGGGTACCTGCGGCATGATCCCCGCGAGTCCCCTCCTCCTTCTTCTTCTTGGCCGTCCGATCCCTCGGTTTTCTGGCCGTCAACATCCATCGCCTCCGATTCTTTCGCGCCGCCGTCATCCTCTCTCCCACAGCCCACCCAGCTCATCTCTCCCTCGACCGGCGCAGAGCCCTCGGCGATGTCTGTTCAGATCCCCTATGCATTGCCAGATGCGCCTTCTCCTGCCACTTCTCCTCCGGCCAAAACACCGGAGCAGGCATCCCAGCAGGAGAGCGAAGACGAACAGGTGAGATTTCCGTTCCTCGATAACCCGGACTTGTGGCCGCTTCCCCTGCTGGACAGGCCGCCTCGGGTCGAGGAACCAGAATCTCATGTCAAACAGGCTCGTCCCGCCGTTGACGCCGGTGATGCTGCCAGCGAGTCCGAGCATCCAACCCGGAAGAAGGCCCGCTTTGAGATCGTCCTCAACCGATCAGACTCGGAGCCAATCCGCCTGAACCCCACCAACGCCCAGGCCCTCGCCGCAACAGCCACTCTGGCGCGCAGCACCAGCGACATCGGCCCATCCACGCTCGCCAGCCGGATGAAGCGCCCGCGGCCCAAGCCCGCCCCGGCCCAACCGGACAGCCCGCTGCGGTGGAACCTGGCCTACTTCTACACGCGCGACGAGATCTTCGCCCCGCTCGACCCGGCCTCCACCCGCACCATCACCGCCGCCGACCTGCTCACCGCGCGCCTGCACAACCTCGCCGTGCAGCTCGACATCGCCAAGCGCTACCATCCGCGCACCGTCGTCCAGCCCCCGCGCCCCGTCCTCGCGTTCGAGCGCGGCTACTGGCACGTCGACTGGGCCGAGTGGCCTGTCGGCGCGCGCGACACCACGTGGCGCTTCCTGGCCGACTGGGTCGGCGCCGGGTTTGCCGGGTGGGGCGTGCGGTGTTTCCGCAACGACTCGCCGGCGCACTCGGCGCATATCCGCGTGTTCTGCTGGGGGCATGTTGCCGGCCACGTCTACCTGCTGCTGTACTTGGCCTCTGGCCGGCGACTGAAGTTCCAGGCGGCCACGTGGCGCGGGCCGCGCGACGAGGCGATTTTGGTTGTGGATGCGCGGTGTGGGCAGAGCCAGGTCGCGCAGAGCCAGGCGACGCTGAGTGCGTCGGTGCTGGGGAGTCTCGGGCCGGGCGGGCAGGGGTCGTAGTCTCTCCTCTCCTCTACTCTTTTCTTTTCTTTTTCTTGGTTCTTCTTTTCTTTAATGTTTCCATGGTCGGTTTTGCTGCGTCTTGTTTTTCTACTCTGCATCAAGAGCTAGTTAGTTGCTCTTCCATTTTTTTTAACGATTGAATGATAGTTTACGACGAGGTTTGGGTGTTGGCAAGGTAGCATGTTGACGAGGTCCTTCATGGACTCTCTTCTGGTGTTCCGGATTCTTCAGGTTCTTTTTCCTCTGATTCTTATTTCAGGTTTAGATGAAACACAACTCACTCTTACCACACACCCCATCTTTTCCTGAAGCGCCGTACAAGTGAAATATTGATACAATTCAGGAGCTGCCAGATAATAAGAAAAGGAAAAAAAGGAAAAGCGACCGACAGGAAGAAAAGAAAGATACGGTACACGCAACGAAAACAGAGCTGGCCAGAGAAACAAACCCCGAAGTTCACCCCATCCCGAGTGCCCACCTAGAAAGCAAGACAAGAACACAAGAAGGTACTACTCCCCAGAAGATATGCGAACCGAAGGAAGAGGAAGAGGGGAGCGGTATAGTGTGTGGACACCGGAGCTAAAAAATATACAAGCGGACAGAAACAGCGCCGGTTGGAGAATGTTCTTGGTGCAGCGCGGAGCCGTGGGGCTGGCGCTTGGATTAACACGAGAAGAAAAAGAAGAGGAGGCAGTGGCTGGATAGCCCGGCACCGATTCTAGATTCGAAGGGGAAGGGCGGTTGTTTTTTACAGTCGAGGACGTGGGTAGTCGTCGTGAGGTTGCTGCGGTGTGATTTAGCCCATCGCCTCGATGTCAGCGTTGTAAGTCTCCTTGGCATCCTGGTACTTCTTGCGGTAAGTCTAGATAGGAGGAGTGGTAGGTTAGCCATCAAGTCCAGCACAGTGAACCGAGTAGCCCTTCAAAAAAACATTTACGAAGAAAAGGACGGCTAAAGAAAGCATACCTCCTTCTGCGCCTCATCCAGCTCCTTCCACTCGACCGTCATGGTCTTGATGGCCTCGCTCACGGCAACGCCGTCGAACGCGCCGGCGGCGAACCGGTCCTGGGTGTACATTAGGAACGGGTTGGGCGCGCGCCGGGGCAGGCGCTCGTCGGAGATTTTGCGGAATTTCCGGTCGAGCCGGCGGGACAGGATGGAGCGGGCGCGGTTGGCGGCGAGCACCAGCGCGGGCGGAATGCTGGACACCCACGCCTTGTAGGCGGCCACGTTGGCGGCGGCGTTGGCTTTGGCGGTTTCGGTGAGATTCTAGAGCAGGGAGGAAGAGGTTTTGTGTGAGTCTTTGCATACTGGCCGTCTGAAACCGGCATATCGCTAGGGAAGGTTTCAACTATAGCGGGTAGTTATGGCGGTGGGAAGCTGCATACCTCCAGTTCGTACACCGACAGCTGCTTGAACTTCGCACTAGCGGCCTTCGCGCGCGCCGGGAGACTCTCGCCGTTCAGCGGGCCCTTGACCTGCTCAGTCATGAACACGGTCCAGTTGGTCTGCGGCAGCTTCGTCGGCTCGACCAGCAGCGCCTCCTTCTTCAGCTCCGCCAGCGCAACCCTGGCCTTCTTGTCGGCGGTCTTGGCCTTCTGCTCGGGCGTCAGCACCTTCTTCGGCTTCTTCTTCTCCTTCTTCGGGGCCGCGGCCTTCTTCGTGGCCTTCTTCTTGGTCTTGTCGGCCGCAGCCTTCTTGGTCGTCTTGGCTGCGGCAGCCTTCTTCTTCTTCGGCTTTGCTTCGTCCGGCAGCGCGCTGGCCCGCGATGTGCTGAACGGCCGCAGGGCCAGTGTGCACGTCAGGGTTGGCTGGGCTGCCGCGGAGGTGCGGAGCGAGACGGCGCGCACGGGGGTGGCGGCGGGCGTCCAGAGACCGGTGGTCACGGCCAGGCGGCGCGCGGTGGTTGGCGCGACGGCGCGGCGGACCGCGGCCGATGCCAGTTGAGACATCATTGTTGCTAGAGAGATCCGGGGTATCGAGAGCGGAATAGAGAGCTATCAAGCGGGAATTCGACTTGGAAGAGTGTCCTCGAGAACACGAACGGTAAGCGACGGCGAATTGGGGTTCGGGGGTTACGCGGATAGAAGGGGCCTACTCTAAGACGTGGTGGCTGGGTGTGTTGTTTGTTTGGCTTGGTGGATATCGACGTGCAATCAGACGGACGAAGATCCTAAGATTGGAAAATCGGAGTGGAACTCTCAAAACAAACAGCGATTCGAGAAGAAGACGAACAAAGTGTAAGAGAGGGGAAAGCGGAAACAGAAAAAAGGGCACGGGAAAAAAGATCTGCTCATGCGACTTCGTGTGAAATGAATATTTCCCTTTTCCCTGTCCATGTTTCGCTGGTTCCTTCCTGTCATGTTCTGTTGCTGTGTTTGGAGGGTGGAGGCAGGGAGGTGGTACCCGGTACTTTTATGCAGGCATAGTAGCGGTAAAGCTAAGGGTCACTGGTACTTTACCGTTGCGTCGGACTGCCAACTTCAATTTCCAGCTTAGGTTGAAGCTTCCAGGCACGTCCTTTCCGCTTTAGGCCTAATGTCAAACAGAGACACTGCCAGCTGCCAGGTGGAGTAAGCAGGTGCCGACAGCTGGCCACGCATTTCGAGGCAGCAGGTGGACGCGAAGCACAGCTGTGGATGGCAAAGTGATGTTGCCTTTTCCCGACGTCTCTACAGCTTCCACCATCACCGCTTTATCAACCATCACGGCCAAGTCCACATCCGCACTTTTGACTATCCCGCCCTCTCCACGGCTGTCGAGTTTCTCTCTTCGACCTCAACCTTTTGCATTTCGCCGGATTTCCCTGCAGACCCCGACGTCCGCTTCAGCCACATACCGATCCCCCGTTACCCCACGTTTCCACCGTCATCATGGACCACCGTCCTCAAGCCTGGGGAAGAGTACGTCTCCGGAGTCCTATCTGCCTTTTTGTTCAGTGTTGACGTTTGTGCGTTCCGTCATGCGAGCCTTGACTAACTCCTCCATGTTGCTTGCTTCCAGCCCAGAGACGATGTCTACGGCCCGTACGACCCGTCGTACTTCCAGAATTCCGGCCCGAAGCAGGCCACCCAGTCTCCCATTGTCACGGGTACTTCGGTAATTGCCATCAAGTACTCGGAAGGCGTGGTCATCGCCGCCGATAACCTGGGTCAGTGAAGACGCTCTTGTTCCACTGCTTGTGTTCCAGCAGGCAGCCCGTATGCTGCGGACCCCGCGTTGTGTCGCCTCCGGACCCAGCTTGGGCCCGAACCGCTCTGTATCTAATTTTAACATATCCTCTTTCTCCAACCTAGCCTCCTACGGATCTCTCGCCCGCTTCCGCACCGTCAAGCGTCTGCGCCCGTTCGCCGGCACCTCGGTCATCGGCTTCGGCGGCGACATCTCCGACATGCAGTTCCTCGACCGCCACCTGACGCAGCTCGAGATCGACGAGTCGTACTCGACGCCGTCGTCGTCGTCGTCCACGTCGCCCGCGCCCCGCATGTCGGCCGCGAACCTGCACCGCTACATCTCCAAGCTGTTCTACGCGCGGCGCTCCAAGTTCGACCCGCTGTGGAACACCGTGCTGGTCGCCGGCTTCGACGACGACGAGAAGCCGTTCCTCGCCGCGGCTGACCTGCGCGGCACGTCGTTCACGTCGCCCTCGCTCGCCACGGGCTTCGGCTCGGCCCTCGCGCAGCCGATCATGCGGCGGTTCGCGCCGGACGAGAAGGCCGCTGCGAAACTCACCCGTGACATGGCGGTCGAGATCGTGCAGGAGTGCATGAAGGTGCTGTTCTACCGCGATGCGCGCAGCTTGAGCGAGTACTCGATTGCCGTGATCACCAAGGACGGCGTCGACATCCAGGAGGACGAGCAGCTCGAGGACCAGAGCTGGGCTTTTGCTGAGCGTATCAAAGGGTACGGAACCCAGACTGTCTAGACGGGACGTGTATCAGCAATGAAATAGTCAAATTGAAATATGGCCATTATTACGATCTTCTTTTACTCTCACCGTCTGTGCCGCCTTCGGGAAGTTATTGGCTGGCCCAAAGCTGCTACTGAAATCGTCATCACTTGGGCCGCGTGCTTCGGAGCCTTCCGCGTCTCCTGGTGTGTACGCCGGATACTTATTCTTCACGTGTCAGTACCCGAGAAATGGCACCACCATGGTGAAACAGGGCCGTCATATGTAGAAGCTGAATTCTGCGGGAGCCCAACAACATCTAGGAGCTATGCAGTAGCCTTTCCGTATAGCTTATGTTGCTTGTGTGCAACGACTCGTCTGTCTTCATTCATGCTTATGTATCACCACACTTCCCCGAGGAGACCTGTGCCTCAAAGCTACCAGCCAGTTGGAACAGTTGACATTGGCATTTTGAAGTCCCTGAATATTCGCTCGGAGACTTTGAGAGACCTCCACGTCTGTCCTTCGGCACAGGTCTCCCCGCAGCCCCATCCTCGAATGTGGGCGTCCTTGCAGGATAGAATGGAAGTTGGAGTATGGACATGGCTGTATGCTTGCCTGTCCTGAGAGGTTGCATTCCGCCCCAGACATGAATATTGGATTTGACGAGGATACGAAAATGCCGGAGAGAAGTATGATGTGAAGACCGGAGCAGATGTCTGTTTGTGAACGTATTTCCCTGCGACTTTTGCTTGGGCCGGTGGACGGAGTTGGTGATTCGCCAGGGTGTGAAAAAGTCAGTGAGATTCCTAGGCGACATCTTGAGTTTGCCGAAGCATGGAGCTAACAGAACAGGAGAGCCCAGGATTCGACGAGCTTAGGGAGGGGGNGGGGGGGGGGGGGGGGGGGGGGGGGGGGGGGGGGGGGGGGGGGGGGGGGGTTTCTTGGTCTTCCTGGAGCACAGACACCGGCGGAGGAAAAGGCATGGCGTCAATACGGGCGGACAGGTCCGTCAGTCCTCGCCATACGGGAGAGCACAGCCTCGCGCAGGGAGGTTAGGGATGAGCGGGGGGTCCCCCCCGAGGGGTGATGGAGGCAGAGTCCACTGATAAGCAGAATGTCACCCCGGGATATTCATTAGATTGTACGAGCCACACAGCTCTTATAGGACAGACAGCAAATCTCTTTGGAGAGCTTCAATATACCCCGAGGCCCAAGAACGATAATGACCCGCGGGGGAGCCGCATTGCCGCAGCGCCGCCTTAGCACACATGCAAGATAGGGGGGGCCCGCCAGGAGGATTTGCTTGGGCTGTTGGCTTGGGTTCAGGGCTGGGGTTCCTTTTCCTCGCTCTGCACACTCTCCACGGGGCAGTTCTTTCGTGCAGATTCCGACATCTTGTTGACAAGTGGGTGGGTGGTGAGGTGCCGGTCGCCCATTGTTTCCACACACACCAGCCCCTTTCTCTGCCATTGCCTCATTATTTCCACATAGGGAGGATATACATTACATGTAGCCTACCACGCGTTTGCGGCTGATGGTACATGTATGTTCAGTATGTTCAGTAAGTATGTCCCGGAGACATTTTTTCAAGGAAGCAGTCTGCCCTGGGGGAAGCCAGGGCTTGGAGCGGAGAGAAATCGATAGCGGCGGCTCATCACACAAAATCCTGTAGTTGGGCTCAACTCACCCGTCCTTTGAGGGACAAAATTGGAGGGAGGACTGGCCTGGCCACCGACACGCAGTGCAACCTCGGAATTCAGGAGAGAGAGAGACAACGAGGGGCCCGTGATACCCATTAGATCGGAGCATGAGGGGGGAGAAGCTTTGAGCTCCGGCCCAGTTTACGAGTTTTTTTTTGCTTCTTGTGTTCCGTTGAACCTGTGACGTAATTTGCAGAGTACGAGCCCACGATAATTCCATCCAGGGGAGGGAGGACAGACAAACCGAGCGGCATACACCGAAGAAGTGAAGACGGGCGGACAAAGCTTCCCAAGGACATGGAGGGGGTCACCGCATCCACCGTGAAACAAGCGCGAGGCGAATCTGTCAACCCATCAGTGGGTGGTTGAGCTTGCTTGGATGATGGGAAGCGAAACTCTGAACTTGGGGAGGCAAAAAACAACGGGTGTTTCTATATTTAATCGAAAGCGTGGGAAACAAGACCCTCGTTCGTTCGCGTTTTTGCTTCCATGGCGATCGAAGCTATGGGTCGGGTGTGTGGCTGGAGTATATCGAAGCGGCGATACGATACGGGGGGGGGCACACACCTAGCAGTTCTATTCCTTGCAGGGACGAGAGTGATGGGAAGGAAACCGAGGATCCCACAGATGCTCATGGGCTTCTCGTTATTTTGGTGTTCCTCCCTCAGCCTCCCATCGAATCTCCCGAGGTGCTCCACGGTCGGCCGCAGTTTGTTTAGCCAGGCGCGGCCACGGGCGATGTTCAAAAAAGCGTGGGTAGTCTCTCCTGCGGAAAGGACTGTAGAGGTTTGGATGTACTCAAGGGCCCAATTCCTCTCCCCTGCCAGCTGAGAATATCTGGTTTGTTCGTACGGAGTCTGGTTCACAGCAGATCACGAACCGGTCGGGCGCACACTCTCAGTGTTCCGTACGGTTTGTCTATAAGACTAATCAAGATCAGGTTGCTTCGTCAACTTGAGGACTAGCTGAGACAGGGCCGAACGCACTGAGCAAGCACGGTATGTGCCGATTTGATTATTCTTCTTTTCCTTCGATACGAACAGGTCGTGCATATTGACACAATGCACGTATTTCGCGCCCTTCTATTGCTTGCTGGTCCCTAACAAAGAGCCTCCTTCCTCCCTGTTCCATCTTTTACGATCCCGAAGCACAGCCTTCCACTGATCCAATAGCCGTGGTCGAAGGAACCACAGGCTATAAATAATCCAGCGGAGATCTAACCTAAGAGCCACCGCCAACTGCACATCTTGGTGGTTTTGCTTCGTACCGCCACACGCCGCCGCCACCTTGCAAGCGCTATTGACTGGCCCGGGAGTTCTCGGGGCAAAGGACGGAGAGAGAGAAGAGGAGTTGGAAAAAACCAGATGTAACAAATTCGTGATTTGAACTGGACCTACGGATAAATCACATAGCATGGACACTACCACGAACGATTCTTGTTTGCTCTTCTGGCCAAAGGGGGGTTTTTTGATCGTGGCTCAAGTAGCGCCGCACTGCTGGGTTGTTTAAGGGCGTTGTCGGAGCCTACAGTGGGTTCTGTTATACACTTGTATCGAACCAGGAGTTTGATGTGTTCCTTGCAGGGTGTGGGTGTAAAGAGGGTGAGGGAAACTAAGCCACTGTGGGCTGGACTGGGACTGTTGGCCGAACCACAGGCTGGGATACCCAAGATTGATATATCTAGATCTTAGGGTTTATCCTCTCACAACAACCTGCTGCAACTCTCCAGACCTCTCAGCACCTCATTTCTAGTGGAAATAGCCGTCGCCACCGTGCTCAGTCTCGTCCACCTCGTCAAGCTTGTCGGTCTCGGCTCCACCGCAGAGCTCACCCAGTATGCAGCCAGCGCATATACAGTACTTCGATCAGGATAATTGGAATGTGGCGATGGACAAACATACCCAGCCTCACCAGCACAAAAATTGCGCTCTTAGAAGATGCGTCCACGTGCTGTGTGTTGTATTGGTGCTTTCGGCCGGCCTATGTAAGCCAGAAGCCAAAGTAAGCAAAACTTCCGAAGCCGGAATCTTCATGGCCCACCCGGCCGGTGTTCAAGACCGGAGGGCCGAACCAAGCATTCCGGGTGCCCCGACAACTGCCTAGACGTCGGCAGGCCACCTAGAAACTCTACGATAGCAGCATATATGCAACTAATTCAAGTATCTAATACTCCATTCCTCTCCCTATCGCTCTCACTGCCTTCTTAGTTCTTCCTACCGCCGTAAAACAGACCAGAAAGCGAAAAGAACGATCGCTGGCTGAGTATTGCCGCCACGTGACATGGAATACTGGCTGGTGGCCAACTAAACAAAGCCAAAAATAGTGTCCTCCGCCCCTGAAGCTAATGCCGAGAGTTTCAAGCGAGATGGTACAGCAACCTGTAGAGTTTGCCCTATCCAGGTACATCGCGAAAACCAATAATAACAGTGGCTTAGGCCCGGGAAGCTCAGCCTCAGTCCGCTGTAACTGTGGCTCGACAGGGGTTGGAAGGAAGCCAGCCTTCCCCGTATGGTGGGTGGATTGGGGGGGCACAGGAGGTGTCGTTGGTTTACTGGATTCTGTATGCGACTCTACTGGACATTTACCTTTTGGGGGGAGGGTGAGGGTGAGGGGAGGGGAGGTCTTGAAATGCGAGCCAGGGTGGGTGTACAGTATGCGTGTGTGTGTTTGTGTGTGTGGTTGAACAGCAATGGTGAACCACGGATTCTTGGATGCTCCCACCACAAACGGTAATGAACCTCCACCCGGGAACGGTATGGCTGCGATGGCGACGCGGATTGGTTGGAGCTCTGGTGGGCTCTGCGTTTCTGCATGGAGAAGAAGACGCCTGCAGCCTCTGGGCCGAACTCCTCTCTTCTCGATGTTTCGAACAGCAAGAGATGGTGATGGTGGGAGTCAAGACCCTCATCTACCAAGTCTCACAAACGGGCTGCTGAGCAAGTGATTGAGAGTTTAGTTCATGTATAGCAAACCAACGACGTAGGTTGCATTTGTCGACTCGGGCGGTTCACCACGGCAATCGCGATACAAAGCCATGCCATCCAGAAACACCAGGAAATACGAGGTTCAGACCTGCTGTTCCCCCGTGGAAAAGCACAGTCGCCCCACAACGCCACTCTCAACGCTTTTTTACTTTATTGACTTTTTGGACAGATGCTCATTCTCTCGATGCTTCCAAATTCCAAATCTCCTGTGTTTGTCGCCTTGGGATCTGGCGAGAGATCCAGCTTATGAATACAAGACCTTTTTTCTTTTTCTATGATCTTCAACTATGTACCGTACTGTACTTACCTAATTCTCAAGCCAAAGTTGTGAGCCGACCGTCTGTCCTTAAGACGCTATCGCCAGCGGCGAACTGCACGTGCCTTGTCCGGTTGGCACGCCAAAGAACCACTGGACCCCTCCATTATTTTTTCTTTTCTTCCGGCTTCCAAAACACACTTCGTATCCAGCTAGATAGACCCTTTCCTTAGCCCGTATCTCCCCGTACAACGAACGAACAAACAACACAGTGAAAGTGGCCTCTCTGCGTACTCCCATGGCGTCCGCGTCCCCTGTTCCTGTACCTTACACCAAGCTTCATGCAGAAAAAGACACACACAAAGAGAGAGAGAGAGAGCCCCACGTTTCCTGGCTGCTGTCCTCAGTCTTATGGCCCCCCCCGTCTGCCAACCGTGGGCAGCAGTCAACAGCCGTCCAGCCTGGGGAATAACCACACACCCCCCTCGTCTTCGCTCCTTCCCTCGTCACCTCCTCCACACCAAAGCAGCTTCGGAAACTTGGAAACTGCCCCCCCAAACTTCTTCCTGCCACAGAATAAAAACCGCGAGTCTTCGCTTCGCTCTTCATTCCTCCTCTTGATCTTTTTTCTCTCCTCTTTCCCTTCTTCCTTCTCCATTCTGTATCTTTCCCGTCTTTCCTCCTTCTTGCTGTGCTACTACATAATCCTTTCTTCTCTCACCCTCTCCTCTTCCACTTCTTCCTTCATACATTCTCTTCCTCTCCGCCTTTCTTCCCTCTTCTCGCTATATCACCGATCGCCAAAGGCTTCTCACGGCTTCATATTCTTCCTCCTCGATCTTTTCTTGGCCTGCTCTCTTGCTGTACTCTCGCTTCATATAAATCCAATCCCTCTCTTCCAGCTTTCCTTCTCTCAAAGTCCTCCTGTGATACCCCGCCAAAGAGCCGTGCAGTCTCCCTCAATTCGCTTGCTGTAACAGATTCGGCTTCTTGCTTTCGTTCAGCTGTGTTATTCCTCTTGAATATCCGTTACTTTTAGTCGCCTCTATTCCTTCTTTATCTCTTATTTCTAGCATAATTCATACACAATGTGGTATGTGTTTCCTCTCTCCTCTCCGACCGGCATTGGGGCAGCATTTCACCCACTTGACCGCTACACCGCTCTGTTGCAGACCACATTCCATTCTTCTTCGGCCGGTGCTTAACCGACTGGCCCAGAACATCGAGCCTCTTGTCTGGATCCGTTGTGTGAATGTCCCTGCCGTGAAGGGGACACTTGACTGAACATCTGCTGATACTCTTTTGTCTCTTGATCCAGCGGAATTTTCGGCTACGTCAACTACCTCGTCGAGAAGGACCGCAAGTTCATCCTCGATACTCTTCTGAACGGTAAGTAGCCCAGCCCAACCCAGGCCAACCATTAAGACGAAGCGAAGCCCGCCACCCCCCTCCAAAACCAAATCCCCAGCCAACCACAAGCTCCAGCTACAAAGACGACCACGATTCACTCAGAAATCAAGTCGGTGACACATCCAATTGGCTTTCGCCAATACGCTGCTTTGCTGCTGCTGTGTGTTGTTTGCTGTCTCTGGTCTATGTTTGTCTCTGCCAGTTCGGTGTTTTTCGGGCTCTGGCCTGCTCTCCCGCTACATGTTGGAGACATCCGGCTCTCTTTTTTCCCCTCCCCCCCTTGTTCGTCGTCTTTGGCTTCCACTGTCTTTGGCGCTCCAAAAGCACCAACAAAAAAAACACTACCTTTTATGGCTGGCTTGATCTGCTAGTCGTGTGCATCCACTCAACAAGCCTCAATTCCTTGGCCCATGATCGCCCGACTCGGCGGAGCCTGGCTTCTCAGCTTTTCAGCCCCAATCTACTGGCCCGGAGAGAACACTTTTTTAATTACTACCCTCCAAATTCCTACCCCGAGACTAACGTGCTTCTGTCCGCCTCTCCTATTTGGCGGGGCTTTTTCCAATGCTTTAGGTCTTTCCCGTCTTGAGTACCGTGGCTACGACTCTGCCGGTCTTGCTATCGATGGCGATAAGAAGAACGAGGTGCTTGCTTTCAAGGAGGTCGGCAAGGTTGCCAAACTAAGACAGCTCATCGACGAGGAGAAGCCCGACCTCACCAAGATCTTCGACAGCCATGCTGGTATTGCTCACACCCGTTGGGCCACTCACGGCCCCCCGTCCCGCGTGAACTGCCACCCTCACCGGTATGTACTTCTTTTTCTGCCGCCCCTCCTCCATTCTCCCGCCCGTATTCGAGTCTAGTAGATTCTTCGTATTCCTTCCTGCCTGAATCCACGTCATCTTTCCAACCATTTCCCGTTTGTTTCTCACCAGGGCCGTTACTCGCGGTCCCGCAAACAATTGTCCAGCTACTAATTGCTTTTGTTTTTTTGTCTTTGGCTTCCTAACAGGTCCGACCCCAACTGGGAATTCGCCGTTGTTCACAACGGTATCATCACCAACTACAAGGAGCTGAAGACCCTCCTTTCCAGCAAAGGCTTCAAGTTTGAGACCGAGACCGATACTGAGGTCATTGCCAAGCTGGCCAAGTATCTGTATGACCAGCACCCCAACGTTGGCTTCACCGACCTGGCCAAGGCCGTCATCCAGGAGCTTGAGGGCGCCTACGGTGTTCTCATCAAGTCTGTTCACTACCCCCACGAAATCATCGCTGCCCGCAAGGGTTCGCCCCTCGTCATTGGTGTGCGCACCTCGCGCCGCATGAAGGTCGACTTTGTCGATGTCGAGTATGCCGATGAGAACACCCCGCTCCCCGCCGAGACCGCGTCGCAAAATGTCGCCATCAAGAAGAAGCACGGTGACTTCCTCTCTCCCGGTGCCGATAGCCTGCTGGGCGCCCCCGACAAGTCGCTGCTGCACCGCTCGCAGTCGCGCGCCTTCATGACCGACGACGGAATGCCCATGCCCACCGAGTTCTTCCTCTCCTCCGACCCTTCGGCCATTGTCGAGCACACCAAGAAGGTTATGTACCTTGAGGATGACGACATTGCCCACATTCACGAGGGCTCGCTCAACATTCACCGTCTTAAGAAGGCCGACGGAAGCTCCAACGTGCGCACCATCCAGACCCTGGAGTTGGAGCTGCAGGAGATCATGAAGGGCAAGTTCGACCACTTCATGCAGAAGGAGATTTTCGAGCAGCCCGAGTCCATTGTCAACACCATGCGTGGTCGCCTGGACATTGCCAACAAGACCGTCACCCTCGGTGGCCTGAGATCGTACATTGCCACCATCCGTCGCTGCCGCCGCCTCATCTTCATTGCTTGCGGTACTAGCTACCACTCGTGCATGGCTGTGCGCGGTATCTTCGAGGAGCTGGTGGAGATCCCCATCTCGGTTGAGCTGGCCTCCGACTTTTTGGATCGTCAGGCTCCCGTCTTCCGTGACGACACCTGCGTGTTTGTCTCGCAGTCCGGTGAGACTGCCGATTCTCTGATGGCTCTGCGCTACTGCCTCGAGCGTGGTGCTCTGACCGTTGGAATTGTCAACGTTGTCGGTTCGTCCATCTCGCTGCTCACCCACTGCGGTGTGCACGTCAACGCCGGTCCCGAAATCGGAGTAGCCTCGACCAAGGCCTACACTTCGCAGTTCGTCGCCATGGTCATGTTTGCGCTGTCTCTTAGCGAGGACCGCGCCTCCAAGCACAACCGTCGCGAGGAGATCATGGAAGGTCTCAGCAACATTTCCGAGCAGATTCGCCAGGTGTTGCAGCTTGATGGCTACATCAAGGACCTCTGCGCCAAGGTCTTCCGCAACCAGAAGTCGCTTTTGCTGCTCGGCCGTGGCAGCCAGTACTCGACTGCCCTCGAGGGTGCGCTGAAGATCAAGGAAATTTCCTACCTTCACTGCGAGGCCGTCATGTCGGGCGAGCTGAAGCACGGTGTCCTGGCGCTTGTTGATGAGAGCCTTCCCATCATCATGATCCTGACCCGTGACAGCCTCTTCAAGAAGTCGCTGAATGCCTACCAGCAGGTGGCTGCCCGTGGCGGAAAGCCCATTGTCATCTGCAACACTGGAGACGAGGAGTTCAAGACGGACCAGGCCCTCACGATCGAGGTTCCCAAGACCGTCGATGCCCTCCAGGGTATCCTCAACGTCATCCCGCTGCAGCTGATTGCCTACTGGCTCGCCGTCATGGAGGGCCTGAACGTCGACTTCCCTCGCAACCTGGCCAAGTCTGTGACTGTCGAGTAAACTCGTCGGATGTCGCATCTGATAAGTAAAAAAAGAACAATATATATTTATCTCTAAAAATAGCAACTTGATCGTCACAAAAGGGAGGGAAAGAGATACCGTCTGTTCAAGATTAGATAATTACTTGGACACTTGCAAGGTTTTGCAGGGAAGAAGCCCGGGAGACCGACCACGATACGGTGGTTTGTATTGTTTTTTTATCGTTCATGATTTCCGTTTATATCTTTAAGCTTGGATTGCGCAGTTTTGCTTGCTTCTTCTTTTGGCTTCTGTTTCAAAGAAGATGGGAATGGACGGGACGAATGGAATTGGGAAATGATTGATTTTTATTCCTTTTTGGCTTATTGCACATTCTTATTATCTTCGTCGGGGCGTTTTCTTCTCTGGCATGACTGATTATTTATTTCACCGTTCGTTCCCTCATCTGACTCTTCAGTGTCGTCTTCTGCTGCTTGTGACTGTGACAGGAGAAATTGGGTACTTTATATCGAAGTGGTGATCTCTCGCCCTCCAGGTTCAACCGTCGACACCATGTGGCAGATTTTGAATATACGTAAACAGAATACATTCGTCATGCTTCACAATATGCACAGTAGACAAGATTACTTTTTTTTTTAATCTTCACGTATGTGATTAAGTTGTAAAAGGGTGTCGCTCTTTTTTTCTGCGTCATGTGAGGGACGGGATGCATTTTAACAGTGACAGAAAAAAAAAGGGGGGGTAACAATGAAGAGACAAAACGGGAACATGTCCATTTACAACTTCTGGTACTCCAGCTTGCCCTCCAGCTTCTTCGCCTCGGCCACCTTGCGCACAGCGCGGTTGAAGTCCTCCTGGATGATGGCCTCACGGTCGGATTTGAGGGCGAAGAGGCCACTGTATGAAGAAGAGATCGGGAGGATGTTAGCGACTTTGCATCTAAAACGAAAAGAATATCCAGAGGATAGCAGCAAGGACGGGTGCCAGTGGGGGGAAAGAAACTCACGCCTCAGTGACCACGTTACGCAGATCCGCACCGTTCAGGCCGTCGCTCATCTTGACGACGGACTCGAAGTCGATCTCGCCCTCGATGACGACGCTGGCGACGTGGATCTTGAGGATCTCGAGGCGGCCGACCTCGTTGGGCAGGGGGATTTCGATTTTGCGGTCGAGGCGGCCGGCGCGCAGCAGGGCGGGGTCGAGGGTGTCGGGGCGGTTGGTGGCCATGATGATCTTGGTCTTGCCGAGGTAGTCGAAGCCGTCGAGCTGGTTGAGCAGCTCCATGAGCGTGCGCTGGATCTCGCGGTCGGCGCTGGTGCCCTCGGAGAAGCGGCGGCCGCCGATGGCGTCGATCTCGTCCATGAAGATGATGCACGGCTCGTGTTCCTTGGCGTAGCCGAACATTTCTCGTATCAGGCGGGCCGACTCGCCGATGTACTTGTCGACGATGGCGGAGGAGACGACTGAGACAGAGGTGGTGGTCGTGTTAGCATGTACACCAACGAAGGAAAAAGAAAATGGAAGAAAGACGGAAGCGGCACATACCCTTCAGGAAGTTCGTTTCCAAGCTACTCGCGACGGCTCTCGCCAACAGGGTCTTGCCGGTGCCGGGCGGGCCGTACAGCAGGACGCCCTTGGGCGGCTTGATGCCGACGCGCAGGAACAGCTCGGGGTTTTTCAGCGGCAGCTCGATGACCTCGCGCAGCTCGCGGATCTGGTCGTTGAGGCCGCCGATGCCGCCGAAGCTGACCTGGCCGGGGTCCTCGAGCGACATGTTGTACACCAGCGGATCGACTTCGCGCGGCAGCATGCGCATGATGGTGAGCGTCGTCATATCGAGAGCCACGCGCGTGCCTTGCTTCATCTTCAGCCGGTCGACTTTGGACCGGCAGCCGACCACGTATCGGGGGCCCGACGAGGCCTTCACGATAACTGCGTAGGGGGAAAACAGAGGACACGTTAGTGCTCATGGATCACCGCTGAGAACGACGGCAGGTTGGGGCGGCAGAAGAATAGAATGCGTACATCTCTCGTCATCCAGCTGCTTCAGGACCTCGCCAATGATTTGGCCTACACTCTGCAGCGCTTTGATGTTCTCCTCGGTCCGGTCATAGTCCTTCACCAACTCCTTGATCTGCAGACGCAGGTTCTTTAGCTTGGCCTCCCACTCTCGCGACTCGATCAGTTTCGTCCGGTACGCGGCAAGAGCCGCCTGGCGTTCTTCTTCGGCACTCATGGTGGGGGCGGCGGTGGGTGTGTTGGTGAGGGTGCTGGGGAATCGAGGAGGTATATATAAGGGGAAATTCGGGAGCTCAGAGAGAGGACGGCTCGGTAGGGGACAGGCCGAGGGACGTTCTTCTGGTGGTGATCACTCTGAAAGATGACAAATTCAGAGGCTCCGAGATTCGCGTGAGGTCGTTGGAGGGATCGGGGTGTCGAAGGGAAACGGAGGGTAGGGGACCAAGAAAATGGAAGGGTGAAGAAGTAGTGGAAGTCCAAAGTGAGAATGGCAATCAACCTCCAAAAAGAACCGGCGAGGATGAAGGGTAGTGTGGAGATGAAGGGTGATGCGGTGAAAGTAATGAGAAGTGAAGTTGAAAAATGCAGACCTGTGATGCTGCTTGTGAGCTTCAACACAAACGCAGCAACCGCCACCAAACAATGCTGCATCGATGGTGACGAGCCGCACTGGAGCCTGCATTGAAACTGGCGACACGAGCCGATGATTAGCCGCCACAATTAGTCAGCTGGCTGGCGCATGGCTAAACATCGGCGTTTTGTTTCCGTCTTCAGACCTTTGGTCCCGTATATCTGCTTCTTCAACGTCGAGTTTCTCTGTACACTATTTTCATTGAATCTGATCAACTTCACCCATCCCATCAACCCTTCGACCTGATTTCAGCCCAATCGAGAGCGCACTCTCGTCGTGTTATCACGCACCATCTCCCTCGGCCTACCATTCCATTCTAACAGATACCCTGGACCTCATATCTCTCTTCACCTCTCTACACACACACACACACGATCCCTAACCATGGACTACCAGAACCGAGTCGGCTCCAAGTTCGGCGGCGGCGGCGTCGCCTCGCACAGCGTCTCGAACGCCGACCGCCGCGAGCGCCTGCGCAAGCTGGCCCTCGAGACGATCGACCTCGACAAAGACCCGTACTTCTTCAAGAACCACGTCGGCAGCTTCGAGTGCCGGCTGTGTCTGACGGTGCACCAGAACGACGGCTCGTACCTCGCGCACACGCAGGGCAAGAAGCACCAGACGAACCTGGCGCGGCGCGCGGCGCGCGATCAGAAGGAGAGCCGGGCGCGCGGCGGCGGCGGCGGCGGCGACATCGACCCGGCCACGGGGCTGCCGACGGCGCTCGGCAACGTGTCGGCCAGCCGCCGCAACCTGATCAAGATCGGCCGCCCGGGCTACAAGGTCACCAAGGTGCGCGACGCCGCCACCCGCCAGAACGGCCTGCTGTTCCAGCTGCAGTACCCGGACATCACGCCCGCCGTCGTGCCCAAGTGGCAGATGATGAACGCGTTCTCGCAGCGCGTCGAGGAGGCCGACAAAAACTTCCAGTACCTGCTCGTCGCGGCCGAGCCGTACGAGACCGTCGGCTTCAAGATCCCTGCGCGCGACTTGGATCGCAGGGAGGACCGCCACTTCAGCTTCTGGGACCCCGATGCGCGCGAGTTCTGGGTGCAGGTCATGTTCATGACTGATCGCGAGCAGCACTTCGGCGCCGCCCCGGGCCTTGCCGGCCGCAAATAAACCACCCGTTTCTCTTCTGTGAGGAAAGCCCTGAGAGCGTTTCTATTTGTTTGCATGCATTCCTGCTTGGTTTTGTCTCTTACCTGCTCTTCACGGCAGTTTTTCTCGTTAACCCTCTCTGCTCTGCACGGAGCCGGGCTTTCTTTTCAAAAGTTTCCCCGTCTTGGCGTCTAGGACTGGGCGGATTCGGCGTTTTCTTTTCTGGCTATGGGTTGTATATCATGGGCTTATCTTCACCCTTATGTATTCTGGTTTGTTCATTGGCAACTCCTCTTTTTTTCTGGCGTTTTGCTCAATTCACTAATATTTTATGCGAACGAAGTGGCCCAGATATCGCGTGTATTCATGTTGAGAGATGCGTAGATCCCCTCTGAATTTTCGTAGTGTAGCTCACAACACGGCTTCCAGATGCAGGAAACGCGTAAACGCTAGATCCCTCACCGTAAATGACTGCTCACCGTAACACAGCTAAAGCAGAGCGCAAGAATCACGACAAATTCAGTAGACGAACAGGAATAGCGGAACGGAACTTGCTTCAAACTAACTAGTAAAAGATAGGAAGGAGTTCAGTTCAAGCACACGAAATCAGAACTTTCGAGCGAAGGGTTGAAGATAACAACCAGCAGAGCAGAAGAAAAATAGAAACGAGGAAAAAAGAGAACACAATCCCCCACAGGGTCAGAGATACGGTTTCTTGGATAACGAACCACCCCTTTCCTTTCCTTGCTTCCAGAGCTGGCCATGTCTTCCTCCTCTTCCTAACCCCCAGTCCAACGAAACGCATATCCCGAATGTGCTTCCTCTCGTTTATACCCGAACCAAATATAGAGCAAAATAGACGGTGGTTGGAGGGGAAACTTTGAAAGGAAAAGGCCCCAGGCCTCTTGCGGGTCATCAAAAGACTACCACATACCTCCTCCTCTCGCAGAGGCCGTTCCCGGCCCATGATTTACCGGAAGTTGTTATCGAACCGCTTAAAGGTGTATCCGATGAACGGCAGGCTGAGCTCGGGCGACTCCTCTGGCTGCACGTTGCGGCCCTGCTGGATGGCCTGGGCGCGGAGCAGCGTGGCGTTGTCGGTCTGGTCGATCTCGTCGGTGGGGAAGTACGTGGTGTCGATGTTGGACGTCAGGCGCGGCTCGAACGGAGCGCGGATGCGGCGCAGCTGGTCGAACTCGACGCCGCGGAAGAACGGGTGGCTCTTGATCTCGTGGGCGCCGCCGCTGCCGAGGCGGTTCTCCGAGTTGCAGACAAGGCTGGTAGAGGGTGAGAGACGTTAGTTTATCTGGACTGTCGTTTTGTGACTGGAATGAAAAGTTCACAGGCAGCTAATAAGGCGAAAATAAAGATCAGCGCAATTGCATACCTTCGGATCAGGTTCTCAGCCTCAACGCCGAGCTGAATATCATCAGGGAAGTACAGAGTCTGTCTCCAGTTGATGATCTTGCGGTAGGTATCGTGGCTGTCCTCAGCACAGAACGGAGGCCATCCGACAAGGCACTCGAACATGATAGTTCCCAGAGACCACCAATCGCAGTCGAACGAGTACCCGCCGCCAGTGAAGATTTCAGGGGCGATGTAGTCGGGGGTTCCGACAGTCGAGTAGGCCATCAACCGACGGGAGCGACGCCAGTCATTAATCTGGGAGCGGTTGCTGACAGTCAGGTTGATCTGGTCAATGGCAATCGAGTTACGATCGCCTCTTGGCCGCGTCGACCGGCCCTGGAGGAGCTGCTGGTAGTACGTGTTGTCGTGGAGGCGTTGGAAGCCGGTGGACAGACCAAAGTCGGTCAGCTTCACGTGGCCACCACGATCGAGCAGGATGTTATCGGGTTTGATATCACTATCAGGTTGGTTTACAGGTTAGCAGGCTGTTGTGAGCTACTGACACCAAAACTCTCGAACAGAAGGAAGGGGTCCACGAACCGATGGATGAACTGCAGGTTATGCACAGCCTCGATAGCCAAAACGATCTCAGCAATGTAGAATCTCGTGATATCCTCTGAGAAGATCTCGTATTTGATGAGCATGGTCATCAAATCACCACCCGGAAGGAACTCCATGAGCATGTACAAGAAGTTCGCATCCTGGAAGGTGGTGAACAGCTTGACCACCCACGGACTGTCCGACTCGGCAAGAATATCTCGTTCGGCGCGGACGTGGGCAAGCTGGTCCTTCTTGAACATCTCTGTCTTGATCAGAGACTTCATGGCGTACACCTTGCCGTCGGCTTTCTTCTGCACAAGCTTGACTTCTCCAAAGGCACCCTTTCCAATGATCTTGATGGTGTTGTAGTTCTCGGGCTTGTCCTTGGTACGCAGGAAGCGGAGGTACTGGCCCTCCTTGCGGCCATGGGTGGCCCAGAGCTGCTCACGGCGGGTGGTGCTCTGGTTGGGGTCCTGGAGCTTCTGCTCAAGCTCGCTCTGTCTAGATTCGGGGGAGGGGCAACTGTTAGCTACAAGAACAAATCGGTAGATGAAAGAGAAAGAGCCATGTCGCATATGTTTATATATCGGAGGGCCGACAGCACCACGGGCAAGAACAAACTGAGAGTAACCGACCTCTGATTCCGCTCACGGGCACGCTTCACGCTATCCTTGAAGAAATCGGCGGCAAGCTGGGTGCACTTGCGCTGGTTGTTGCTGGCATTGGGGCCATAAAGCTCGGGGGTGCGCTGAGGGGCGGGCTGGAACTCGCTGTGCGAGGCGGTAGCCACGCCAGCGGCGGCCTTGGACGGCAGCGGGGGGGCATTGGCGTATCCGGTGTACGGGGCCGACTGGCCAGTGGCACCCGCGGTGCGAGGGCGCTGGTTCGGCTGCGGGGCGGCCCGAGTGCTGGCGTACTGCTGGGGGCGAGCGACCGAAGCCGGGGCGGGAGCACCGCCGCCGAGCTGCGAGAACTGGTGGGCGAGGCCGACGTTGGGGTCGTTGGTGGCGGGGCCGGCTCCGCGCTGGACGTATCCGGGCGACGGCTGGGCCGAGTAGTCGCTCATGGCATGGGGCTGCTGCTGCTGCTGCTGCTGCTGCTGCTGCTGCTGCTGGTACTGGGCGCCAGCAGGGTACTGGGCCTGCACAAAGTATCCGGCCGGAGCATATCCGGCGCTGTACGGCTGTTGGGGCTGCGAGGACTGCTGGTTCGGGAGGCCGGCGGCGGGCGCGGGGTTCGAGGGGAATACGGGCTGCGGGAAGGTCGACGGCGTGGTCGGGTAGGTCCGGTCGGTGGGAGGGAGACGCTCGTTGTTGTTCCCGAAGTTGAGGTACAGACGGTTGGGGTTGGCGGAGTCCATGATGGGATTTGGGTTACTGGAACGGTACAAGTCCCAGGAAGATGTTTGGTGCAAATAGGGGGGTGAGATGAAGCTTGAAGGGAGTCTCACTGCTTAAGCAAGGAGAAACAAAGAGGGCAAGGAAGACAGATGGATATATAGGAAGAAGAAAGAAGGCAGGGATATATGGATATCAGGGTCAGATAGGTGATATGGGGGAGAGATAACCAACGGCCAATGCAGGATACAAACAGAACCACGTCAACGGCCTGGAAGCAAAAACAGCAATCAAGATCACAGATCCAAAGAGGGCCACTGATAAAGCTTCAACTTAGCAAGTCAACGAGAAGAGATAAGAAAGGAGGTGAGGGCTAAGCTGATGGGGGAAAAGCAGAAGAAGGGGGGAAGTTGGAAAAAAAGGGTTAGGATCAAGAGGGTCTCAAGAGAAGCAGCATATCATAGCAGCCACACCAAAAATCAGGGCCCAGGCTCTTTTCTAGCGTATCTCGAATAGTACCATAGACACCAACAAACACGAGTATGGGAGATTTAAGTTTAGGGGAACACAAAACAAGCACAGCATGATGGAATGAAAAGGGGGGTGGGGCACTTGGACTTTTTTGTTCGGGATCTGGCAAAAGCGAGAGAGCACAGAAAAGGGTTGAGGGGGCATCATCTGTGCTGGCATGAAAGACGGTGAAGGCTAGTTTAATACTGCCTGGCAGAATGAGGTGAAGGGATTCAGGCGGTGAGATAGCTGGGTGTGTTTGCCTTAACCGCCTGTCTAAGTCTAGCCTCGCCGTCACCGTCAGTATCACCACTAATCTTCATGCACTGGTAAGAAAGGCTGTTACAGGTTTGAATAGAGGATGTTCGGGTTGCAGAATTATGCCAGTTTCTTGACTCGTCTTCTTTCTCACGCTCATGCTCACGGTTCCTTGCCCAAGATCTTTCAGATATTGAGCGAGGATTCACCAAAGTCACGTGTTCAATACAGTTCGGACAAGCATTTGCACACTGTGTTCACACTGTATTCACACGGCTTCAATTCCATGCTGCCTTTTTGGTTGCGACTGTAGGTGTGTGCGATCCGACGAAGAACTTCAACCTCGACTCCCACGCATACGAGAGAACCAGCATTTCACCCTCGACGACCACCCCTTCTCTCTCCCTCATACTCTTTCTCCAACACCCGACAAACCCCTCCCTACAAAGATGTCCCGCTTCGTCTCGGGCGGAACCATCGAGGGCGACGTGACGGCCCCGGCATCAGCTGCCGTCCACAGCGGCCGCGGAGCGCCAGCAGCCGGGGCCGGTGACGGCAGCGCGAAGATCGGCCACAACACCAGCGAGTGGGACGTGGTGCAGCGCGAGATCGAGTCGGACCGCCAGCGCCGCGCCGAGGAGCACGCGCGCCACATGGCTGGCGAGGAGAAGAGCCTGTTTGCGATACTGCAGGAGAACAAGGGTGGGTTCATTCTCGCTCGCCGCCCTCCATGGTTGGAGGCCGTGGTGCTGGAATGCAAAGTGAATGGCCGGTCTGACCGTCTTTGAAACCAACACAGCCGCGAAACAGGCCGCCTTCGACGAAGCCAACAACCTGCGCAACCAGTTCCGCGCCCTCGACGACGACGAGATCGAGTTTCTCGACGGCGTCGACCGCTCGCGCCGCGAACTCGAGGAGCAGCTCCGCCGTGACACGGCCGACCGGCTGCAAGCCTTCCGCGACGCGCAGAACATGGAACTCAACCATGCGGCCGTCGCGGCCGGTGGTGGCGGAACAGGCGGTGGTGGTGGCGGTGGTGATGGTGTCTTGGAGGGGCTGGGCGCGAGGGCGGCGGACTGGGCGGTTGCGCGGAAACGCAAGCGCGGGAATAAGGATGCCGGCGGCGGGACGGTGTTCAAAGGGCTCAAGGCGCGGCGCGTGAGTGGGGACGCCAGCAAAGAGCCAGCCGGTGCCGCGAAGACAGGTGGTGCAGACCACACGGCGCAGAAGGCACCGGAGAGCAGCCCGGCCGGGGCGAAAGCGAAGCCGGCAAGCGCGAAGAAACCCGAGGACCAGCAGTCGAACCCCGTACCCGCGCAGATACCAAAACCGGACCCGAAGCCGCCAGCAAAAAAACCACAGCTAAGTCTTGTCGACTACGGCTCAGATGATGATGACGACGAATAACAAGACCAACTCCAAACCAAAAAAAAAAATTGAAGGAAAAGAAGAATTAGATGGGAAAGTAGAGTGTCTATGAATTCAATGATACCCCTCAAAAGTGCTCCTGCATGAAGAGACAGCCCCAGCTTGATGTACATTTTTACCACAACCCCCGCCTATGGGGCACCAACAAGAAATCCGTCCGTATTGCTTGTAATGAAAATGCTCCCAATAGCAAGCACAAGAAGGAAATGGAAGAAGATCGCCCAACAAAGCAAAATAGTAGTACAGTGTAATAAATAAACAAAAGAACACGAGAGAATCCAATACCATACTCACACAGCATACACACCCCACCTTTGCAGGTTACAAAAGGGGAGAAGAGTGGGAGGTGCAGATGACCCAGATCCCTCAATCATCCAGATCGCCCACATTCAACTTGGGCGGCCCGGCCCACCATTTGGCGCCAGCACGCACCAGCCCGCGCAGCTGGCCCTTGATCCACCCCTCGACCTCCTCCTCGGGCACCACCACAGCACGCGCGCGCGCCTCGATCTCCTCGGGCAACCGGAACCGCCGCAGCCGCTCGCCGACCCGCGCGTCGACCGCCATCGGCGACGTCCAGATGTACTCGGTGGGGATGAGGGTGTGCTCGGACACCGGCGCCGGTGTGGGCGGAGGGGGCGGCGTGGCGCTGTCAGCGTCAGAAGCAGCAGCAGCACTGGCGGCGGCGGCAGCAGTGCTCTCGGCGTGCCTCTTCAGGTCATCGGCCAGCTTCTTCGCCGCCTTGTCCGCCTCCTTCTGGTCTTCCGCGGG
>LNGL01000034.1:167706-185500 GCA_001510565.1 Knoxdaviesia proteae
CTGCTTGCGCTCCGCCTCGGCCTGCAGCAGCGCGTCGACCTGCGGCGGCCGCTCGACGGGGCCGAGCCACCCCTCGTGCAGGCCGCGCACGTACTCCTTCCACGCGTGGCGGCCGATCACAATGTCGCCGCGCACGCCGTCATAGTCCGGGATGCCGCGCGACTTGCGGTAGCTGTCGATCTTCTGCGCGTCGGTCAGCAGCTCGGCATCGGCCTCGGCTGCGGCCGCGCCAGGCTTCTCGGTGTCGCGGCGCGCGCGGCGGATCTTCTCGGCCACGGCCGCCCGCACGTCGCCCTGCTGGCGGCCCTGCACGAACTCCCAGTCGAGGCCGGAGCCGCCGAGCACCGGCTTGATGTACTCGATGAAGTAGTCCTGGGCGACGCGCAGGCCGTCGCCGGGCGGGCTCTGCAGGAACACGGTGAGGCGGCGCGGCATCTCGTCGCCGACGGCCAGCGGCTCGTCGGCGAGCGACGACACCACGCGGCGCCACTTGGCCGTTGCGCGTTTCTTCTCGCGCTTGTCGTAGATAATGGCCGACGCGAAGGCTGTCGACAGCGTTATGAAGATCATCCAGTTGCGCGACGGGAGCTTTCGCGGCAACTTCGGGATACCGAGCATGCGCAGCGCTGTGTTGCCGCCGCTCGGCTTCTTGTACGTGGCGGCATTTGCGGTGGTCGAGGGGGCGGCCGCACTCGCTGTGGAGGCCGGCGTCGCTGCGGGGGTGGGATTAGGGGCCTAGATCGAGGGACAGATCGGTGAGATCTCGCGTTAGCCATCTGGTTCAAGTCGCACCGGGATCCTCGACTTGCATCGACAAGCGAGGGCAAACGCCTGCTGTCCTCGATCTTCTGCCGAACTCACCTGAGGCCCAGATGCCCCGGGTTGGGATTCTGACATATCAGAAAATATGTGGTGGGTATATGTGAGTTAAATCGGTCCGTAACATAAACCCGGCATGTATCTTCCCATCAGGTAAAAATGATGAAAGACGGAATCCTCGTGGATTCAGATTCGGCGTTGGAGGTTTTGATGAAGATATTTCCTTTCGGCTTAACGAACGAGGTTGTCTCGAACGTGCGTCGAAGCTCCAGCTAAGGAAAAAAATGCAATCACGTGCGATAAGGATCGCGTCCGCTTATCGCCAAATTTTCAACGTCGCCTGTTCAACATCAACCAACATGCGACGGTCGGCACACACTGCGTTTCCAAGAAGCGAAAAGAAAAGAAAAAAAAATCCCACGGCGACCCTTGAAGCCATCATCGCGGTGATTCGAAGGAGCGGCTGTTATGAATTTTGAAACTAACAACATGCTTCGAGTCTAACTCACTAGTCTCTTGGGGTTCGAAATACGTACACACAACCGCGATATATAAAGTATACACAACATGCCCGGTAGTCCAGGAAGGAGCGATCGTGCAAGATGGGAAAGGGAAGGAGCGATGAGAGAGGGTAGGTGGTAAGGAGCTCCTTCTTTGATTTCAATCTAGAAAATTGGTTGGATTGAACTTTAAGAAATTACTTCAAAAACTCGTATAATTGTTTCTTCAAAGCTACTAGATGAAGATACTTCTCCGTTTGAACCCAACAGCTCGTGTCGTGCGATTTAGTTCGCTCGCAAACATCTCAAGCTGTTCATCAAGACACAAGACACAAGGTTCCGTCCAACTCGTGACGCCGCCAAATGACCTGTAAATTCGTCTATCTTAACGTTCTAAGCAGCCCAGTGGAAAAACGTTACCACTACACAGAGAACACACATACTCTCACGGTGAAGAAAAAGGTCAAAAAAGAAAAAGAAAAGTCTCTTAGATATCAGACAGGACCAGGTTACTCTAGTCCTCCCTCCACCCACAGGCTAAGACCAACACGAGCATCTCACCCCAGAAAATCCAAACACCAGATAACATGGACCAGGGGAGAGAAACAGCGCAACATCTAATATGCAAGCAAGTCCGTAGACCTGAAAAAAAAAACGCATGGGGCAGAAAGAACAAAGGAGGCCGTGAACGAGAAAAAAAAAAGCCACAACACTGACTTTCCGTGTGTCAAGAAAAAAAACCGAACGTAACAGAGAAAAGCACGAAAAAGAACAACGCCATCGTATACCATTCATGATTCAGCCAGCCAGCACCGTTTGAAGAAAGAGAAGATGAAGGAGTATGTAAAATGAAGCGATTTCGAAAGTGAAGAAAACGGTGGGGGGGAAATGTTGGCTTCCCAAAAGAGGCTGATCGTGGTGTCGATAGCGTCATCCCAAAAAAAATATGTAAAAAGAAAAGAAGTGGAAAAGATGAAGCGCCAAACGAATCAGTTGGCAACAAGAAAGAGAAAAAGCCAGCAAGATATAAAAGCACCAAATCCTACCCAAATAGTTGACATAAAATAAAACACCCTCCACATTTTTGAACCCATTAAAAAAAAAGAAGGGAAGAAAAGATGAAATCGAAAACAGCGATGAACGACGAAAAAAAAAAAAAACCAGAACGAAAATGGAATGCCGGCAAATATTCCGGGGTTGAAAAAAAACCAAGGGTAAAAATGATATGAAGACGTTGAAAAGCGCACACAACAGTTTTATATCCATCCTCCAAAGCGCAAGAAAAACGAAACATCCACTCCAAATGGTCGGGTTCTCAAACTCCAACGAGAAAGCCGGCCCAGGCGCAAGCAAGCTTGGAAAAATGCAGGCGGGCACCTTGGCTCTTCGGTTTTTTTGGTTGGTCTTCTCTCAAGATGTGCAAAAGAAAACCGCGAAATAAAACAAAAATCGTTAACTTTTCCTCCGCAATAGGTCCTGTGCAAATAATGGAACGCAAGTCGTCGTCAGGAGGAGTTCGGGCCCAAAGAAGCTGGATGTGTGTCGTTTAGCTATGTCGAATATAACAATCCGGTCGGACGTTCCACCCAGCAGCTCAAAAGGCCTCCTCGATGGCTGGTCGACCAGGGAGTTCCAGTCCCATAACCATAAAAACTGTCGAGACAAATGAAAGGCAAGAAAAAGAAAAGAAGAAAAGATCCAAATCATAAAAGAGAGACCGTGGAAAAATGCTCAGTCCAGAAAGCAGAAGTAATCAGTGCTGGCACATGCCACCAGAAAATAGGATCTAGGATCATAGCGATAGCGTCTGGTGCTCGAACAAGCAAAATCGATTCCGATAATTAGACAAATAAACAAGTCTTTGCTCATCCAAACACCGTCTGAAGCGCGTTGTGGAAATCGAAAAAGCCGAACTGGGCAGAACACACAAGAGAATAGAAGAAAATCGTAGCAAAATAAAATGAAAACCACACAGAACGCACTCAAAGTATCCACATCCAATCGTGGGTGCGTGAGAGAAAAAGAAGAGTAAACAAGACAGGGAAAGGGATCAAACAAAAACAAAAGCCAGTCTATCGAGAGACACCCAAAAGTCGAATTAAACCATAATACTGTGAAAAACGCAGAACGCCGGAAATGTGCGCGAGGTATAAAATGTGTAATGAGCCCGAAGAAAAAAAATGAAAAATCAAAACAAACTAATCGGATGTTGACGCCGGAAACACCGCGTGGAGATGCATCGAATGGAGTTGCATGACCGTGTTGGTGAGAATGCAAGCAAACTGGAAAGACAGAAATGCGCATTCAACGCCAGCAGGTTGCATCGTTAACTCCTAGACAATCTCTCTGGTGGGTGGTTGCACAGGGGTCGTATTCGATGGGTGATCATAAACAGTCATAGAGGGGGAAAACGGAGAATTTAGAAGAAAAAAAGAAGAGGAAAAAATTGTCGGTACACAACATCCTCGGCTTTTCTGTTTCAAGGGGTATCTGACGATGCAAAAGTGAATGGATAAGTCGCAAACTGAGAAACCCCATTCAAAGAGACGTAAGAAATGAAGTAGAACTTGAAGGAAGGAAAAAAAGAGGGAAAAAAAGAAAGACTTTTTGGTGAGGCTAGCTTAACCGATGACAGCCTGGCCAAAGCCGGGGGGGGCAGCGAAGTAATGCTTGGACGAAGCATTCTGATAAGCAGAATCCGAGTACTCGGCGTAGTGCTCCCAGGGGGAGATTGGGTAGTGGCCGGTGTAAGCGGGAGCACGGGCATAGAAGCCAGCATTGGAGGACTGGTACCCGTTGCCAGAGCCATACTGGATGGCCTGGGCAAACCACTCGTTGTACCGGAAGTTGGCCAGAGCCGCCGACATGTCGTCGGGAGTTGAGTAGCCAGAATCCGGCGGAGTGATGGGAGCCTGCATGGGGCGGAACTGCTGAGGGCGGCCCCAGCTGCTGTCAACGGGGCGGAAGCTGTTGGCAACGGTGGTAGCATCAATCTTGGGAGCGAAGCGAGCATCATAGGTCATAGGAGAGATGCCAGCATTGCCGGTAACGGCGTAGGAAGAGAGCGGCGAGGCAATGGACTGTCTCGCGAAGTTGGTCTGGACCATGGGCAGGGCAGAAGTCATTTTGCGGACTCTGGCCTGTTCGGCAGCACGGGCCTCTTCCAGAGCGCGTCTCTTGCGGCGAGAAACCCAGCTCTCCCAATCGCAGAGCCAAGCACGGTAGTCCTCGGTCGAGTCCGGGTTGACGTACAGGCGCCATTTGCACGAGTCCAGCCACTCATACTCGAGACGGTTGAGCTCGGAAACGGGAATGCTAGTGACTTCGGACCACGAGCGGTTCTGGAAGGTGTTGTCGTCGAGGAACTTACTGGCAAGCAGAAGCGAGACGGTAAGATAGCGCCAGACCTGGCCCTCGTTAACGTCGCAGGGGCCGTGAAGGCGCATGGTGTTGAGACGCTTCGCGAGGTAGTTCAGGCCGAGAAGAATAGTAGTGCTGGGGAGGCGAGTCGCAGTGAGGATCTGAGAGACGAACTTGCGGAATCGGTCGGACACCTGGGCGTTAGGGGTGACAATGCGAACAGCCATGTCGGCGACATACTGGGTCATTTCGTCCACCTCGTAGTCGAGGTGGGCACACACACCGCCAGCCATGATGTCGGGTTGGGAGAAAGAAGGTGAGAAGACGACAGCGGTCGACCTCTCGCCGAGGAAAGAAGAGGAATTGAAGTGTTGGAAAGGTATGCAGTGAAGGTCTTGAGTGAGACTCGGAGAGATGAGACGAGGATGATTCTCAGTGAAGGAAGAGAGAGATGAGGAGATGAGGATGGTTCTCAGTGAAGAACAAGGAGAGCGAGAAGAGGAGAGAGAGAGAGAGAGAGAGAAAGGGCTCAAGGCACTTGGGAAAGCAGTTTAGCAAGGTAGGGTTTCAGTAAATCCAAGTTGCACAAAATGCTGTTCTCAAGGCCAGTGAGGGGAGGGGAGATGAACGAAAACCGAGGCTGAGGCCTTTACTGGATCAATTTCGCCATCAAGATGTATACGTCTCGCGTATCTTGATGTAAAAAAAGAAGCAGAACCAGAAATCGAACAGGAACGCAACGACTGGAGGAGCGACACAAACTTTGATAGTTCTCGTCGCGGGTGGAAAGCGGTGGTTGTGGGAGAAAAATGGAAGCCGTGAAAACTAGGAAGATGGGACGAAATTTATCGGCGGAGAGGATTTGCGGCGATGTCGGGATTGAATTAAGAATACAAGTCGAGTCAGGCTAGAAATTCACGTCACCAGATGTCAGCTGACGGTTTTGGGTAAAAGTGAACAAGAGACTGAGGCAAAATAGCAAAATACGCCGAGGCCACAACACCACCAAGCGGTCGCGTTGGGGAAGTAAGTGGTTACGTACCGTTCCGTAGGGACAGAAAACGTTGGAAGAGGGACAAAACAGAGGACTTTTTGATCAAAATAGGCTTATGAAGAAACGAAGAGTGATCTGTAGAAGAGTGCGGAGGAAGGGATAAAAATAAACAGTCGCGCACAGCGGAAACAAGCAGGACACACAATATCCAGTTGACGACGAGAACAATTTTGGAGGAGAAATCAACAGACAAGTCGGCGAAATAAAAACAAACAAGAGAGACGCAAGAAGAAGCGTTAGAGAGGAAGAAGAAGAAGAGTGGGTGAAGGTATCGTAATCGTGAAGAAAGAGGAGAAAAAAAGGAGGAGAAAATTGAAGCAATTCGGAACAAGGATGTATCGAAAGAGAATTGGCCAAAAACGGAAAGAACAGGCAGAACGGTTTGCTAATAACCTCGAGAGGAAATACGCTGAAAGATGCTTGGAGAGGGTGTTTGTTGGCGTTGATGTTGTCGATAGAGAGTGGAAGAGGGAGTGCGGTAGACACTGGACAAAAGCTCGAATCCTTGGGTCGACGAGATCACGGCAGAGAGATGCTGTGTTTTTTTTTTGCAACGGTAAAGCGCAGTGAAGCGGGAATACCTAAAAACAAATCACTTGTCGTGGGCGTGAAAAGAAGAAAAAAGTAGTTGTCGGATCAAGAACAAGTTCGGCGTCACCATGAAGAAAAAACGAAGAGGACGGGAGGGGGGAGGGGGAAAGCAAGGACAAGAGAATGTGAGAGGATTTGATGGATGACGAGAGTGAAGAGAGGAAAAAAGGAAGAGAAAAAAAGAAACGAGGAAGAAAAAAAAGAGAGAGAAATATTAGCCAAGGGTGGAGAGGCGAGAGGAGCAGGAACATGGAGCAAAAAGGAATGACGGAGGAGGGTAAGTTGACGGGGGGAGTACGAGTAAGAAGCGGGAAGAGGAGTAAAGAAATTAGAGGAGAAAAGGCGACAATCAACCTGAGAGAGGGCAAAATTTGTTTGGTAGTATGTGAAGGAGCGGGGACAGCTGGTTTACTTAGGGCACAGTGCTGTAACCGTAGTGCGTCTACAGTACATTTATTTTGGCTGCTCTAGAAAGAAAAACAAGGAGGGAAAGCGAGATTTTGCCGCTAGAGAGAGAGAGAGAGATGAGGAGAAGGAGAAGGAGAGGAGGAAAAAAAGAGAGAGTTGGACGGGCGGAGGGAGACTCGCACTTTCTGGTTGAATGGAGGCTTTTTTTGTGCTGTGCTGTACTCATTCATTCACTCACTCACAGCGGTAACGCCTTCTGTTTTCTGCTGGGGTGGGTATGAGTGGGTGAGTGGAACAGGTGGAACAGGTGGAACAGGTGCAGATGGAGGTACAAGCTACAAGGACGTCCGTAGAGTACAGTATACGATGTGTGTGTACAGTACATCCGGCAAGAGGGTTTTACGCAGGCAAAGTCTCCATACAGTGGCTGGGGGGGTGTGAGTCGGGTGGTTGTATGTGGTTGTGGTTGTGGTGGTTTAGGTTAAGGCAGGAAAAGGAAGCGCAAGAAATCAAAGATTAATAATTTCAAAATAAAAAGGTTTTCCAATAAAAAAGAGGGCCTGCACCATGGTGTTAGTGAAGCGAGACTAGAAAAATATTATGGAAGGCCAGGGGTGGCGGTTCCCAAAAGAAATTAGTATACCGACGTACCCAGTGCCGAAACGGTGGGAAATGGCGTTCACTACACGACGAACGCCAGATTTCACAGCCGGCGTCTTCCTCAAATACCCGCTGTATCATATCGGACACACTCACCTCGTCCAGACAACTGTGTGTACACTCCGGATGTACAGTATAATGTGTGTGTACAACGTAGAATATGTGTGGGCGTTGGTTGGCCGGGTACATGAACGAGGCACACCCAGAGGAAGCATGGACGATACATCCACCGGCGCCAACACCGGTGCTATGTCTGGACAGCGACATCGTTTGAATGTTCGTCACAATGTCGAGCGGTTGATCGCGAACGTAAATTGGCCGATGTGTGTGGATGGGATCATCTTGAGAGCATCTTGACACGCCTGTAGTACTGATGTAAATACAGTGCTGTCATCAGTCACGCACTGTGTGATGTACACCCAGATTAAACAGCCTGCATAAAAAGTCTGCAGCCAGTGCCTGCACAAAACTGCACCCACCCCAGCCGTTCACAAATGTGCGTTGTGCAGGTGTATAGGTGTATGGACATATGTACACCGTCTGAGACCAGCCCCGCGCACACTGTAGCGCTCGTGTCCTGTCTCGCCAGTGGTTTGTTCTCTTCGTATTCCGTTCCTGTCTAGGGACCAACTTCGTATAAAACAAGAAAACGAGAGAGAGAGAGAGAAAGCAAAGACCCCAAGGAGCGAAATTGGCTGGCAGCTAAATTGGGCACCCGAAATCACCAGTTGTTCTCGACACACAGGCTGCTTGCTGTCTCGTCCCGGCTCGTGCAGCCGGGTTTTGGCGGGCAGACCAGTTCCAGCATCGGCCATTCCAGACAAGGTGCAAAAAAACAACAAAAAGGCAAACACACACACACACACATACAGTACTGTACCCACGCCAGGCCGTTGACGTATGCACAGGCTAGTCTGAATTCCAGCAGCTGTGATTTGATTTGATGGCGACTTGGTGTGAGTGGGTGCTGTGGTGGTGGTGGTCAGTGGGAGAGGGTTTCATTTCGCCTTCTTGGAAGGAAGAATCACCCGGCCAGGAGACGAATAATGAGGGAACTCTAGATTCCGAGAGAAAGAAACGAGCCGGTGGTGGTGGTGGTGGTGTGTCGAAACGGGAAAAGGGGACACAGCTCAAAACACGATATGCACACACACGCACACACACAATCTGGTGTGGTGGTGGAAGCGGTGGTGGTTATTGGCGGCTTCAGAGAGCCGCGCCACCGCCGAACCAAACGAACGAGAATCTCTCTTCCCTCCTCCTTGCATTGCCCTCTCTCCCTTTCCTGCCCTGGGTGGTCTGGTCTGGGTCATGAGTGTGTCATAATTTTGTTTCTTTTTCGGCTGCCTGCTCGAGACGTCGCCTCATGTCACCCACGGCTCTCTGGTTTTCCTCTTCTTTCTTCTTCCTTCTTCTTCTTCTTCTAGGTCGAGAACACCACCACTCCCCCCAGCTGAAAGCTTATTGGAACCCTTCCCAACAGACACCAGAGTTCCTTTTGGCCGGTCTCCCAAACGAACGGTACAACTGACGAACAGGATGAGTTGGGGCTTGTCCTGCCTTCTTGAGAACACACAAATGGCGTTGCATATGCCGGGCTGATTCTGATCGCCCTTTCATACCCGACCAGAGCAAAGAAAAGGTTTTCATCTTCTGGCCTTCGTTCTTGTCTCCTGTCTGTTCCAATCTAGTCTCAGATATGTGCGGTGTATCCACATCCATCCCAACGGTTTTGGAAAAAGCAGGTCAGCACCCTCAGGTGCCCTCGGAACCCGGCTTTGGCCGCCCAGAAACAAGGCACAAGCATAGGCAATAGGGACTACACTTTATAGTAGTATACTCAAGCCAATATCATCCTGTGCTGTTTCTATCGGGAGCAGCGCTTAGTGGGGATTCCGATTAACACACAAACTGGTGTATGAAAAAAGCCCTTTGGGTCTTAAATGAAGAAGCCGATGAGAGAGAAAAAAAATCTTCTTTCATGGGACCACCAGAGTGGACCAAGGCCTGGTTTGTTTTTCTCGTTGGACGGATAAGAACCATCATTGCGGGCACAGTATGATGGCGGACACCGGTGACAATGATCCGTTATAATGGTTGTAATGGTGTGTTGTAGACACCATACACTCGCACCCAGGAGACGGTGCCGTACTTCACCATCGCCACCACACCCGCCGTCAGTATGCGCTGGATGGCGAAGAAGCTCCCATGAGAAAAAAAGGGCACAACACTTCGCCTCTCTTCGATACTGTCGATACTATTAACGTAGTCCGCAGTCCTGGCTATCTCAACACACCGATCTAGGCTCACCAGGTCCGATATATCGTGGATGCTGCAGGCTCCACGAAAGGCATTCCGGAGAAACCATGCAGGAGTTGCTGGATACTCCACAAACTCCAGTTTTCGGAACCCTCTCCCCCCATAATTTTGAAAAATTCAAAATTTCTCGCATATAACATTAAGAGGCCCTTTTTTTTATCTTGTGGCCGCTCTCACCGCCGGTAATTAATGAGGGCCCCTCGTCCCCAGAAAAAAAAAATACTGTACATATCCAAAGTTCGTGTGTGCCCTTGTTTTCGGCGATGCTGTGAGAAATACGGAGCATGCCCTATAGTGTCGGTTTATACAGCCTCACCACTCTCACACGCCTAAGCCTCTTCCCCCCAGGGCTTTTTCTCAAGTCCCCGGAGGATTTTGGTCTGGACACTTTTTGGACCGACGATGGGGCCTGCTGGCCCTTGCGTGTCCTAAGCTTAAAAGGATCTCAAGTTCTCAGCCAGGCACTTCTCGTTGCAGCAGAGCCTCTTGCGGTAAGAAAAGCAAGGAACGCAGAAAAGGAAAGCAAAACACACACAGCCAGACTCGTTCGTGTCGCGTTTTTTTTTTACAATTCCATTAGCGCTAGGAAGGGGTTAGTGGATTTGTTTTCTTTTTCTTTTTTTCTTTTCTTTTGGCGTTCCTTCTTTTGTTTATTCTAATTTCCTTCCTTCACACATTTCTGTTCCAGTAGTGCTGACCAAAATAGAGTGGTCCCCACCTCCTTTTTCTGCTCGTCCGTCCCTGACTTGAAATTAAAGCATGTGCCAGACGCTCTTTTTTTCGATGAGAGAGGGAGGGGCACTGTAACGATATTGGATAGTCTAGGTCGGTTAGTGGAAAATGCACGGATTCTTGATTCGGAGGGGGGGGGGCACTCCGCCCAGCGCCGCATGCTCTGGAGACGACGTGTGTGGTCAGCTGTGTGCCTCCTCCTCATTCCTGATATTCACGTCTCGCAAAAAAAAAAAGGGAGAGAGAGAGAGAGAGAGAGAGTGTGTGTGTGTGTGTGTGTTTTGGTGCTCTACCAGAAGAGGAACGACGCATGAAATCCGCGTCGGATCAACAAACACACCCGCAAAAAAGAGCCGATATATATATATACAGTACAGTATATATACCGGCCTAGCAGGGTGAATTCTACGGCCACCGGCGGAACGGCCAGCCCAAGTGCCGCGCGGAGGTAGATATTCTTCGCATGACTTGACGGACAGGAGAGAGCAAGAGAGCTGCAACAAACCCGTCAGATCGTACCTGTTTGGTTTAAGCTGCAGATCCCGCAACCAGAAAATGGAACACACACAAAGTTCAAACAGAAATGCAGGGACAGCTTGTGCAGAAGGGGGTATTTTCCCTCCTGATGCTTTTTGCACCCGCATATAACACGCACGTCGCTATAGTGTTCCCCTCTCCTCTCCTCCCGACATACTGTATATCAGATTGCGTAGGAGGTACTGTACAGTACTGTACTGTATATAACACTGGCCGATTGGCGGCTGACACGTTGGGGGACCGGAACCCCGTATGTGTGTGTGTGTGTGTGTGTGTGTCGGTTTGCCTGGAGAATGGGGCTGCCGAAGCACAGTTGTGAGAAATGGAGCGTCTGCGCGAAATAGGTTTAAAGTCACGGGAAAAGGAAAAACCGCACCACCCATGTTTCTCTTTGCGACCGACCAACCAGATGGGCGTGGTGTGCATGCGCAGCAGCATGAGAAATTGGTGGGAACGCGGGAATGCTGCACAACAGACTTTCTTCCTTTCTTCCTTTCTTCCTTCCCCCAGCCCCGAAAAAAGGGGATCGGGGGGGGGGGAGGATGAGGGATGAAAGCTCTCCGGGAGTGGGAGCTGAACAACAGGAGCCCTTGCGTGAGCTGCCTGTTGTCTCCGCGTCCTGCATGTAAAATGGGTGAATCGCCCGCTTCCCGCCTGGTGCGGAGGCTTAGATGGTTTGTTTTTACCTGAAATGAGAACGACCAGGCAAGGCGCTGAAAGTGGCTATGTCACCTATCCCCAAGCCCTCTCTCGCTGGTCAAAGGCCCGCCGCGGCCATGTGGGACACCAGGGGCGCAGAGATTGGCTTCCTTGCCTGCTCTCCTCGGGTTGCTACGGTGGTGGCCGTTTGAGTGCGCGTGTTGTTTGCGCGAAGGTCATTTCTGCGAGCACTCAGCCAAGGTCTCTCTGCTCTCACTCTCGCTCTCGCTCTTTCTCTCGCCCTAGGAGCTCGGAACATAACTGGTGCCCCAGCTCAGCTTAACACGGCCACTCTTCGCTGTGCTGGCTCGCCAGGGCGTCGGCGCGCTCGATGGCCTGAGCTCGTTCTCGGGGGGAGGGAAGAAGGCGAGGAGTTTTCTATTTCGGGTTGAGCCTGGTCTGTGGGTACAAAATCACAACACAAGGAGCAAAAACAGGCGCCGATAGAGCGAGAGGCAACGATGTAACAATGTGGCCTTTTCAAGGACGGCACTTTACAGTACCTAGGGGGTGGCAAGCAAGGTGTGCCTCTTTTGTTCATACGATGTTTTGGGGGAGCAACGCTGGTTGGGATGTCGTTGCTCGTGGTAGCAGCCAGTTGGGTGTTTTACTCGTAACCCTACGCCTAAGCCGCACCATCCCAGACTATTGATTTTCACCGACAAGCAAATCTCGAACATGGACACCCCCGTTCCGAATGCCACTGAGCACCCTCACTGAACCTATCAATGATGGACCACGCGTCTCCCAGGGTCCGAATTGATCAATTTCTTTGGTCTGTTTCTTCCCCCCATCGGAAAGGGGGAAGGGGAATCTTCGAAAGGAAAGGAGAAATGATCAGCCGTCTGTGTTCGGGGGGTTTTGTGTTTACCCGTGCTTTTCCCCCAGCTGCTGAATGTGGAAGATCGTTTTGGCGGAATTTAATGCAATCTGACCACCCAAGTCTCGACCATGATAATTATAGAGGATAAGACTTTAAGAGATCAAGTCCCTAAACAAAAAACTCCTTTGAATCTCTGATGCGGCTTTCCAGTTGACTCAGGTTGTCTCTGGATATACTGTACTGTATACGTATGTAGATTTCTTTCTCCGCGAGCGGTCTCCTCCCTCCGAGATTCTGGCAACTTGAGGTCTCCTTGTTGGACCCTTAGACCCCAACCCTAGGGTAATGAGCCACTATCACGAGGTCGTGCCAGCTCCGTGTTCTCCGATCCCTCCTGCTGCTTCCTTCTAAGCAGTCCGATGTCGAGGAATGCCATATCGGCCATTTACTCTAGCCAGCTGAATATGATGATTTTTTTTGCCTGAGCAGTCTTGGCTTTCTGTCGTCGAACCTTGTGTAATTATTTTCTTGAATTTTTTCCCCTTCAGTTTTGATGTATCTAAGTCGGGTTTGCCTCTTTCTACCACCTGATTTGACCTTTGTGAAGAGGGAAGAGGCTAGGTTAAACCCTAAGATAATGAATATGGCAAGTACGGCCGGAAAGGGCAAGTATAAGTTATGTTCATGTAGGGAAGTAGATATAGAGAATCAAGACTGATTGCATTTAAACCTTTTCATCTTTCTTTTTCTCTTTCCGACATTTTTCTTCTTCTTTTCCCTCACCCTTCAATCACCTCTTTTCCACCTCTGCTTCACCTTACCTTTTCCAGCATGGATTCTCGTGACCCTCTGACTGCCGACTTTTTGGCCTTTTGTATTTCCAACCATACCTCACTGGAAGACCGCAATATCCTGAAGAGGTTTCTCACCGCACGCCCCGCGACCGGAAACAATCTTTCAGATATCCACGAGGCTGAGGTTCGGGCTAGCCTCATCTACGATGTCAAGTCTCGACTAGCCTCGGACTATGTGGCCCCCCGTGCTTGGGTCGCAGCACAGTCAATGTCCTTGGAGCGCTTGCGACAGATCCGGGCTCTGGCCCCCCTAGAAGCGGCAACAGCGCTTTCCACTGCTGGCATGGTTCTTGAGGCGGCTGTGAGAATCTGTGGGTTGAGCTCCCGCTCTTCTTCCTGTCCCCGGTGCTAACCTGTTCCTTGACCTTCAAGTTTTCGGGCAGACTCGGACACGCCAGACTGATGGAATTGATGGAGGAGGAGTCGGGACTCTTGCTAGGCGCAATGCCAGTATTCGACAAATGGTACGAGTATCAGCCAGGTCGCGAACTTAGACGACGATAAACGTCAGGACTAACTCTTCTTAATTATCAGTGCGAACGCCGGGATGGGTCGCAGTGTGTCGTGACTAAGCTCGGCGTTTATGACGTGGCCCATATTTTTCCGCACTCTAACTTAAACAGACTTGACGATGTGTCTGATTCTATTGGGCAACTATCTCTCTGTTTTGAGTCAGTGATAGTCAGCCGCTGGCTAAACCTTCTTTCTGGTCCGGATTCTTGTATCGACACCATCAGCAACGTGTTATGCCTGAGCCCAGACCTCCACCGGCTCTGGGGCCACGGCGCCTTTGCCCTTAAGCCAGTTCATGACGACAATCCGTGTCATCTACGCCTCCAGATCGAGTGGATGCGCCATAGCAAATGGGAAAACCAAGCTCGTGTTCCATTGGATACGGACCCATCCCACCCGTCGATTGCAGGTCCTCCGCCGCCAATCTCGTTCGTTCTTGACCACCGGAATGGCCGGCCCATCCACTCTGGCCGCCAGATCGTGATCTCCGCCGAAAGCCCCGATCTGTTGCCGAGTTGGAGTATTATGCAACTCCAATATTACCTGGTGAAAGCGAGAGCGTTGTTTGGAGCGGCTTTGGACGATGACGAGGATTCGGAGGAATCGCCTTCGCCCGAGGCTGGCCCGGTTGAGCAACGTTTACCAGCTCCGGGCACTGCGTCGTCGAGAGAACGGACGCTTTAGAAGAAACCGGTTCTGTGGATGTCAGCCTCCAAGACTGAAGGGGAGGAGAGCAAAACAAGTGGGTCTATCAGAAGAATAGTGTCCAAGACTCGTCTGGGCAGCCAGCGTCTTGCGCCAAATTCGGGACAGCGCCGTGGACGCCTGGCCTAATGTGATCGACTCGAGAGATTGCTGATCCGAAGACAGCTGGGTTCACAGAAAATGTGCCAAGACCTGGTGATTTCGAGAAGGCCGCCAGCAAAAAGGAAGAAAGAAAGACCAAGTGTTAGGGCACTCCATGCAGCGTTCGTAGGGAGTGCTAACAACGGCTCCACAAAAGGAATATCTCGCGGCATCCTCGGAAGAATTCTGCGGTCAAGGAACAAATATACCACCATATAATATCACGGGAGAGCTGGGTTGTTTCCATTTGGCGTTCCCTCCCCCTGAATTCGTCATCTTCCACGCATGAACTGTATTCCGGGGGCCCAAGATTGAGGAAAGAAACTACAGTACAGTACAGTAGATGCGTAACTGTAGTTGTAGCAGTTGTTTCACATGTCTACAAGAAAGAGCTTATTCTGGCAGCTCGGGCGGCGATGTTTGGAGGAGCGAGCTATACGGTGCAGCTCGACGCGGCTGTTGTCGCCCAACGCCGTCCAGTACACCAGTCGACCGAGGACCATCAACAGAAGGAAACACGAGAGAGAGATAATGAAGTTTGATTGTGGTATCAGCTTCCAACACTGGTATGTGTGATATCAGGCTGTATTTTGTGCCGGTTCACGAAGCTCGGGGCTCTAGGCTCTGGGTGGCAGCCGGCAAGGCCGTAGCAATTGTGTACTGGCTTCTTCAGGGTTAGTGTGCTGCTGTGGTGTGTGGTGTGTGTGGACTGTACTGTACAGTACTGTATGTCACCAGGTTGCAGTTTCGCTGGAGCTTCTAGTATTGGCTCATCTTACTTTTATTTGATGGGATCTATGCTCGAGGGAGCGAAGGGGATTCCTACCACTAGGATGAAGACATACTCAGCCCACGAGGGAATGCATGCTGACACCTCCTTATAGGAGATTGGACTGGCGCCATCTGAATCGCGGCCTCCAGCCCGCTACCCGTGGATAACACAGGATGAGAAACCCCCGATTCGACCACACCAGAAAACATCGTCCGGTTGTCCATCTGATGTTGCGGCCAACGACCTGACGTCTTCCTCCATCCAGAGTGGACGTCGTTTCTTTGCCCAGCCAATGGCCGAAATGACCTCGCATCCGCCTGGCCGCCGGGCAGGAAGCGAAATATGGCACAAGAGACGAGCCTCGCTCCCTCTTGTCTGCATATAGTAGGTCGGTCAGTCTGGCCGGATGATCCTCCCTCCCTCCTGCCCTCTTCATACCCGCCTGCATCCCTATACCGCGCTTCTCTCACTGCACTTTGCCTCTCCGCCTGCAGCCAGCGAATCTATGCACGAGGCCTGCCGTCGTCAGCGTACTGTGTAAGTACATGTACTGTACGGTACGGTCTTGGATGAACACGCTCCGGGTTATATTGAGGGTGGGAGAGAGTGTTTTCTGTTGCTTTCTGTGCCACCTCCAGAATCCGGGTGCTTCCACCGCCTAAGGAGAGTATACTCGTCCCAGAACGGCAGGATATTGACGGGTGGTTTGCTTTTTTTTTTGGCCTGATGACTGACATCAAGACTGAGTCACTCACTCAGTCTCTTTCCTATCAGGCGGGCCACCACCACCACCCTCCAAGATGAAGATGAGGTGAATGGGATGTGGCGGGAGGGTGGGTGGTTTGGCTATTCCCCCCCATGGTCTTTCAGATAGTAAAAGGCGACCTGGGACATGTGATGGGCTGTAACTTTGCGTCTCACGCGGCATGGCTGTTGCTCATCTGGGTAAAACAATCTACCGCACATTGTTATACGTCCACGTATACACACATAGACACTGTGGCATGCTCATTTTCCGGGCTGGCTTGAAAACGCATTGTGCCGAGCGACACATAATGGGTGAGTGAGAGTAGGACTCGTACACAGGCAGACGCTCCTCCGGGATTGCGTGGGAAGATGCGACACACCACGGCGCGTGCCTACAGGACACTACAGGATACGAATGTCCAAGACTATCCCGCACATCCAGGATACAACATGTACAGTACTGTGAACTGCTTGTGCATCCACAGGACATGCATGCACTTTCCCTCCCATCCTGTTTGCCCGACTTCCAACCACCAGAATTTGGCGGTCTCCGGGTGGCGGAAATCCAGCAGCAGCAGAGCGTGGGAATGGGAATGTGTCGGCGAGAAACTACTGGGGGTTTTTCTTTCATCGTTGTTGGTCTTCTTTCTTTTTCCGCTGGCCAGTGGCCACCTCACAGGCTCCCGGCACACGTGTACCACCCAAGTAACGAGGCTTTTGCAGCTGCGTGGGGGTTTTGATAGTTCTCGGAGGTCCTGGCGAGGCCATCAAGACCCATGGTTGCAGATATGGAGAAGAAACATCATCCCCATCCTCATCATCCTCATCATCACCGCCATCCCGCAGACGGATACGGCGGTAACGCAGGAAGAACTCAAGGCAGCCGTGTAAAACAGGTGTATTGGCCACTGTAACGGTCAGCAGCACCACCAGGAGACCCGAAGGCAACGTACAACGCGCACAGGAAGTACCACTACCGAATACGGATGTCACGCCCGGGGGCCCCGGGGGGACCAAGTGGCAGGCTTCCAGAACGGACAAGACACGAGCCAGACAGCTAGGGGAGCGGGAAAAGGAAAAACGCAGCAGCAATCGATTTTAACAGGGCCCAGGGTCCAGGATGGTCTCGCTCGACTGAAGAGCCATGGGACAAAGCCGGTGTTCCTGGATAGGGGGGAAACGACCAGGATTCCACAGTGAACAGTATTTTTCATTTGTGTGCAATGCAGGGCCAAACGAATCCAATGTTCCGGTATATTTCGGTTGGTGGTAGGGCAGGGCAGGGCTCCAGGTTCTCCTGACCGCTACAGAAAATACAAGCCCTCCGATTCGAACAGGGAAGACGGGCGAGATGTGGCCACAGCTCCTGGCGGTGATATTTGATTTTCGCTGGTTCGTTGAGAACTGATCGACCGGCGATTTCGTTTCTCGGGAAAAGGGGGACCTTTTGGCGATCCCCGTCCTGTTCACACCTAAATGGTATGTGTGTGGTATGTCTCCTTTCGCTCGGTCAGCTGACTCTGGAAGTGTCTCGAACGGGGTCAGATCCTAACAAAGGGT
>LNGL01000034.1:185520-218220 GCA_001510565.1 Knoxdaviesia proteae
GGGGGGGGGGGGGGGGGGGGGGGGGAGACATCGTCTGAAGTTTTATCCTTTTTTTCCTCCCTCAGATCTTACGAGCGTGTGCCTAGAGTTAGTTTCAATGGGGATCGGAAGAAAAAAAAAAAGGAGAGAGAGAGAGAGAGAGAGAGAGAGAGAGAGAGAGAGAGAGAAAGGCCCCGGAGTGCCGCCTTCAGACGCACTTCACGTCCTTGAAGCTATTGGGGAACGGCTTATCGCCTGACTCTAGCCACTCAGCATTCTTCGGAAAATGTGTGTTCCCAACATTGAAGAAAGAATATCCAGCTAGCTCGCCAGTCTGTGCAGATTTATTCCTGCACCATGTGCATGTGTGTTCGGACCAGCATCGAGACCCGTTCGCTGCAGGCTTTTTTCCCTCCTCTTCGGCGCTTGTCTGCCAGTTGTCAACCTCCGGGGACCAAATCACAGGTGCCCGGGTAAATGGTGGTGGTCCTCCGCGTAAAAGATCAGGAAGAAGGAAAATTCGGTCTGGTCAAGTGGGTGGCGGTCCCAAGCGACTGGGGACGACAGTCGTACTCCATCGATGTGTGGGAAGAAACAGGTCACGATCCCGAGAAAAAAAAAAGAAAAAAAGAAAAAAAGCGTCGGCGTTTCTTCCTCACCGTCTCTTTTGGTCTCCTGCCTCTCGTCCCCTCATCCCAGCATGGAACCTGCATTCGAGATTCTAGCCCTTTTTTTTTTCTGGTCCGGTCTCATGCTCGGTAAGAGAACACGATGGATGGATGGTTTATGTTTTTTTTCTCTCTCGACCCCGTTATATGGACATCCCCGAAATGTCAGAGCAAGACCGACACAGAGGGCCCGAGGCTGGCGATGGCGATACTGTCCAGTTTCCGCTTCGGCAAAGATGGATGCTATGGTCCCTCTGTCCCCTCGGATTTGCCGCAACGCCGCCGTCTCAGCAAGCTATCCACATCACCATCCTCCTCCTCCTCGTCCTCCTCCTCCTCTCTCTATGCTTCTTTTGCATCCTCGCATTCCTTCTTTCTCATCCAACGCCGCTGCCAAAAAACCCCGCTCTGGGCCTCCCGTGCAGGCGGAGTCCCTCCACTGCATCTCCAAGCTGCAGGTTCTTTTTCGGTCGTCTGTTTGACCTCCTCTTTTTTTTCTTCTTTTTTTTCTTTTTTTTCCTGTTCCCTCCTTCTCTTGGCTGGCGGTTCTCCACTTGAACAATCACCAGGAAGTATACATCCAGAGCCTTGCATCGTCGGTGACGTAGAGGCCTAAAAAAGCACCAACCAACCTCAATAATAACAATAAAAAAACTCGCAGCTTGCCCCCCCGCTCCCCTCCTCTCCTCGTTGGGAAATGGTTGCAAAATACGCATCCTCGCCATCCTCTTCTGTGGGTTTCTAGTGTTACAGTGCAAAAGGTGCATGCAGTAGGCGTTTTTATTTATTTCTTTCTTCTCGTTCTTCCCCTCGGTCGGTTGTGTCCTCCCCTCCATTGAGGAGAAAGATCGAAGAAAGTCGTGCCGCCAACGGATCCGTCTACAGTACTTTCGACGGTGGCCACTTTTTTTTCCCACTCTCTCTCAATGTTGCCATTTATTGTTCAGCTGGAGAGGGGGCGCCGGTAAGAGGGACCAAAAAGCCAGATGGAAGAACGAAGTTCCCTTTTGGGGGTCTCTTTGCTGTGCGGAGCCAACCGCGGCTGTTCGGGTGAGTGTTCCCCCCCGCCCCCGTAGAAGTGCATCCGCGAAAGCCACTCACTCTATTCGTAATCTACTGCGACACCTGCCTGTTGCAGACGACGCCTTTCCTCATCTTCCCCCGGTCCGCTCGTCTCTGGATACCGTCGGCCTTGACTTGTTCTGCTTCTTTTCCCGGGCCATGTCCGTCGATCTCACGACCATGCATTTCTTTTACGGTTTTTCTTGTCCTTGTGGTTCAAATGTGTTTGCCGTCCCACTCTAACGGGCGCCACTCCGCGTGGGGTGAGGAGTGGCCATTGTCGAATGAATATCCGGTTGGGCGGACGTATTGCTGCCCGAATGTAACGAGGGCGCATATGTATGTACAGTACTGTACATACATACGGTATATCTATTCTTTTCTTTGCGAGCGGATGTGACACCTCGCTTTTCTTTTCTCCCGGTTCCCTCCCCCAAATACGCGGTTCCACCACCGACGGCTGCATGCCAAACCCGAACCCTAACACCGCACAATTCTCTCCAAGAGGTGTCAATAGACATGTGATCCTGCAGCAACGAGTGACTCATGCAAGCCTCCTCAACCAGCCAAGTTGCCGTGTCCCAGAGGAGGCGTTTCTGACCGCCAGAGCCAACACACTCTGGACCGGGAACCAGCCTGCGGGTTTGGCCCTCAGCGCTGACCGCATGTTGGTGTGTGTCCTGCAGCTGTATGTTCTCGGCCAGAAGGCTGCAGTTCTCTTGGAGTCAGGCTCACAGCGAATTGGACCGGCAGTGCATTACATCCATATATGAGGGCCATGGGCTTCCGACTGGCTGTAACTTTTTCTTTCTTTCTTTCTCCTACGTCGTGCATACCACGAATGAGGAGTCCGAAAGACAAACCCCAGTGAAAAAGATCGCTACCACCGTTCAATGTGGATGTGAAGACTGAAGATGGTGTGAGTTGGTCTTAGTATATGCCCGACCAGCCGGCGAGGGTTTTATTTTTTGTTTCTTTATTTTTTGGAGGAACTGCGAGGACGACTCTGGTAAGGGTCTCTGGCCCTTTTTAAATTTTATTTTATAGAATATTCATTTTATAAAAAAAAAACCCCCCCCAGATAAAAAAGAAGAAAAGAAGGAAAACACCTCATCCGTCACTCGTCGTCCGGAATGCGCGCAGTCGTCAGTCAATCATCGCATATGCATCTGCCAGCGGATGCTCGAGCCGGCACACCACACCAAAAAAAAAGAAAAAAAAAAAAAAACCAAAACCGGGACCAAATGACGCCTCTCGCTCGTCTCTGCCCATTTCCTCAACCTGTAAACGTCGTCAACTACCGGGGTTTGGATACAAACGCCATCGGCCGATCCAGCTGCCCTCGGAAATCTCACCCAGAGCCAGGCGGCGCTCGGGTTTCTGGCGAAGTGTCCTTCAGAATGTACGAGAAGACTGACCTTCCAAGACCCGAACAAGAAGCCACTGGGGGAAAAAAAAAGAGAGAATGAATATAATTTACGCAACAACTTAACCCCCACACACATCGTGTGTGTGTGTGTGTGTGTGTGTCTCGTAGCTGACTCTCCACTGTCATCCTGCAATGCACCCAGTTTAGCTGGTGTGGCCGACACAGCATCTTGAGGTGGTAGCACAAGAGGAGCCGCGTTCTCCCTCCTCTTCGTAGCGTGTACATACATACACAGTGACCGAGCAGAGTGAAGTATATGGTGATTCTATTCCACCCCTCTCTGTTCTCCACACGAACCAAACTTGCTTCTTCCTGCTGTGTGTGTCCGTAGGTATATCGTTGCCTGTTCGGCCGATCTAACATCCACTTGGATAGAAAGCTGGGCCAGGCCCTCTCACCTATCTTCCCACCGGCATCACTCCCAGGACTCCTCTGAGTCAACGTGGAGATGACCCGCGTAGGTACCAGAGAATGGATTGCTGGGGCTTGCACTCCCGGCAGTGCCATCCATCTCAGCCCGGATTTTCTCGCACATGTGCGCCTTGTCCGCAGGCCACTGTTGGAGGCCCCGGCTTGACGAGGCTGTGCCGGGACAAGATCCCGATAGACACCACCAAAAGAAAAAACCCCCCAGGGTGCTTGACTTTCTTGGACCGATCAGTGACCTCACTGCCTCACTGCCTCCAAATTCGGCATAGATGCATGCCAGAGCTGCGCCAACAGTGTGCCGATGAATCATCGAATCCCTCTCCGACTTGATAATAGAGCTGTTGACTCAAACCCCCATCATTGTCGACGGGTCTCAAGGGACTGCTGGGCCAGCCGGGACGAGGGTTCATGAGAGCTGCGTCATATCACACTGGCTGGACTTCCTCCTATCTTTCCGGACAGTCACTTAATCACCTCGAAAGAAATCCCGTATGATTGCAGAACTAGATAAGCAGTATCAAAAAAGAAGCCGAGCATACTTACATCAACGCGCCTGTGTATGAATACACTGTACATAATATACCAGGAGATAAACAAACGCAAGGCAACAAGCAAGGAGACACCAAGAAGCAAGCAAGGAGGAACAGATGATCAATCAACCCAGAGAAAAAAAAAGCGAGAAACGAGGAAACGAGAATCTACCAAAACCCCCAAAGAGAAACAGAAAAACACGGGTGCCCAGATCCCAACCCCCGAAGAGAAAACGAAACACACAGCAATAAGAAACCCAGCAAGCTTTGACCAGAGAAGGAGACAGAGAGAAAGAAAGAGACGGGGAGAATACATGTAGAGAGAGGGGAGAGAGCTAGACGATACTTGAATTCAAAGGGCGACAGAGACGCACTCTGCCACCAAACTAGCAAACGAAAGGAAAAGAAAGAAAAAAGAAAACCTGCGGGATACCTAGGTCATACTGAACGGGACAATCGCCTTATCGATGATCGGCGCCCGACGGCCTGCATCACTGGTAGCCGGACCCCACGCGTCGAGCCACTTCTTCTCCTCCGCGCGGGCCGAGTCGAACGCCCGCCGGCACTCCTCCGGAAGCAGGTCGCGGATCTCGTCCGACACCGCCGAGAGGCCCTGGAACGGCGCGAGCATGTCGTTGGAGCTAGGCGTCGCCGTGTACACCGTCGCAGCAATGCCAACGGGCGGGGTTTGGAAGATCGTGTCGGTCACGAAGTAGTTGCGCGCAATGCGGGCCGGCAGCGGCGGGAACACCGTGCTGCGGCGCGCGTCAGGGTCGCCGGAGGTGTCCATGGCGTCGGCTCCGGGAGGAATCTCTTCAAAGCGCACCCGGGATGGCTGCATTGACGCGGGGTACTGCATCACGTTCGTGTGGATATCGTACACTCCGTTCTGCTGCTGCTTGCGCACAGCCGTCAGAATGGAATTAAACGAGCTATCGCGAGAAATGGTTAGCAAAATCAGGCCGTTAGGAGGATACGGTTCTCTGCAAAGCCACCCTAGATCTACCATACCTTGCCTCGCGAGCGTGTTCCAGCTTCCAGTTCACATCGTTGATATTGGCCCGGCGCTTCTTGCCGTCCGCCTTGGTGGGCATCTGAACGGCGGGAACAGCCTGATGGTACACGGCGCTGGCGCCGTGCCAGGCCACGTACTGGTTCTTGTTGTAGGGCTCGCCCTGCACCCAGCGGTCATACGGGTCGGCGACCTCGCCCTCCACCACGCCCTCCGCGCGGTACTGGGCGACCTGGTAGTCGTCGATGATGCGTTTGCCGCCGACGACAATGCGCGCGCCAAACTCGCGGAACACGGAGCGGGCGGTGACGATGCCGATGGCGCGGCCCTTGTACGAGTGCGGGATGATGCTGCGCTCAATCATGTCCTTCTTCTCCTCGTCGTCCACGATGATCTTGTAGAGCCTCTGGTGCTTCGTGAAGAAGAGGTAGCTGTCGCGGAAGCCCACGCAGCGCGCCGGCTCGGTCGAGAGCATGTAGAGCCGCTGGCCGCGGCCCAGCACTGTGAACGTGCGGCAGCGGTACTCGCGGTCGCCCTGCAGCTGGCCAAACTGGTCGACCTTGGTCTCGCCCTCCGGGTCGTCGGGGAGCACGCACTCGTCGTTGACAATGTCGACCGTCGTGCCGTCCTTGTCGATGGTTTGCGTGAGCTTCGTAGGGGGAGCCTGGCCCTTGCGGCCGCCGCGGCCTCGCCAGCCTCCACGGCCGCGTCGCCGAGCGGCCGACTCGCTCAGCTCAGCTGCACTGACCACGACTCCAAGGTCCCAGTCCGGGGGCTTGTTCTTCGGGGGTCGTCCGAGGCGCTTTCGTCGGATCACGGGTTCTTGAGGAGGTGGGGTCGGCGCCTTGGCTGATCCAACGGAATCCTCATTCTCGACCTCGCCATCCTCGCCAGACTCGTCTGCGGCAGCGGCTTGTTCTTCATCCTCGCCGTCGCCCTCCTCCTCTTCTTCCTCTTGTTCCTCATCGCCCTCCTCTTCCTCTTCCTCCTGTTCTTCCTCTTGTTCTTCCTCCTGCTCCTCTTCCTGCTCCTCCTCTTCCGGCTCGGGTTCGGGGTCGGGCGCGTCGTCCATGGGCTCGTCTTCTTCGATCATGATTCTTTGACTGTGGCGACGCGGTGTTGCGACTGTCACTCCTAAACGGCAGGGAAGTATGACTTTGTTAGCGAGAATTTGAAATCGAGGGTTGAGGACTGAAAGTATTGGAGGGTTGAGGAATGCAACGTGCAGCAACCACGACGACGAAGAAAAGAAATAGCTGCGACATGAATCACGTCGTCGGTCGCTCTGGCGCAAACTCGTTCGCACTTACCAATGGCAACAGCCGCCTTGCGCGCTGCGGCACGTCCAGAACGACGGCCGCCCATGATTCCTGCAGTGCTGGAGGTTCGTTGGTGGAATGAAGCTGAATGATGATGAAAGGAATAAAATAATTGAAGGAAAAAAGAAGTCGTATGTAGTTATGATGCCTCCTAAACAGTGGTTGTGTTTATTTGATAGAATCGTTATGATGTTCAGTTTGTTTGCTAGTATATGTGATTTCATTGCAGCACTTAACTTTTGGTGACAGGAAAAACAGCTGCAGGGGCAAGCACCCCGCTGGCTGCAAAACCCCGATATATGCATAACTCGAAAATTTGACTGACGGTGCCTCTTCAAACAGAATGTTAATGGAAGAGATATTTTCTTAAATGTAGAATCCAACTCCATATCATTGATTAACAGTTTCTCACAGTCAAGATGGACATCATGGACTGAGAGTTTATGCGTAACCTCAAGCTATTCGACTCGAAGACTTGGGACCATCATGAGGAAATTGAAATCTCCCTTGTCTACCATTAACTTTTAACACATGCTCTTGAAATTGCAACGAATAAGACATTAAGGAGAGGCCCAACTTGATCCCAGATAAAAATCATAACACCGTGAAAAACGCCATCAAGATGCATTCAAATGTTCCATGAAGGACCGTCTGTCCTAAAAAGCCACCACACCGACTCTCATCCCACGCTGAACAAGCACACCCGAATCACACCAGCAGAAGAGCATTCACGCAACCGTCGTTGGCCGGGGCGTTGGTAATCTGGGCATAACGACTCCAGACGACCTTTCCACCGGCAGTGGTAAGACCAAGATCCGAGACATCGACCTCGATACTGGAGACGTTCGTATTAGTATATGCGTGCTACATATGTGACAAGGGGATCCACATGAGTGCAACTTACATCGTTCCCTTGGTTAAAATGCCCAGCTGAGTGTAGGTGGGAGAGTTGGGGTTCTTCTTGACGGAAACAATGGGCATCTGAACGGTGACGTTGAGTCCGGGGTGGGTGACGTGCGCCTTCTTGTAACGAAGACCCATGGGCCGGATGAATCTGCAAAGACGTTAGTGTTCTGTCTAAACAATCTGCTCTTGGAAATGAGTCCTTTCTTCGCCAGCGGTGAGTATCCTAGCAAAAACAGAGGAGGGCAACTGCATACCGCTCGTATTTGGGGTTCCGGCGAGTGAACTCGCTTCCGACAAAGGTGGGCTGGGTGACCATGCGCTTCCAGGCCTTCCTCTTGATCTTGGCGCCGGTCTTGACGACCTTGAACATCTCCTCTTCGGAGATACCGCGGACCTTGGGCAGCGGGACGGCAAACTTGGCGGCCTTCTCGGCGCGGCGGTTCTTGATGGACGACGACAGCGCCTTGGCGGCGGCCGGGTTGTTGCGGTCGAGCAGGTAGGCGGGCACGGGGGCCGACGGGTCCTTCTCATCGGCGGTCTTAACGTTGCGTTCCTCGTGCTGCTTGATCTTCTTGTTCATCGCGATCTTCTCCTTGTGGCGCGCCTGCTGGTGCAGCTTGGCCCGCAGGCCGCGCAGGTTCTGCGCATCCTTCGACGCCTTGTGGCCCGATCGCGCCTCGCGCTTGCGTACTCGTTCTTCATGGTCGAGCCGGCGGCCGTGCAGCTTGCGCCATCTCTCCATGTACTCTCCCTGAGGCTATTTCGTGTGTGAGAACCAGTTGACCGAGTTAGTTGGGATCATATCAAACAAGCAAAAACGTGGGGAGTGACGAGGACGAACCATGGCGAGTTTGGTGCCCGGGCTGGGACTTCAACAACAAGAGACAGAGAAGGGGTAAAGTGAAATCGGAGAGAATCAGAACAAGAATCTGAATCTCAGAACTGCAAGATCTTGCAGATATGTTTGAAGTTATGTTGGGTAGGAAATAACGAGAGGCTGCATTATGCTCACTCACTTAACATTTTCTTTTTCCGCGGGGATGACTATTTTTTCTTGTGGGCGGTGAGCGCCGGCAAAACTCAGGAACCGGAAAAACATGGCTGGGGCCCACTTATATTTTCACGTCCTTTTTTTTCTGGCCCAGCTTCACGATCTGGAATTGACCTGACTACCTACGCAAAACCCCATACTCAACAATCCAACCAACCTTCGGCCAAAGGGGGTTGAAGACACAGAATCAAAAGCTCTTACGCAACGGCCAGGTCGGGCTCAACCACAGAAAAAGAAACCGACCATCGCGAGAAGGACGTCGGATTCGATTCTTCCTAGGCACTATGAGCCGTTTACTCCTGCGCTCCTTTCTGGAGCTGCGCAGCCCAGTTGCTGCCGCAGCAGCCCGCGCGACCCCGTCGACCTCGTTCATCTTCCCGCTGCGCACCCGCTACATCTCATCAACAACCGCGGCCGCCCAAGCGCCCGCCGCGACGACTCCCGCAGCATCCGCGGTGGCGCGCGTGAACGACACGCCGATTGACCAGGCGCCCCCGATCGCCGCCGGCCCGATCTCCGAGTCGGTCCGCACGCTGCTGCCGGTGCTCGCGTCGCAGCCGGCCCACTACGTGTCGATCCACATCCACGGCTGGCCGTACCTCGTGCAGGCCGGCGACGAAGTCCGCCTGCCGTTCCGCATCCCCGGCATGCAGCCCGGCGACGTGCTGCGGCTCAACCGCGCCAGCCTGCTCGGCAGCCGCGATCTGACCCTCAAGGGCGCGCCCTACATCGACGAGCGCCTGTTTGAGTGCCGTGCCGTCGTGCTCGGCACCGAGGCTGAGCCCCTGCGCATCAAGATCAAGAAGAAGCGGAGGACTCGTCGGGCCAAGCAGGCCAAGAGCAAGCACAAGTACACGCTGCTGCGGATAAGTGATTTGAAGATCAACGATGTGAACACCATCGCTGACTAGACTTGGAGGAATGGATGGAGAAGAGGGAGATGGACGCCATACTATATATCTTCTTGTACCAATATTTGTGCTGCGCTTATTGTCTGGACTATTACCACCAACCAGTTGTATGATTATTAGCCTAGGATGACTTGAATTTGAGCATCAGTTCTGTGCATAGAAACAGCAGACTCAGATTTAATTTTTGAGTCGAGTGAGCTTTTGGCATTGAATTCACTGGCCAAGTCACCAAGACGATCGTATCCGTATGTGTAGATATGGAAGTAGTAGATATCAACCAAATATATACTCCAGAAAAGTAAAACTAAAAACTAAGCAACAGAAACTTTCATATCAAGGCTCTCTCAAGAGGCAAACGCCAGTATGCAAAACTCAAGCGCTCGCTAAAGAACAACTTCACACAGATAAACTCCACACCAACAGGTTATGTGATAATCCAAAAAAAATAAGGAGAAGACGGAGAAGACCAAAACAGGCAGAAAGAAATAATGCCCCAAAAGACACAACAAGAAACTGACCAAACTGGAATAAAAAGCAACAGAGCAGGAAAACAGAAGACAGGGAGGCTTATAAAATTAGGATGTCAGACCGTCAGGAACGACGAGACAAGAAAGACAGAAGGCAAGAAGACACATAGAATGGATGTAGCGTGGAGGCATGATAGTAGACCCAGAGAACATCACTGGGCTTTCAATCTGTTCAGGGGCATAACAAGACAGGAACACTAGAGACCGATCAAGAGGGGAGAAGGACTTCAAGCTGGCCGTTGCGCCGCGTTGAGCATAGCCTTCTTAACACTAGCCCAGTACGACGGTGGCCACACCGACATGACTTCGGCATCGGTCGGCATGCGTTCTCGGCACCGCGTCACCACGCTCTGGATCACCCGCGCAAGCATCTCCTCGTTGAGCGGAAGCACCTTGTCGGTCATCAGCGGCTGCTCAACGGGGTACAGCCACGGATCGGTGTGGTGAAGGAGCTCCTCGCACGTGGGCCGCAGATGCACGTCGCGTGTAAGGCACCGGCGCATGGTGCGGATGAGCGATGCAGGGACGGGGGTGCCGCCCATGCCGTGCGTGGGGAAGTCGATGGCATGGTCCCAGTTGATGATCGCCTGGCACCGCGCCATCTGGTTGGAGATGTGCGCGAACGGCTGGACGCCGTAGACCATCTGGTACAGGATGCAGCCAAGGGACCATACGTCGCTGGGCTTGCCGACCTTCACCAGCTTCGGCCGTCCGGGCACGCGGCCGTGGACTGCGTTGAAATCGAGCAGCGACTCGGGGGACATGTAGTTGGGCGTACCGACTTGGGCATCACGGTGGATGTTGACCGTCATGTCGGATTGGATGGCGTTGGCGATGCCGAAGTCGATCAGCTTCAGCCGGCCTTGGACCAGCACGAAGTTCGCTGGCTTCAGGTCCGAGTGTACAACCTCGTGTGCGTGCACATCTCGGAGGCACTCGAGCATTTCCTTCCAGTAGAACCGGACGAACACTGGGTCGAATCGGGAGGAATCCTGGCCCTGGCGGGATTTCAGGAGGGTGTGCATGTCAAGCTCACCCATCTCCATGACCTGTAGTTAGAGATAATTGAAGTTAGAAACCGAATGTTTCGAAAAAAAAAAGACATTCAGAAGGCAGCAGAAAACACATACCAGAGTGAGCATCTGCTTCTCATTATTCAGCTCATAGTCCAACAGGCTGATAACACGTTCAACATCTGCAAGCTTCTGAAGCAGATCGATCTCTCCACGATAGCCTCGAACGGTGGTTTCATCGCAGTTTTCCAACGCCACACGCTTGAGAGCCCACATTTTGCCGTTCTCCGCAGTGACTCGGTAGACCTTGGCACTTCCTCCTCGGCCTAGACAGTCAAGACGGGTGTACATCTTGCCGTTGACCTTGATGACGTTCCGCCTCTGCTTGGCTTGCATTGTAGTCGAAGCTCCGGCCGGAGCCGTTGCAACGTCAACCACAGACATCTTGGGAGGGGGCGGCGGTGCCGGTCTATGGGGAGTGTTGCCGGTAATTGACGAGAGAGCCTTTCTTTGCGGAGATACGGCGCGGGCAGGAGCCGCGGCCACCGAGGACTGGGATGCCTTGAAGTCAACACTCATCGGCCGAGGGGCTAACTTTTCGGGAATGACCGGGTCCATCAGGGTCATGGCTGTCTTGGTCATCCGTTGGGCTGAAGGCATTTCGTTTTCTTGGTCGTGCAGCGAGGGAATCAACGGGCGGGCGTGAATGGGAACCCGGACTTCGGGGCTGGAGCTATCGAGGAGGGTTCGTCGAACGGCGGGGTGGACATCGCGGCTGGCAGACAGTGGCTTAGAGCGAACCGGGCTTCCGGAGGAGAAATCAACTTGGGCATTTGCCACAAACGACGACTGTATCATATCTGGTGCCACTGCAGACTGCGGCTCGGGCGGATACTCAAAGCTGCCATACCGGTCGGCAGAATGGTGTGCCTCGGGTTCCTGGCTGGAGATGTAGTGTTCTCCGTCTAACTGGCCCTCGGCTCCGGGTTCCTCCTCGCTCTGTCGTCTCCTACCACGACGAGCGGGACCACTCAGAAAACTTCCAGGAATCTTGCTGACGCGCTTCACTCGGATCGATCCAGGGAGTGCTGCGCTCTCCTCAGGGCGGCTTCGGTTGGTGTATCGGGACACGCCTCCCTGGCTGCTGCCACTCGAGGCTTGGCTCTTGGGGAACACGGCGGCGTCATCGAGGATCTCACTCTCAGGCGGCGCAGACCCGGGCCGCGAAGCCAGCATACCAGATGATCGGCTTTTCGAGCTCGATGACCCAACGGCAATACGTACCACTCGCGGCTGCTGTGCCGGAGTGTTGACATCTGCCACGGGTTCGGAAGCCGCCTTTTGCATGTCATCCGTAGACTGGTGGTCTCGGCTCGGGGGTCTACTGGGCGGCTTGGTTTGGGAAGTGGGACGCGATATAGAGACACTTCTGCGGTTCGCGTTGGAAGCACCACCTCCGATCTGGCTGACGCTTTTGGGGGTGTTGCTGAGACGCACAACGCGTTTGCGAACCGGGCTCGCCTCGCGGCTTCGGGGAGGCGACGGGGGCTTTGACGTCCGCACATCGGCGAACTGCACGCTGCTCGACCGTAGATGCCTGCGTTCGTCGCCATGAGCTGGGGCTCGTTGCCGCACAGCAGGGGGAGATGGTTGCTTGGGGGCTCCCTCAGGGCCACCGTCACTGAGGAGAGCCTTTGTAAGAGCACTGAGCTTCATAGGGACAGGAATCTCATCGTCCGAGCTGTCATGGTGAACCGAGAACTGTGATTGGGACCGGGAGAGAGACGACGACGCGCCGTTGGTCTCGCCACGGGGAATTCCGGACCGGGATGGCACTCGGCGGAGGGCCTGTCGCTGCGAAGTTCGTCGGGTAAGTGCTGGTGCGCCACCCGGCGCGGGAGAAGTTGATGGAGCTGCCATTCCGGCGCGAGATGTTTTGGTGGGAGGGATCAATTGCGTATGAGGGAGTAATTATGAATATGGGAGATTTGATAGAAAGAAAAAGACAGTGAGGGTGGATCACGGAGACAGGATCTTCAGCAGTTCTGAGTGAAAACTGGGGCAGAACAGTTGTGGGAGAAAAATAAGGATGATGGCTGCTTTTGTTATTTAACTGGTCGCGGGTGACGCGCTTGGCTGCGATGGGTGGATGTGAATTGAGTCAAGAATGGAGAACGAAGAGGGCGTTGGAGGAATAAAGAAGCTAGAATGAGGGGATCACAGCCATAGTTACTTTGTTACCAAAAAAGATCCAGGAACAAACAATCCAAAAAGGGCACACATTCGTGTGTTTAACTGGGCTGGCTGGGGAAGAAGAAGAAAAGCGAGAGAGATCAATATAAGAGATGAGGCAATTCAATTCCTGTTTGGGGTTTGTGTACACAAAAACTGGGACTGTCAAGTTGGGCCAATCAGAGCGAGACTGGTTGCTCAAGCAACGACTTTTCATCAAGAGTGGGGCTTGAACCTGATTGGCCGGATGCTTTCCTATTTAACTGCTTCTGAAGATGCAGGGCCTGGCAAATTCTCCGATCAACGTCGACTTTGACTGACTGAGATGAATGAATGAATGGTGATCGCGCAAGACATTTCTTGTTCACATATATTTCAGACATCACCACCATCTCACAGAGTTACTCAAGTCTTTGACGACACCTGGGAACTACGGTACGGTGACAACGACATTCCCTGGCACAGTTCACAATCACATGATCGAGACGCACATCATCGAAGAAGCAACCCAGATTTGTTTCGTGGAACCTTTTATCTAGTTTTCTGTCCCAAGGCACTGCCGTGCCAAAAGAGAAACCAACCGATCCTCCCACGCCGTTTTTACATGCAAGAACCCAAGGCCCAACCTGAAAGCGCCGTCTTCGAAATGATCCGCCACGCAGAGCCTGCAGGTGGTCGTAAGAGTCGTCCCATAAATGCGTAAGATATGATGCGCTTAGTCGAACAGACCGAAGCCCATGTCGTCGTCGGACTCCTCCTTCTCTGTGGAAACAGTCAGTGATAGGCCAAATGTTGGCGCGGTATGGGGGATTCATGAACTTACCCTCCTCCTTGGGAGCCTCGGCGGCGGCCTCGGTGGCGCCACCAGCGGCAGCGGCACCGCCAGCGGCGGGGGCAGCACCACCAGCACCGCCCGAGGGGACGGAAGCCAGCTTGGAGGAACCGGTAGCGATCAGCTAAGTTGAGAAGGTGGCGGGTTAGAACAACTGTCGACTGTTGTATAGAAATGCCATGTCCTGGATCAGATGAGATTCGTACCTCGGAGATATCCTTGCCGTCGAGCTCCTCGAGGAGCTTCTCGATGCGGTCGGCATCAGCCTCAATTCCGACGGAGGAGAGAACCTTAGTGATCTCCTTCTTGGAGGGGCTGGTGTTACCGCCGAGGGTAAGGAGGAGGTAAGCTGCGAGGTGCTTCATTTTGATGGATTGTTGGAAAAAAAGAAAATCTACGTTTGACGGAAATGAGATCGTGTTAGAGGACCAAAGACTGCCTTGAAGGAAATGGACGAGGGAAAATCGAGGATTTCGACGAGCGCTGCACGATGGTTGTCGTCGGATCTGCGGGGCGGAGTCTCAATAGAATTAGAGAATCAGACAAACGGAGGAAACTCACAGAATAAGGAACACGAGATTTCAATCACTTTAACCGCAGGTTGGGCGGAGACTGAGTCTTCGAGTTCTGGTTGATGGGGGGATTGAAGAAGAAAGTTGAGAGATGGTGATGTGAAAGGTCAAAAAGTTCGGTGGGGACTCCAGAAGTTGAAGATAATTTTTGAAGGTTGCGGCGCAAATGTGTGCGTTAAACTGGTGGATTAGGGCGAGAATTGAGGTGTGGCGCCAACGTGGCTGAAACTTTACCTTATCACCACGTGATCAAAGGCCGGCTTATCTGAGCGTCGATTCCGCGTATGCGGACTTTTGGGCGGATGAGATCCGCAATTGGTGATGAGGACAGCATCAAAGGCAAACGACTTGCGTCGTGGGGGGCATCATGATCTCAACTTCAAGCATTCTGCCCATCTCCGATTATCACCACTTCCTGCTCCTCAAGTTTCTGCGACTACAGTCGTCCTAGTCGCTTGAAATGGCGCAGGTTCCAGCTCAGTTGATCCCTCGGGATCCCCAATTATTGTCAGTCCAGACGGGTGTCGTGGTTCACTTCTCTTCAGCGTGGAGTCAAGCTAACTGGGGTTGATGCTCTCCTTGTACTTTTCTAGCTATTGGATTCTAGTTCCCATCACCATTGTAATGGTATGATCTCTCCGACAAGACTGATTCTGATAGCCTCGTTCCGTTGCGCCGCTCAACCCTCGACATCATACTGATACTCCGCTTCCAGGTCTTGACCGGTATCCTTCGCCACTATGCCACCGTTTTCCTAGCCGTAACGCCGAAGCAGCTTGAGGCTCCTGCCATGCGTGAGCAGCGTGCCATGCTTATTGGTGTCAACACGCGATCGAATTTCCACGTCCTGTCGAAGAAGTCTTTTGAGTCTCGCCGCGATGTGATAATCCCGGCGTTTGAGTCGGGCGCCTTTTTGAAGGACCCGGATCGCAAGGGACAACCTCCGGCGAACCCCCTGACCGATCCGTCGGCCATGGATGGAATGATGGGAATGATGAAGGGAAACATGGCGATGATCATCCCGAACACACTGATCATGAGCTGGATCAATGCATTCTTCAGCGGATATGTTATCAGTGAGTACCCTCTGCACATCCGCCTGGAATCTGTTCCGGGGTAGATATCTTTGACTGACTTCTGTACTCTCCAAAGTGAAACTCCCTTTCCCAATCACCATCAAGTTCAAGAGCATGCTGCAGGCCGGCGTGGCGACCAAGGACATGGACCCGCGGTGGATGTCAAGTATCTCGTGGTACTTCCTCTGCATCTTCGGTCTTCAGTCTGTCTTCAACCTTATTCTGGGAAGCGATAATGGTAAGTATCTGCCCTTCATCTGTATGAACCTACTTAGAAACTGACTCAATCATGATTGTCAATAGCCGCGAACCAGATGGCTGCGCAGATGGGCCAAATGGGACCTCAACCCAATATGTTTGGACCTGGAACCGACCCCGACAAGCAGTTTCAGGCCGAGGCCGAAAACCTTGCCGTTGTCGACCACTACTCGGTTCTTGATGGCATCGAGCAGCGCCTTCTGAATGCTCTCCAGTGAACTGTGTGCCTGGAGATGAAGCTGCAGGAAGCCATCCCACCTGATCTCTGGTTGCAGCTGCTGCTTGAGAAATCTTGATGGACATTATGTCCAAACATCAATCCCTTTTGTCATCTCACCTCTCTCCTAACTCTCTACGCCACTTTTTGAGACGCTCAACCTTCTACATTTGAGCATTTGGGCTCCTTAGTTGCTTCCGCAAAAACTTCCAGCTCGCGGGATGCCATACCAGTGTGACCGCTCTCGACTAGACAGGCTTATGACATGCATTCATTTTTAGGGGTATCATTACTTCTTCTTTCCGATCTTTTCTCCATGGATCTTTTTATGAGAGCTTTACTGAGTATATATTTTAACTGGAGGCGGCAGTCGCTGTCCTTAATCAATACAGAAGAAGGTGCAGCCTATGATTTCTGTTTTTGTGACCATGTACAAAATGTTGGGCTCGCCTCTTTTCGAGGTCCGGGTTCTTCTTCTTCTTCTTCCTCCACATCGCCTTGATCATGTCGCTTATGATGACTCGGACCTTTCTACCAATATATATCCTCTCATAATATCCATTCCATCCAAAATGGTGGACCCCCCAGTTATACCCGACGTGGATCTGGGCTCAGTGCTGGCCCAGAGCGCAGTGACAAAACTTGCAGACAATGGAGATCCTGCGCCACCTCTTCAACCAGCTTTCTTTGAAGCTACGGATGATTACATCACCGACGTGGATGCGCGAAGAGAAATCGTTACACAACTCCAGACGCTTGCACGGGAGCATGAACTGGACCACTCAATTCATGCAGCGGCACTTTCAGTCCTCATGGTTGCGCCGATCGAGCAATTGCAGAGCGAAATGGCCCGGATTCTATCCGACAACATCAACCAACGAGAGAGTGCTTCTTCCTTCCTTTGCTTTCTTGAACACAACAGCCAGAGCGCGGTTGGAGCATGTATGTTGCATCTACGAGGAACCGTTAAGGAGAGAGCATCTATCTGGGACGAGATTTTAACAATTAGACTTTTCCGCCACGAAAGACTGTCGTGAGACAGATACTTCGTTGGAAACAACTCCACAGCCGCCCAATGATCCCCTATATTCTTCCACCCAGATGGATACATCACCAGAAGATGCCCTACCCTCTGATGCAACAGCTGCGGGGACCCCCGGCGAACAGGCTGGTCAACTGGTATATATACAAAATGTCCAAGTCTCTAATAGGGGGTTCTAATGCTAACAAGGCTTTTGCTTTATTTTTCAGTGTCTGATGCGTGACAATGGAAAGTGCCTTCTCTCTGGCACCATCGGCGGATCTGTTTCCCCCCACTATATCATTTCGCCTCTGATTACGCAGTGGTCGGGCTTCTCGGGGTTGAAGGACCTCCTGGCACAGTTTTGGGCACCGACTGATGCTAAAGCTTGGACTGAGTTGCTCAGCGACGACCAGCTCATGAAATCCCCCAGAAACATGATTTCTCTGCACACTCTGATTCAGAAACAGCTTGACCATGGGGGAATGGCGTTGAAACCCCTTCGCCAGATTGGAGACAATTGCATCGCTGTTCAGCTGTACTGGTTGCGAAAGAGTTCCGCCATACCGAGGGATTATCTATACGGGTGGGATGAATGGGTGAGCCTCGATTGCCTTCTTTCTCGAGTAGGACTTCATGAGACCAAGGACTTGCATTGCAGATCCCATCGAGTCCCGGTCGGGCGTGATCTGCATACGGGGGAGGTGTTCAGTATTCAGACTACAAATCCAGCCCTTCTCCCCAGCTTTGAACTCTTGGAACTTTCATGGATTCTCCATCGCCTTGCTTCGATGTCTGGCTCCTTTGATTTTGACTTTGATTGAAAGGGAGCAGCAGTTTTCGATTACTAGCTGTTGTATTTTCAGCACATGGCACGACGATGGCGGTTTTCTCCAGATGATTTGGGGGCTGTACGGAATTTGACTGTTTTATGCCTGAACTTGGTAGTGTTATGAGTGGTAGTGTTATGAGAGACTTTGAAATCCAATAGATTAGTTTTCGTCCCACCAGTAGCAGATACCAAGGCCAGCCTTGGCCATGCTTCCGGTGAGCTTGTACGGGGCTTTTCGAGGAGTGGCCTCATCCGCAGCTGCCGGGCCATCGGGCGTTTGGTCATGCCATTCTTCGTCGATGACCTGAAAGCGCACCATTTCGTTTGTGTCGAGAACGAAACGCTCGCCATCAAAGTTCCAAATCCAGATTTGGTCTTGGTGGTCGCTGGGAAGATGGAAGGAAGGGGAGTTAGTTAGACTGTGGTGTTTATATGTCATGGGAGAGGAGCGGTGGCTTACTACTCAACATCCGGGGGGAGCTCCTCGCAGGGAACGAAGATGTCGTCGAAGAAGTCGGTTCGTACTGGGCGTAAGGGGGAAAAGTTAACAAGCCATATCGATGTGACGACGGGGAAGACGGCTACTCACGATATACTCCGGTAGGAGTTGAACTTCGGATTCGGCCCAGCATTACCTCGCCCTTGAATGGGCGGAACACCATGATTCTGAACTCAACTGTTACGGTGGCATTAGCAGAGAGTTGTATGGATAAGATGACGGGAGATGGCACACCATTCACGTTGACAAGGCCAGTTCCATGGCCAATGAGACCCTCCGAAGCCCACAGCACATCGTAGAGACATATACAGAGGCCTATGCCTTGGATTACCCGGTTGGCATATTTGGCATTGATGTTGTCTTCAATAGCATCTCTGCTTCGCTTAGCGAAGTCATCCGGTCCAATTTGAACAAGGTCTGCTATCTTTGTCTGTAAGGAAGAGATATTAGCCATCTGATATGAAGGAAAATAGAGGCTGAGACTCACAACTTACTAGGATGAACATAGTTTCTGCTTCTAGCCCTGGGATTGGTGTCAACTTGATGGGGGAGAGAGCTGAAGAACTGCAGATTGGGAGGTTGGAACGTCCAGCTTCATGGCATGTTTTGGACAACAAGTCATATAAAAGAAACCATCATCAACGCAGAGAAGGAAAAAAAACAACTTCTGGTTAATGCGTTCTTGAATTCCAAACAAAGAAAAAAAAAAAAAAACCAAGATCGTGAGGTGAGGCCTTCAGTGGGCTTACAAGCAGTGTTTCAGTGGATACTCGATGATTCAGTAGCTGCTAAGCTAAAACTTTGTTCCTTGCAGAAATAGATGAGTCACGTGCCTCATCATGTGTGCGCAGTCCTTCCTCTATCCATCTCAGCCTAAGGTGTCAGGCCAAAGTTCAGATGATAACCCTGTTCTGAGTCGGCTCAATTTTTTCCACTTCATTTCGTCCTCTTCCAACCTCGATTTTCCAATTCCAATCCAAACCTCTTCCTTCGATCGTCTCCGAGATTCATCGTTTCCATCTCCGGCTTTGGTTTGTTGACGTCTGCGTATTTTCGACGTCTGTTTATTTCCATCCTTCTCTTGTTTCCCCCCCCTCTCCTTTCCCTTTTCCGACTCCAGCGACAGTCGTTTTCCTCCTCCCAGCGGAAAGTTCCCCGTCTAGAAACGCCCCTTCGTCGCGAATCTACGCCGTTCGAGTCGAGCTTGATATTGAGAGTTCGCGCAGTGAATTTTTTTTCGTTCTTGTTTCTCGTGTGACTGTCCTTGCGGTTTCGACATCGTGAATTCTTGTTCCTGTTTCCCGTCTCCTTTGCCTTCGTTCTGACCGAGCCGAGGTTTCGTCTGAGTTGAGACTCTTGCCCGGCTCTCTGAAAGCGGAGCGTTGCCGTGTTCACACTTGAGAGGAGTTTGAACTTTTGTTGGTGGTTTGTGCTGTGGGCGTTTCTTTTCTGAAGTCGAGATCGGTGTCCCGCCTTCCTGACCTGCCCGTTTTTATAAACCCCCCGTTCTTCTTTTTTCGTGTGTTCTTCTGTCGTTTTCTGTTGTCGCAATGTCGTACAACTACGGTCCTCCGCCACCTCCACCTCCTACTACACAGACTCCAGGTGCGGCTCAGTACGAGCAACACTACCAGGCTGCTTCTTACGGGCATACTGGTCGTGGTGGCTCGTCTCAGTCGGGCCGTGGCCGAGGAGGGGCTTCCTATTCCGGAGCGCGTCACGATTTTTCTCAAGGCCACTATGGCGAACAACACTTTCCTCCCCAGACGGCAGCGACAACTGCAACTGCTTATGGGGCACAAGCCCAAACTCAGGCCTATGGTCAACAGCCGTGGCATACTGATCACGCCAATCACACTGCCCAGACACACCCCCCCGTCCATGCCCATCCCCAGACTGTGACCCCGGCTACTGCATATTCAGGCTCCTACTACTCACACCCCACCGCCGCGGCTTATGGCCAGCCGGCCTATGTGCCCCAGCCTGCTGGATACGCTACGCCGGCTCATGCGGTGTCTTATGCTACCCAATATACCCCCCAACAGCAACAGCAGCCTCAGTGGACTGCTCAGCCTCCCACACATCGTGGGTCCTATGGCGGTGGGAGACATCGTGGAGCACCGTTCCACAATGACAAAGCAGGTGGCTATAGAAGTGTCAGTACTAGTTCATCTGCCCCGAGTGAGCAACAGCCGGCGCCCCATCAAATCGCTGTTGGCTATAGCCCGAGTTTTGATCCCCGCGTCCAGACTACCGCCCAGTACCCCGCAGCAGCTGCTGCCCAATACCACTACGCTCCTCCCCCTCCGCCCCCTACAGCAGCGGTTGGTGGTCCGCGCGACGCCTTTTTGCCCTACGCGAACCGTCGTGGAGGCCGTGGTGGACACCGAGGAGATGGCAGTTTCAGAGGTCGACAGCATCAGCATGGCAACTCTGGCCACCATAGCCAGCAGCATGGTCAGCACAACAACAATCACCACCAGCACCACAACAATAATCATCACAACAACCACAATCACAATAACAATAATGGTGACCGCGCCCGTCACAAGAAGAATGGCCCGGATGAGAATCGCACTAATGGCAATGGCAATCCGAAGCCGGATGCGTCAGCGATGGGCAAGAAAAAGAAGCGGAAGATGAACACCCTTGGTCTCACCCCCGGTGACGAGAGCGCGTCCGAGAATGACGAAGGGGAAGAGGAGCAGTTGACCGAACTCATGGGTCTTGAAGTCATGCAGTAAGTTGGAGCCTTTGCTTGCCCCTTTGAATATATGCTGCGACGCATTCCTTTCTGACTTTATATTCTTGTGCTAACTGAAACTTCGTTTAGGATCGCCGATTTGCCTGCGTACATGGCGGAGAGAAAGAAGAACTACCCGACCAAGGAGCGTGTTGAACAGAAGAAGACTGCCGAGGTGGCACAAACCCAGGAGACAGAGGAGGCGAATGAAACGTCTCGTCTGGAGAAGCAGGCCGATAAGCTCCGCCGCCAGCTTCGCCGTGTCGAGTCCTCCATCAAGCGCAAGCGTGAGCAGCAGGACGAGGGTGACGAGATGCGAAATTCGTCTGCCGGTGAGGAAGACGAAGAAGACAAGTCGGATGACGAGCCTGAGGAGGTATCCAGCCGCGCGGGCCCTAAGGCCGAGGCGGATGCCGACGACAAGAAGGCCGACATTACCAAGCACTGCAAATACTACGCTACTGGCGGTAGCTGCGGAAAGAAGAGCAAGTGCCGCTTCGTCCACGATCCGGCGGTCCGGGCTGCTGCGCTGCGTGAAAAGGAGGCGAACAATGGCCAGATGACCATCAAGCAGCGCCTCATCCTCAACGATAAGGACCAGGAAGACCTGGCCGTGCTGGAGTCTATCCAGTACCTGCGTGAGAAGGGTCTGCTGGCCAAGCCTCCTCCCCCTCCTGCTCCTATCAAGAGTGAAGCTACCAACGGAGCCACCGGAACTCCCACCGAGTCTCCCGTGGTTCCGGTGGCCACCACCACTGCCACCACCTCCGTCGTGTCGTCTCTCCCCGCCGTTCCCTCTCTTCCCCAGAAGCCTCCTGTGGCTGTTGGCCAGGGTGGCAAGTCATCGAAGCGCCATTAGTTTCAACCGTTTTTCGTCCACTCTTACTAACGTCCCCTTTATCCTCACGCCCTCTTCTCTCCTTTTTTTCTTCTCTTGTTTTATACGAATCGCGTTCTTTCATGTTGATTTCTTACTGTTGCTGTTGCTTTCCACCGCCGTCTCTTCTCTCCCTTTTCTGTTGTATTTTCACTATTTTCTCCTGCCTGGTTTTTTTCTTTGCTGTTTTTCTTTTGCTCCTTGACCTCATTTGCTTTCGGAGTTTAGCTTGGGTTTTCACTGATGTACGGGCCGAGATCTATCCCCCCCCCCAACAATCGGCCCAGAAGAAGTCTTGTCTTGTGGCAACCTTGTACTGAACTAGAACCTCACGTTCGTCTGAGCTCAATCCTGCCGATCTGGTTGGTGTTGGGCTGGGTCGGAACGGGAAAGGAAGTCCTCTAGTATTTTCTTGGTCTTCTTGTTTCGCCCTTCTCGCGCTCTTCCCTGCCATGTATCTGGGATATATCCTAGGGTACTACTGTTTTCACCCGATCCTACGAGGTTGAGAGGAAAAAGGGAAAGTATGAATTATTGAGGGGATTATATACCATCTCAACTTTTGCTAATACTAAATAAAAATGATCATGTAAGAAGATACGCTGTTCCGTTTGAGTTGACGCAAAGCGATGTTGAGAGCCGTAATATTATGTGAATATGTAGTGTATTGGTTTGAAGAGCAAATGCACACCCCCAACACACTTGACAACTGAGTAGTGTGTTTGTGTCTACTCACAGAAAAGAAAACCAGACGTGAAACGAGAATCTGCTAGAACTGGCGAAGCACAAGAGGAAAAAAAAGAACCACAACAACACAGAACTGACGCAAGATATCATGAGAAGAAAGCCTGAAGCGAAAAGGAAAAAAAAGCAGACGTCCCCCCCCCCCCCCCGGGCTTCCAGTTCTGGCCGGCGCTTGAAATGACAGACACGCGCGCGCGTAACTACATGGGAGAATGGATGCACTCCCCAGAGCAACCCCCGCCTTTTCGGAAATGTAGATAGGACCAGAAAACGAGGCAAAAAAGAAAGAAAGAAAAAAAGAGGCAGTGGATGGACAATACGATGCAGAAGGAACCAAGGAAGGCAAGATAACACCCCGAGGTTTGAGCGAAGGACCGCGAGTCAGAAAAGACAAAACAGGGGAATACAACGCCGTCGCTTAAAAGACAGGAAAAAAATGAGAACTCCAGAGCAAAAGGAACATTGCGGGGACATGAAAAGAGAAAAAAAATAACGATGCGTGCTTTATTTGAGGGGTAAAGTAAGGTACGTGATACAGCGATCTGTGTCACTGGGGTTAAAAAAAGTGCACACCGGAAGCAAGATCCTAGGGGCCGTGAAGAGAGGGCCGAAGGAGGGAGTCGAACAAGACAGGACGAGTGAGGCGTAAATCCGATAGACGGCCTTCGAAAGGGGATCGTGGAGGGAGAAGAAGGAAGAAGGAAAAGAGAGGGGGTGAAACGAAGAGGCCGGGCGCTTATCTGCCACCCATGGCCTCGCGCTTCCGCCGCTCCTTTTCAGCCTTGCGAATTCTCTCGCGGCGCTCCTCCTCCCAGTCGTCGCGCCGAGCAATGTACTCAGCCTCGCGCTCCTCGTCGCTGATCTGATCGTGGCCGGCCTCCATGTCCGACGAGGCATCCGAATCGTAGTCGTCCCGGTAGTCGTAGCGCCGGCGCGAGCGGTAGCGATCCGGGCCACCCTTCGCTTCTTCTTCTTCGCCCTCGTCGTCATCGTCGATAAAATCCTCCATCTCCTCGTCGTCGTCATCGTCCTCGTAGGCCGAGCCGCGGCGGGCGGGCTTGTAGCGCGGCGCGCTGAGGAGCACACCGCCGGGGGTGGTGTGCTTCTTGGTGCGGGCCTTGTCGTCGTTGGGGCGCGGGCGCGCGGTGCCGGCGTAGCCAGTGGTGGCGGGAGCGCGCTTCTTCTTCTTCTCGGGCAGCTCGGGTTCGGCACGCTTGGCGGTGGGCTTGGGCAGTTGACCCTTGGCCAGCGCGCCGCGGTCCTTGGACAAAGCAGTCGTGGTGGCCGAGGGCTTCGATCCTAGAGGGCTAGTCTTGGAGCGAAGAGGCGCCGGGCCACTGCTGCCGAGGCGGGGCTTGCCAGGCAGAGGGCGCTTAGTGGCAGTAGGCTCATCCTTCTTGGCTACGACCTTCTCGACCTTCTTGTGCTGAATTTTTCCGAGCTGACCCATGATGGCCTGGGCGCGCTGGGCACGTGCCATGATTTCGGCAAACGACCCCTTCTTCGGGGGGGCTTTGGGCTCGGAGCTGGACGGGGCGTCGGCGCGCGGGGGAGCAGGCTTGGCCGCGGTGATGGGACGGGACACCGGGCGGGGGACAGACGACGGGAGTTTCGAGGTGGAGGATGTGCCGTTGAGGCTGGCCCGGGGAGTAGGGCCAGCAGAGGCAGGAGTAGGGCGGGCAGAAGCCGGGGCTTGCTTGTCGGAGAATCGGGGGATGACGCGCGGGGTGCCGGCGGTGCCCTTGTAGCCGGACTCGCGGGGCACGGTGGCGGGGGCGGGCTTCGGGAGCGACGAAGGAGTGGTGGTCGGCGTGGTCTTCACGGTCTTCGCGGCCTTGGCCAAAAGATCATCGTCGGCCTTTCGCTTGGGCAGGGCGCTGGGTCGAGCAGGTCCGGCCGGGGTGGCAGGGAGCTTCTCGCCGTTGATCTGGGCAAGGAGACTGCCGATCTGAAAAAAGAAAGGATATGATATGTATGAGTATAAACCGGACGATGACGATGCAACGCGGCTCAGGATATATATATATAGATCACCTCGGCAAGGGAGAACGACGGGGGAAAGACTTACCGAAGACATGATGCCTACTTCGTTGCGAAGAAACTAGATGCCGAAAAAAGACACACACGAGAGTCCGCCAACCGGAAGGCCGGGGAGAAAGTTATCAGAAGACAACTCCAGAAAGAAAGGCAGGAAATATCGTGAGGCTTGATGATTGGGTTTGCTCTGGCTTTTTGCCTGTGCGAAGAAGACTTGCGGGGGCGGCTGTGAAGAATGACGAAGAACAACCTGAAAAGGAAGAGGACAGAATGGTTAGAATGGACGAGAAAGGAACAAATAATAGAGGGTCAGGCCGAACAACGGGGTTATTGAAATTAGAAGAGTAAAGGAGAAAACACACACCCAGGAACAAACGATGATGAAATGTGGAAGAGGACGAGGTGTGAAGGAGGGAAAAAAAGAAAAGCAGGAAGAACCTCAAATTACAGAACGTTATAGAAATTTCAGGTTTGGCCAAGTGCCTTTTTGCTGCCTTTGGGAAATTTCCATGATGCCGTGTTGATGTTGTTTTTCCGGGGTTCTGCCGAGAAAAAAGTAACCCTAGTGGCATTCATGACTAGGGTTACTCTGGCCATTAGTTCCTTTACAGCGACACGCTTAACCGTAAAAAAATGTCAAGACGTGTCCGGTCTGGAGCTTCAAAGCAGGCCGCAGTTAACTTCATTCATCCTCGACTCAGTTGCTAAGTCCGCGCTTCTTCACTTCAACTACATACACTCCATACACTTGATTCATACCCGCACCTCTTGATCCTTCAGGATAACAGACACACACAGATCCGCGATGGCATCCACCGAAAGAATATCGGTCTACAACCTCGCAGGCAAGCCTCTCCTCCGTCTCTCTCCTCTCCNCCCCCCCCCCCTCCCATCGCTTCACCATGCTAACCAAGCCCCGTCCCGCCTCCTCTCTCCCACAGACCTGAAAAACACCTCCGACGACGCCCTCCAGAACTACCTCAACTCCCTCAAATTCACCCAGTCGCACCGCCTGATCAACGTGCGCCTGGCCCTCGGCTACAGCGCGGTGGCCCTCGCCGTCGGCTGCTTCGCCTGGGACCACACCTTCGGCTTCGAGTCGACCAAGTACATCACCGCCGCCGCCGTTGTGCTGTACACGCTGCTCAACTCTGCGCTGACGCTCTGGACGTGGCTGGCCGAGCGCGACACCGTGTACGAGGGCACCACGCCCGCCGGCGACGCCACCATCGCCATCTCCAGCCGGACCACGCGCTTCGTGCCTGTGTATAACCTGACCGTCGTGGTCACCCCCGGCGGCAGCGGCGGGGCGGCGCCCGCCACGCTGGAGATCTCGCGGCCGTTTGCCGAGTGGTTCGACGAGACCGGCCGCTTCGTCGCCGTGCCGTTCCAGCAGGTCCTGGCAACGGCCGTGCCGGTCATCGGCACGGCGGACCCCCGCCGTGTGGTCAACCTGGCGAAGGACCTCGTGGACGCGTCGCCGGACGTGCTGGATGCGCTGCTGGCGGCGTCGGTGCAGGCGGAGACGTCGGGGGCGGATGCGAAAGCTGCTAAGTCGACCAAGCGGAGAAAGGCGTGAGAAAATAGAGAGAGAGAGAGAGAGAGAGAGCAGGGTATGATGGGATGTCAGGTTTGGTCGGGATGGGTTAACAGTGGTGGGAGCCTCATGATTATGGGCATTTCCCCCCTTTTTGTGTCTTTTCTTTGCTCTCTGGATTTTGGTGTCTTGTGGGATCTAGCACTTCTACTATGTATCAAATCAAAAAATCGGGAGCAAAGGGCTCTTCTTCAATGGGTGTAAAATGAACTTGTAAGCAATTGAAAACGGAACATCTTCATTGAACTTGGGTCTCTACGATGCATATGTGTATGTGTGAAAAGAAAAAAGAAGCCATCCATCTATTCTTTCATTTGCCCGCTATGCTTAACAGCCAATTCCTCCCATGCTAAACATCTCAGTAAAAGCAAAACCCGATTCAGACATGTCCTGTTCGCCTGTGACAACGTGGAATAACGAGAAGTGATACATAAACTTCTCTCACCACAAGAAAACAAGAAGCAAAGAGACCGAGAAAAACGCCAAAAGACCGCATATGTCCACCAGGTCTTTCAAAGCAAAGCAAACCAGACCACCAACCACCACCGAACTCCTCATCTCCAGATCAGTTGGCTTTCCTGCCGTGAACTCGTCTACGGTTCGAGGACGAGCCACTTCTGGCGCGCAGTGTACGCCACCATCCGCACCTTCCGGAACTCATTACCGGCAGCGTTGGCCAAGTACCGGCGGGCCTGCGAGACAAGCGGGAGCATGCGGTGCGGCTCACGGTCGTCGGGCATCTTGCCCAGAACCCGGGCAACCAGGCGGTGCATCTCGGCCCGTGCAGCCAGCTGCTCGGGGGTGGTCGGCTCGGGCATCATCAACGGAGGGAAGCCCTTGTACTGATCCGGCACGCCGGACACTCTGTCCAGAACCCAGTAGCAGACGTCCACGATGGTATCGAGGTGCGTCTCAACCGTGGCGGCCGCCTCCGGGGTGGACAGCATCATCAAGAACACATTAAGCGCCAGAAGACCACCATCCTCCGGGGAGAGGTGCAAAACGGCAAACGTGGCAATTTGTACGATCGTGTCAATGTCCTCGAGGATGATCGTGGTGTCCAGGTGCTGCACCGCGCTCAGCACGCCGATACAGCTGCTGCACTTGATCTCACATTTGAGATCTCGCTCGTCATGCCGTTTCTTTTGCACCGCCTCTGGTAGGTTCTGCTCCTCGGCCTGTGACACCTCTGGTTCGGGAAGCAGAGCAGCCTCGAAAAGGGGGCGGACCAGCTGATAATAGGCCCGCTGTCTCCAGGTCGGCTTCGTCCGGCCGCTCACGTCAAAGTCGGGGGTGGGCGCAAAGATGGTTCCGTAGCTCTTGGCGACGTTGACCCCCCAGGTGTAGTCGTTGATTCCGCGAACAAATCCGTCCACGATCTCGTTGATCTGAGGCCCGGCCGTGCGGCGGAGAGCTCCTGTCAGGAATGCGGCAACGAGAGTCATCGCGGCGGCTTGTTCTGGGACGAATACCAGTCGAGCGCTGTCGCTGGTGGATGGGTGCACACACGAACTAACGGCTCTGAAGATTTCGCGTTCCACCCGGGGATGGTTTTCTAGGTCCACCTTGTTCGCAATGATGGCGATGAAATTGAACAACATCTCCATGCTCTGGGGGCTGAATGTTGCGTCCAATGCGTACGTCTCCTCAAGGAGCATGACCTGGGTAACAATATGGTCACCAAATGGCTTCCCGAACTAAAACACCGATATGAAGAGAGACAATGAGTTAGCTATTACTATGCAATGCGTCATGATGCGAACAGAAAAAAGCCGGGAGGGAGAAAGGATATACTTACCACCGTGGTAAGAGCGCTGGGGTGAAGCGCCTGAAGAATTCCCACAGAGATCTCCAACTGCTTGGGAAGCAGCGGCTGGGGAGGGGTGAAAGGCCGGCGTGCGATGTTTTTCACTTGGTATCGCTTGAAGTCGGCAAAAGCCGTGCACTTTCTGAATGGAATCGGGCCGTCCGGCACGGATCCCAGGGTGGCGGATTCGGAAAATTCCAGGGCACCGGGCTCAGGAGATCCCTCGACAACGGGGTACAAAGGCACCGGGGAATATTCGGGCGACGGCCCGATCATGTCGTCTCCCCGGAACAGGAACAGCACCTGTTGCTCCAAGTCCAGCTGGCGCTGCTGCTTCGCATTCAGGCGGCTGAAGACGGAACTGGCCAGCCGGCCGATCGCCCGCAAGAACACAGAGCCATGGCCGTGCTTTTCGTCATGCGAGATTGCATAGTCTTCGGCATACAACTGCCCATGCTGGCCCTGGTGGATCGAAAAGGCCTTGAGCTTCATCACGCGGAGGATGATACTGCGGACCACGTACACGCCGATCAGGAGCGTGCTCTCAATGATCACGCCCTTGTTGTACTTCCAGGGGAGAATGGTGCCGTCCGACCAAGCAGTCTCGGGATTGTACGGGCCGCGTAGGCTAGGGTCTGCGTACAAGTCCGGAGAGGAGATGTCCGGGACACGGGGAAAACGAGAATGGATAAAATCCGTCAGCGTATCCAGAGTTGAAACAGACTTGAACTTTTTGTCACCGTTGGCATCTCCGCGGCCGTTCATAACGGCGTCGTTGATGAAGAAGGAAAAGACCGTTTGTAAAGCCCCGATGTAAGCGGCGAGTAGTGGCTGGTGAGCAGTGCTTGGCGACTCACTCTCCGCTTTAGTGAGCACATCATTGAATGGGATAAGAACTCTGTTTAGCGCGTGGATGAAGTGCCCAAAGGTTCCGCCGACGGACGGCAACTTGGAGCAGCCGACGAAGGCTAGCGTCGACCACAAGCGGACCGATCTCTTCAGGTCCAACGTCGAATCGGCTCCACTCGTGCCCGGCTCGAAGGGGTGGACGGGAAGCACAACATCGGCAAGAATGGTGAACGCCTCAGGAAAAACCATTGTGATCGACCGAAGAGACTCGACCGCGGTGCTCTTAACAAGCGGTGACGGCTCACTATGGGCGGAAATCAGAGCGGAAATCCGGGACACAATCTCGCGATTGGTGGAAGCTGGCAGCAACAACGTTGTCTGATTCGTGCTCGAGACCTGCGAGCCGAGTTGGCCAAGGGCACGAAGAGCCTCCATGGCAATCACGTCGGGGACCCCAGACAGAAGGGCAGCGTATGTGTCCTGGAACAAGCCGCGGAAGGCGTCATCAATCGTCTCAAATACTCCCTGATACTTGCGAGGAATTGAAGACCCCTTCATGCTTACGAAAGAAGCTCTTGTTTTGAGGAGGGCGCTGAGGAGAGACAGCAGAGCCAGGGTATGCTCATCGGACTGCGAGTGGCGGAGGCTGTCCTTGGCCTGGGTGATCGTCGGCGACGCCATGATGACAAAGGCATCCAACTTCGCCCGGAGACAAGCCGCCAGCAGCTTTCCAGAGCCCTTGGAGTAAGTGGGGTTGGAGAGATCCTCCAGACACTCGCGGAGGGCATTGAGACAGAAGGTTCGGAGATCGTCGTCTTCGAGACGCTCCGCAAGTGATGTTATCACGTCTAGAGTTGCTGTGATCGTATCGTAACCATCTCCATTCCGAACCTCAAATTTAAGGCTATTCCAGATGCGGTCGGCATAAGGGGCAATGCCATTTGCGACATCGGAATAATTGCGGATACACGCGTCAAAAGTTCGCAGAATGTCCAGCTGCAAGACAGAAGAGTTAGCAAATGAGTCAAAGCAGGGTGGAGTGGATGGCGAAAGATAAGGATACACTTACCTTGACACTAGCAATGACACTGGAGCCCTGGTCAAGTTTCTGGAACAAGAATGGGAACGCATGTTCGGCCACCGTGTGGTTGGCGGAGAAGCACCGGCGCAAGCAGGCCTTGAGATCTTCGGCAGTAACCCCGGAAGGCGATTGCGATACACGGATCGAAATCGGAAAAAATACAGAGAAACTTTCAAACGTCGTTTTGACCAGATCGGCAGACAGCTGGTAGTCAGCCAGGAGCGCGCGCAGGATATCGAACCATTCGACAAGATTGGTTGGGTCTCGCTCGTTCTCACACATGGTGATCATGTCTGGGATGAAATCAGCAGTTGCCAGCCGGTGGGCGGTCTGAAGATATTTGGAAGTCTTTTCGCTAGTAATCAGAAGCTTCAAAAGCTTGTAGACCTCGAGCCGAGTGATGGGGACCTGTCCCTTAAAGCAGAGCCCACCCATGGCGTTTACACCTTGTATCATATCGGCTGAAGCATCCACGGGGAAAGCGGTCATCTGAACCAGGCGGGCGAGAGCTCTCGTAACTGTTCGAATGCCGTTATGTTGATCTAGGGAGAACAGCGAAGTGAAGAACGAAACCAGCATCTTGACTATTAGGTAGGAGAAAGCCATGTGATGTTAGTGGTTTGATTGAGCTTGATTAACAGATTGTTGAAGGGTAGCTAGGCGTTCGAAGAAAAGCAAAAGAAAAACAAATAAACAAACTTACTCTGATCGGTTCGGAGGAAGGAGTCATGAAGAAACTCCAAGGTATTAGACAAAAACCGGATCGCTGAAGTCAACAAAAACAGCATCATTAGTTAGTATGGAATCCAGACCACATTGCAGGCAGGTGTTGTTAGTATTGTTGTTGTTGTTGTTGATGGAGATACCTCTCACGCGATAGACCTCGTTTCCCACGCCGGGAAGGTCCTCCTCATCAGACTCGTCAGCTATAACCCACGGGCGAACTGACTCAACCCATCTGAGGACGGCAGACGAATCGACTTCCTTGGTGAGATCTAGAGAGGAAAGAGGGGATACGGATATGATCAGCCAAGTGGAATTCAAAAGAGCAGATGCTGCACATAAGTACTTAGGAATACGGGAGAGAGTCAGTTCCTATGAGAGTATACTTACCACCAGCAGCCTGAGCTGCAAAACCTGCCTGAAGCTTTTCGTCATCCTCAAAGACAAACTTCAGCGCCAGCAGGCGGAAGCTGTCTGGAGTGGAACCAGCCATTGAGAGAGAACAATTACCACAAGCTAGCTTTTCGCGAAACTGGTGCAGATAGAGATAACCGGATGCACAGAAGCCTGATAGAACGACTAATGATTGGGCAGTTCAAGACACAGGCGATAGTGCAGACGATAAAGGGATGGGGACGATCAAAGATGTGGGGGTAAGCGATCTTCAATCAGGACGAAAATGGGATGAATGAAGAAGGAAAAAAGGGAACCAGGTTTAGGCGTGGCAGAGTGATGGACACGAACCAATTTCAATAGAAACTGAATCAATCACAACGGCAAACACAGAAAAAGCCTGATAGGAAAAAAGTATGAAAGGAGGAAGAAACAAAGCTGGAAGTTCAGCGTCGTGGAAAATAAAAAGGACGCCCAAAATATTATGGCGGGGATGCGGCAGAAAACACTTATCGTGAGGGCGGTGAGAGCTTTGATAAGGCTGATTGGAAATTCTAGAAAAATTCCGTAGCATGCTTTGCTAGGTCGGAGGGAAATCGGAGGGCAGAATTTTTTTATTTGCTCTGGCGTTATCGATAAGGCTTGGAGGGGTAAAATGGGTAGGGTTAGGGTCTGCCAGGAACATCTACAGCTACTCAATATGGAAGCCATACTCTGTGTATAATGAGAAAGCTGGTTTAAAGCATGTATACGAGAGGTATTTTGTCTGTATGCAGTACGGCCTTGAGGTATATGCTGTGGTAAGATACGTAGATCAAGGCAGAAGTGTACATGTGTGAACCATGTTAGAAGTATAGATACATCAATATACCTACCTATAGTACGTAGCTTAAAAAAAAAAAAAAAGACCCTTCCATGACTCCTTGAACATTCTATGGGACTTATCTTTTAGAGTCCGGAGCCGCTCCTACCTAAAATATTTTCTCTTCGGGCAGGACCCCTATCGAACAAGCATTCCATTCTTCTCGAAGGTATTTCTTGTGTTCTTCTCCTTCCACAACTACATCTTCCTTTACTCTTTTTTATTTCTAAAGAGCCTCATCTAACTTCCCTGTCTCTGCTTGTTCGTTTTTGCCCTCTCCAGCACACTTACATAGTTTGAACCCCCGTTGACTCTGAGGTTCTCTGCCTAGCAAGACACCATTGTAATACGTGCATGTCTACTCTGCCAGAAAATGTCTTCCTCAACTTCCGTCTCAACGGCGGCTCCGGCCACGCCCAGCGCCTGCAAGACGATCCTGGCCAACTCGATCGCTAAGAACCTGCTCGAGGAGGTGCGCCAGTCGCTCGTGCAGATGAAGGCCGACGGGATCCCGCAGCCGCGGCTGGCGGCCTTCCTGGCCAACGACGACCCGGCTGCGGTGCAGTATGCCGAGTGGTCGAAGAAGGCCTGTGAGGAGAAGTGAGTCTTACC
>LNGL01000034.1:218228-331478 GCA_001510565.1 Knoxdaviesia proteae
CCCCCCCCATCCGGATTCCCCCGGGGTTCCCGCTCCCCCCCTTCCCGGCTGTAAGCACCGTCTCTCTCTCTCTAACACGCTTCGCTTCCTCCCAGTGGCTTCTCGTTCGACCTCCGCAAGGTCGATAAGGACGACCTCGAGGAGAAGATCACCGAAGCCAACGACGACGCCGCTGTCGACGGCATCATCGTGTACTACCCGATCTTCCCCGGCAACCCCACGCACGACAAGTACATCCAGGAGACGGTGGCGCTGGCCAAGGATGTCGAGGGCCTGTGCCACAAGCACCTGTACAACATGTACCACAACGTGCGCTTCCTCGACGCACCCGCGAACCGCAACAAGTCGATCCTGCCGTGCACGCCGCTGGCGGTCGTGAAGATCCTCGAGCACCTGCACATCTACAACTCGCTGCTGGCCTACGGCAACCGGCTGTTTGGCAAGACCATCACCGTCATCAACCGGTCCGAGGTGGTCGGCCGCCCGCTGGCGGCGCTGCTGGCCAACGACGGCGCCACCGTGTACTCGGTCGACCTGACCGGCGTGCAGCTGTTCTCGCGCGGCCGCGGCATCAAGCAGCCGCGCCACCAGGTGCTGGACAAGGAGGGCTGGACGCTGGCCGAGTGCCTGCCGCTGTCGGATGTGATCATCTCCGGCGTGCCGGCTGAGGCGTACAAGGTGCCGCCGGAGTTGATCCGCGACGGAGCGGTGTGCATCAACTTCTCGTCGTTCCGCAACTTTGACGCCGTCGAGGTCAAGGAGAAGGCGTCGATCTACGTGCCGTCGATCGGCAAGGTGACTATTGCGGTTCTGCTGCGAAATCTTGTGGTAAGGGCCTTTTCTTTTCTCGGCTATGTGCTGCTTGCTTATTGTCTCTCTAACTTGTGTCTTTCCAGCGTCTTATTTCGAATCGCGAGACTCTCAAGCAGACCCAGGCTGCGGCTGCGGCTGCGGCGGCGGCTGCTCCGGCGTCATAAAAGTTGCTGTTTTCTAGAAGATACATTTTCATAGACAGCGGGCCTAAAAGTTCGGGGATTGTTTTCCAACGAGAGATGTTATTCTTTTTTTAGAAGAAAGGTTGTTCTGATTCAGCCGGAACTGGTTTTCATTCTCAATCTACACAGGCATAAAAAGCAGAGTACTCATGTTTAGACGAGCGAGCGGGAGAGCTCAAATCAGTTTCGATGTTTTTTGTTTCTCGGGGTTTTTCTTTGGTGAAGCATTATGATCCTTCAAGATCCACCCGCAGAGACTTTTCAAACGGTCTCGGACTGCACAGACTCGGGAATATATGCGGGTTAAAAGGGTAAATACAGTCCCTACAGAAATGCTGCCCTTTTCACTGTCGACTTGTACATAGAGTGAGCGAGTTTTTTAATGGCTCATGGGCGAAGGATCACTTAGAGCATAGCAGATACCATGTCGACTTTTCCTATTTCACCTCCATGCATGCATAACAACACTCATCTCTGGAATCCTCTAGAACTCTGAAAAAGCTGTGAAGAAAACGAAACACCGACTATATATAAATATGTATATATATATGTCGTGGCTGCAGTATCAACCGGAAAACATGCCTGGCAGGGCTTATATGCAAGCAAAGAACATCAAAAAAGCACAAACGATTTTCAGAACCCCCAAAGGAACCACACTTTCCAAGCAGAAACCAACACACAAGAGACTGACCCTCACTGCAACCGCGCATTCTGGCCGACAATACACCGCACCAGATCCCAATCACCGTTCGCACCCACCCAGTCCGTGACCACAATGCCGGTCCCCGCATCGCCGACATCCAGACCGCGCGGCCCGCGGCCGTGCACGCCGTGGTCGCGGCACAGGTAGGTCACGATGGCGGGGTTGATGCGGGCGGCGATGCGCTCGGGCCAGCAGGTGGCGTTGAAGAAGTTGGAGGCGCTGAGGAAGTTGACGANAGTTGACGAACAGCGGCCGGGCGGTGCCGTCGCCGCCGCGGTGGCGCTGCTCGGCCGCGCGCTCGAGGTGTGCGCGGCTGAAGTCGCGCTTCTTGTCGATGTTGGTGCTCTGGTCGACCTCGTAGAAGTCCTGCACGCGCACGTGGCCCGGCCCGCCCGTGGTGCCGTCCTCGCAGTTGTCCGGCCACGCCGCCGCGTCAATGCCCCAGCCGGCGCCGTTGTGCGCGCGCTTCAGGCCGTCGTCGTCCAGGCCGAAGCGCCGCAGCACGACGATGCGGCCGCGCACGTCGCCCAGCGCGGGGATGCGCGGCTCGGTCCACCAGCGGTCGGCGCGGCCGGCCACGTAGCGGTCGCGCAGCGCGCGGCCCAGCTGCGCGTCGTCGCCCTTGCCGGTGCCCTCGCGCTTCAGGCTCATCACGACGGTCTCGCGCGGGTTGCGCTCGAGGAAGCCGTAGATGTCCTCCAGCATGTCGGCGAACCACTTGGTGCCGGTCAGCGAGATGGGGAAGGCGCTGTGCACCAGCGCCAGGTCGTCGCTGGCCGGGTCGGCCGACACGCGGATGTCGAGGAAGCGCACGCCGTTCTCGAGCTGCTCGGCCACGCCGACCGCCTGGCACCGCACCGACGGCAGCGCGATGTGGCACGTCGGGCTGTTGTGCGTGCCGGGGATCGACAGGCTGGACAGCGGCAGCTCGTCGGCGAGCTCGGCCATCCACGCGTTCAGGTTGGCCGACGAGAACAGGCTCAGGTGCGGCGTGGTGCCGGTGTCGGCGTCGGCGGGCGTGTACACCGCCGTGATGCGCAGGTTGCCGCGGCCGTCGACGCGCTCCAGCTCTGCGCTGCGCCGCGACGGCGTTGGCACGTCCGTGCGGTACTCGTTGCCGGAGCCGTCGCGGAACGTCAGCCGCAGCACCTGGGTGTTCGGCTCGGGCGCATCGACGCCGGCCTCGGCCTCGCCAAACGCGCCCAGCGACACCGACACGGCCTGGCTGTGCGTTGAGTCGCCGGTCGGCAGCAGGTGGCTGGACGTGTGTTCGGTGGCGTTGAGGAAGCTGGTGATGACGCCGGTGATGTTCGAGAAGGTCGAACCGATCGCCACGTTGTCAGCAGCAAACCGCTCGACGCGCACAAGCTCCAGGGGAGACTTGGTGACGTTGCGGATGGTGAGTCCAGGCATTGTTGCTGCGAGTGGCTGTGGGGTGCTTTGATTAGATAATAGTCTCGCGATATATGTCCGATGTTCGTCTGATCTTTTCTAGAAGGCTTCTGGCGCGGGGATATTTTTAGATGGCTGCAAAACAATGGGAAGGAGCAGAAAATACCGGGATGAGAGCAGGAGAAAAGGAAGGAAGGAGAGAAAAGAAGACAAAAGAAGACAAAAGAAGACAAAAGGAAAGCAAGAGACACACGCCGGGAAGGAGTGAGGGGCTTCGACTGAAATAACCCGACTTCCTGGAGCCAATGAACAAGGTTGACGGAGAAGCCTCTTTTCATATTTTAGATTTTACCCAGACAACGGATCGAAAAAGGAACTAGGGTAGCTTGCTCTGGACCTAGGAGCAAAGCCGGGAAGAAAGTGCCGCTCGGAATCCAGACACAGCTTGGCCTTTTTGGGGGAGGTTTTAGACTCGTCTTCTCAGAACCTAAAGCGGAAGATCACAGAGAAAAAGGAAGTTCGTCTGGCGTAACTGGGATGTGCTCCCAGCTGAAGCTTGAGAGAGAGGGGGATACAAGCACTCGGGATTCAACCCGGCCCCTCCCCTCCTCTTCTAACTCTCGAGAGCTGAGCTGGGTTCAGCTGAGACGGGCGGGCGTGGGGTACAATGGCATCCCGCATTGGCTCGCTCCAATCTGCACACTCAAAGTGGCGAGAAACAGGGCCAGAACGAGACACTCCCTCTCGCATCAACCGAGATCCATATTCGGGTTAGTCCGGAAAAGTGCTAGGGTTCAAAGTGAGGGGATCAGCGAAGAGACCCCCTCCCCCTTTGGACATCGTCGATATTGCAACGAGCAGCACAAGTCTCAGCTCGAGATATCTCGCCGGACAGGGTGAATGTCCCAGTTACGATTGTCTCTTGTGAGGAATGCAAGTGGTGCGTCCCGTTGAACCCATCCCGCTTCCAAACAAACAAACAGACAAACGCACGGCCCTGTAGATCCCTCCAAAAATTCACCAGTGACGTCTACCCACACACATCTACACAGACAAGCCCGCAGTATGTAGGAAAGAAAGGCTTCTTCTTCATTCATGGGAGCTTGCTATCGAATAATTCCGTCCCCCAGTCCCCGGCTCTCCAAAGGACGTCTCCCCGCAAGATGTTGAAGTTCTTGATGAGCCGCCTTCATCGCCGTCCACATTCCATCCCACAACGATGAGATAAGATGCCACTGATGGCACTCCTTCATATCTTCACCGTCAGAGACTCTTCAATCTTCACCCCCACTCCCATCGTCTTCTTCCTTCCCTTTCTCCTTACACCACTGAAACAGCGGCTATCCTCCCAGCTCTATATAATGCGTAAATCACACAAAAGCTCCCCCTATCACCCACCACTCCCCGATCACATGCCTCTTCGGCCCTATATTCTTCCTCAGCACCATTCTCTCCATCTTGAAGAGACAAGTCAAGGCAAGAAGGGGTATCTGGACCGAAAAAAGCGAACCAGGAAGGAAAAAAAAGAGAAAAAATTCAAACTGATAGCGCTCGCTTCAGAAGAAAACAGCTTTTGAGGTATAAAGTGTAATAAAAAACGCAAGGTCCCATGTAATAAATGTCTTTTGTTGAAAAGACGCCACCACGCTTTCCCAGTTTATAAGAAAATCCCGAGCAAGAAATGAAAACGAAACGCACAAGCAAGGAAAAATACGCACAGAAAAAAAAATGGCACCCCAAATGAACAAGGAGGAAGCAAATGAGACGCAGAGAGAAGCAGAGAAGAGTAGAGAAGAAAGAAATGGACAAAACGTCACCTGAAGACATTTTTGGTGTGTGTGTATTGTTGTGTGTAGCTCAAATCACGGAGCGATTTCCCATCGCTCCTGAGAGCTCCCACCAGCTGTCTTCAAGACAAATTGTCTTGAAGCAGACGGGCTCATTGCAGCACCTGTATTAAACAAGGATGCTGCGTTTTGCTGGCCCTTCCAATATTGAATGTAGTGTAACAGAATCCTCCCAACCCGAAGCCTTCCCAGAAGGCCATTAAAAAAGCCCGGGGCGATCGTTAAGATCGGCCCGACACCTAAATAAACTATAAAAAAAAACGCAGAAGTGTAGGTTTCGTTGAGAACCGGACGCCGAGTTCGATTTGCCTGACCATGAGTTGACAAAATAAAAAACAAAAAGGAGATCTTTTTAAAAACATAAAAGAAATAGGACAGAAATGCAGTACGAAAAAAACATGGTAATCATCGTCAAAGTCATGACAGTTTTGAGAGGCCGTGTTGAAAAAGGCTCAAAAAACTTTGGTGCTCTGGAAAGGAAGGGGATGTTGTAGAGGCTTCATGGTTATGCATGCAGACTATTACAGTTCCCCTACTCCCCAGAGCGGGTGGGTATTAGGAGGGGGAAGCAAAAGGGGGGGAGGGGTACATTTGGTTCCAGTTTTGCACCTCAACGGTTCGCTTAGAACTTGAGAGGCTTAGGCTGCTCCCAGGTGAAGCTCTGGTTGGTACCGAAGTGGCCGTTCTTGGCAGTCTGGAGATAGATAGGCTTGGTCAGGTCAAGCTCACGGACAATGACACCGGGGCGGAGATCGAAGTTGCTGCGGATGATGGCGACGAGCTCGTCCGAGGTCTTCTCCGAGGTGCCGTAGGTGTCGACGTAGATCGACAGGGGCTCGGCCACACCAATGGCGTAGGAGAGCTGCACCAGGGCGCGGCGGGCAAGGCCAGCAGCGACGAGGGACTTGGCGATCCAGCGGCCGACGTAGGCAGCCGAGCGATCGACCTTGGAGAAATCCTTGCCGGAGAAGGCACCACCACCGTGGGCACCCCAGCCACCGTAGGTGTCGACGATGATCTTGCGGCCAGTCAGACCGGCATCACCCTGGGGACCACCAATGATGAAGAGACCCGAGGGCTGGATGTGGTAGATGGTGTTCTCATCGAGGTACTTGGCGGGGATGGTGGCCTTGACGATCTTCTCGGTGATCTCCTTGCGGAGCTCCTCGGTGGAGATCTCGGGGCCGTGCTGGGCCGACACGACGACGGTGTGCACGCGGATGGGCACAACGGCACCGCTGTCGTGCTTGTACTCAACGGTGACCTGGGTCTTGGTGTCGGGGCGGAGCCAGGGGAGCGAGCCGTCGCGGCGGGCAGCCGACATGGCAGCGTTCAGCTTGTGGGCGAGCTGGAGAGTGAGGGGGAAGAGCTCGGGGGTCTCGTCGGTGGCATAGCCGAACATGATACCCTGGTCACCGGCACCGAGCTGCTCAAGAGCCTGGTCGTAGTGGAGACCCTGGGCGATATCGGGCGACTGCTGCTCAATGGCGACGAGCAGGTTGCAGGTCTTGTAGTCGAAGCCCTTGGACGAGTCGTCGTAGCCAATGTCGCGGATAGTGTCACGGACAACCTTCTGGTAGTCGAGCTTGGCCTGGGTGGTGATCTCACCGAAGACCATGATCATGCCGGTCTTGGTGGCAGTCTCGCAAGCAACCTTGGAGAGAGGGTCCTCGCGCAGGCAGGCGTCAAGGATGGCATCGGAGACCTGATCAGCGATCTTGTCGGGGTGTCCCTCACCGACGGACTCGGACTGGATGAAGGCGAAGAGAGCCGGGTTAGTTGAGGGCGAGTTGGTCATACTGATTGAGTATGTGGAGAGAAAACTTACGGTGAACAGGAAGGTTCCCTCGTTGTAGTGGCGCCAGTTGACAACGCCGTTGGTTCCGTTGGTAGCCATTGTGGATGATGAAAAGGAGGTGAGAAGGAAAGAAAAAAGCAAGGGTTGTCTAAAAGGGGAGAGGTTAGACGGTGGAAGATGATACCAACAGCACTCCAGGTGTTTCGAGAGAGAGATTGAGAGATGAGGAGAGAGGATGGGGAAAGTATGAGGAAGAAAGAAGAGAAGAGAGAAGAAGAAGAGGAAGAGGAAGAAGAGGAAGAAGAAGAAGAAGAAGAAGGTAAAAGGGTAATAAGAGCGGCTTAAAGGGTCTGGCTGGGTATTTAAGTGAAGAGGTGGTGTGGGTGAGAGAGAGGTGGAAGAATTGGGAAGCGGGGGGNGGGGGGGGGGGGGGGGGGGGGGGGGGTTGAAAAAGGAGCAATTAAGAAAAGAAAAGAAAAAAAACATGTGCGGGTAGCAACAGGAAGGAGGGTCAAAAACCCAAAGGTCGGATGGAGAGAGGAAGGAGGGGTGCAATTGAAAGCAAAGGCAGGTACCACCGACTGAGTGGTCTTTCCAACTGTACAGTAGAGAGAACGAGTGGTGGGCAAGACAAAAATGTGGGATTCGAAAGAGATTAGGGAACCAGCGATATCAGAGAACAGAGGGGTTGACTTCAGTTGACAGGGGAACATCAATCAATGGCCCATGCTCCAGCTTTTTTTCTTTTTCTTTTTTTTTATGGGGGTGCGAGTGGGAGTGGGATATGGGATATTGGCCCGGAGTGCAGAATTAGAGGCAGATAGTGCACCAGTTCTTGCAGCCGTGGGTGGTGGGTGACACGGTGTCGTACTCGTACAAGAGGCTTCTGGGTATTCGTCTGTCCCCCCCCCAGCCTTCAGGCTTTCCAGCCAGGGACGGACTGAGCCTGCTGGGGAAGAGACTGCAGGTGACAATGGACAGAGGGGTTGTGTGAGAGCAAGCAATCAACACACGGGATGAGGGAATCCCATCACCAATATGCACCCGGCCCAGTCACCCTGAGAGAATCCCGGCAGAAAATGGTGCGGTGTCTTGTGCAGATTGAGGGAAGCGAAGAAACAAGTGAAAGAGTGCGTCTGATAGCCGCCGATAACGGCACACCACCAACCGAGACTGGCTCGGTGGCTGGAGTGCATGGTGGATATCAACTTACCTAAAGAGAACAACAACGACGGAACTTGACGGTCGGAGAGGATGATGGGCTGGAATGAAGGTATTCACAAAGAAGAAGGGAAGAAAGGAGGAGAAGGAAGGAGGAAGAAGAAGGAAACGAAAGAAAAGGAGGAGACGGAAGCCCGCAATAAGTGTTGGGGGTAAAAAGTCTCGGGACGGGGGGAGAACGAACAGAGGAGTCGAAAAAAATGCCGTGCTAAGAAGCGCTCAATTTCGGGATTTTTCAACTAGAAAAACCCTGCTGCAGCGATTAAAACAATTTTCTCTTTTTTTTAAGTGGGACGAACTGATAATAGACACAAAGCAGTCAAAAAGATTTCTTTCTGGTGGGGGAGGGGGAAAAAAAATTAAAAAGCGGTGATTTTTAAGAGGGGATGGTGATAACTAAGGAAAGGCAAACGGACGGCCGACGAAGGGGGAAAAATAGCAGCCAACGAGCACACCATTTTTTCCGGTGGCCAGAATATTGCGTGCGCGGCTCACATGGTGGAAAATTTTCTGTGTGAGCGGTGAGTAGAGGAGACGACGTTGGTGTTCCTGGATTTCTGGTCCGGCGTGGCGCCGCTGTATCGACAGCCCAGCCGTGTGTGTGTGCCTGTTCTACAACATAACTTGGACAACTGCAAGTACTTGCTGTTCACGCATGTAAGGAGTGTCCCCCCCAGAGCAGCAACAATACCAACAACGCTCCAAAAGACAAGACAATGTTACGGCCGCCAGACCTACACAGGCCCAGCTCACATGGCCCCCGTTTCCTCTCCCCTCTTTGTCCTCACGAGACAGATGGTACGCAGAGTGAAGAGAGGGGCAAAGCAGACAGACCCAGAGACCAGAGGCACAGAGCAAACACACTTCAGAGAGAGATGTTTGGCATGGAATACTTGTCCACCTGCCAAACCCGTGCCCTCAGTGCTGTACCTGAGTGGGCGAGCGCTAGAATGGTGCTTTTTTTTTTGTTTTTTGTTTTTTTGAGTGTGTTGGTGTAGCACCCGCTCGGCCTTTTGGCTTCACCGCTATCGGCTCGGGCTATGGGGTGTATGTACCAAACCTCAACATCTATATACAGTACAGTACTGTACACAGAATGGCGCAATCTGGCCGGTTTGTTACGGATGTCTCTGTGCTTTTCCACGGCTCAGATCCGGTAATGCGGAAAGCCTGGCTGGTGAATTAGATTGTCGCACACACTCTCTCTGGTCTCGATTGTGTGTGGTCCCCTGTGGCTCTCAAGCCGGGCGCAAATAGGAGTGCATACATTACTCGGATATACAGACTGAAGACCTCCCTCAGCGAGTCAGGGTCTCATTCCCAGACCGCCTGGACTCAGATCAGTGCTGTGCGCTGTTGACATATGCATGGAGGATAACGAAGTTAAAACAGCCAGCCAGGCTGGAGGCAAAAATGTCTGTCTGCACCCTTTCGCAGCCTGCGAGTTTGGCCCAGCCTCTCTCTCAACCATTTACACCCCTAATACGAGTACGACAGCCAAACATGCAGCTTGCCGGAAGCGAGAAAGGAGAGATCAACCACCCCCAATACATGGACGGAAAATGTCCTCACTGTACCACCGGATACACCACCATGGACATCCCAACCACCCCTAGCATCTTGGGAGTATTTCTCCCATTTCTCCCTGCTTTTCGAACCTGGTTGTGTGTGGTAAGACAGAATACCGCGGACTCTGGGGGAAACATGGATGAGAATTAGGGTTGAACCCCTGAAATGCACACCGGCCACTAGTCCGACTTTTGGCGCTTCCAGAAATTTTCGCGACCTAAAAAGTGCCCCTCCAAGAAGGAAGAAGAGAAAAAAAAGAGGAAGGAGGGCAAAAAAGCTATGACGCTGATAAGCGATAACAAACTACCACCTTACTTAATATTTTTGGTGTGTTTTTTTCCCCCAGTGTCAATAGCATCCCACTTACCATCGAGGAAGGAACTCTCCAGATGATACCCGAGTCGACCGCGATAGACAACAATACACCGAGAAGTTAACCCGTCTCCCGCTCGACTGCCACCGCTCCACGACACGTCCCTCCCGAGACGACGTTCAAACGGCCTGCCTGGTCGGCGCCGCTCCCCGCAGTGCTTAGAAATCCACGGACCCCTCGAGATCGAGTGACAGCAGACCACAGTCCCTACCCAAGAGGGGCAGAAGAAGAAGAAGACGAAGAAGACGAAGAAGACGAAGAAGAAGAAACCCGAAGAGTGCGATCGTGTGTTAGCACACACACTCACACACCGCCTACCCCCGCGATGAGCAAGTACGGCGTGATGGTCATGGGCCCCGCCGGCGCCGGCAAGTCGACGTTCTGCGCGGCGCTGATAACCCACCTGAACCTGAACCGCCGCTCGCACTTCTACGTCAACCTGGACCCAGCGGCCGAGTCGTTCGAGCACACGCCCGACCTCGACATCAAAGAGCTGATCTCGCTCGAGGACACCATGGAGGAGATGGCGCTGGGCCCCAACGGCGGCCTGATCTACTGCTTCGAGTTCCTGCTCGAGAACCTCGACTTCCTGACCGACGCGCTGAACGCGCTGCCCGAGGACTACCTGCTGATCTTCGACATGCCGGGCCAGATCGAGCTGTACACCCACGTGCCCGTGCTGCCGGCGCTCGTGCGCTTCCTGCAGCAGCCCGGCGCGCTGGACGTGCGGCTGTGCGCGGCGTTCCTGCTGGAGGCCACGTTTGTCGTCGACCGGCCGAAGTTCTTCGCGGGGTCGCTGGCGGCCATGAGCGCCATGCTGATGCTCGAGATCCCGCACCTGAACATCCTGTCGAAGATGGACCTCGTCAAGTCGCAGCTGCGCCGCCAGGACCTGCGCCGCTTCCTCACCCCCGACGCCTCGCTCGTCGACCACGCCGCCGACTCCGCCGACCCCGGTGACGACGAGATGGGCGATCCGGCCGATAAAGGGCGGGTCATGCGCGGCGCGAGCTTCCGGAGGCTGAACCGCGCCGTTGCCACCCTGATTGAGAACTTTAGCATGATCAATTACCTGCAGCTGGACGTTACCGACGAAGACAGTGTCGCGGCTATCCTGAGCCATATTGACGATTGCATCCAGTTCCAGGAGGCCCAGGAGCCCCGGGAGCCCAAGGACGAGGAGTATGACGACGACGAGATGTGAGCTGTCTCTCGGCGTAGTGTTGGCTGGAATCTCGAGAAGGTTGAAATGGCGGTGTGTCCACTGGGGGATTTTCTTGGGGGGGGGTTTCTTTTTTGGTATGGAGTTCATCGGCGTTCCTGAGTTCACGGGCATCTTGTTTTTCCATCTAGTTGGGTAGTTTCTACTTGAGAGAGGCTACTAGCACACATTCCCAGAGATCTTTACGCTGGACTATTCCGCAGTTACGTGCACACATAAAATCACGAAGCATGAACAATCAAAAACGTTAAACTCAAACTGCAGAGAAAAATCATAACTGTCGTGATATCTTGGTATTAAACCTAACAAACAAAGACCCTCTCATCCGAAGCATTCCAAACTTGCGCAGCAGAAAAGGCACAATTTTCTCCCAACAAGAGGGGGGGAAACAAGCACTACCAAGAGCAGAACAAAAACAGGCAGCGTAGACTAAAGGGTACGTATTCGTGGAGAGAGGGCGTTGATGGAGGGAAGAATTATTCTGTAGTTGTGGTGGTGGTGCGTGTGCAAAAGGAAGAGGGGAAGGTGGGTGATAAAAAGCAGATCCAGTCATGCACGGATCATCCAGCAAGACAGCAAAACAGGAAGGAGAAATGATACAGGTGTGATGAAACTATGAGAACATAGGAAAAGGACAAAGGAAACAGGTGATGTCTCAAGAGAACGGCCAAAAGAGAAAAAGAAAAAATGTTCAAAGCGGCGGCATGCAGTGGGTTAGAAGTGCGTGAGAGAGCAAGTGTTCTCGTCCCGGTGGTGATAGTACGGTGGAAGACCCCCCCTTTTTTTTGTATAGCATGTGAACAGGAAGTCCAGATCGTGTAGAAAAATGGGATGGAAAAAAAGGAAAATGGTTAAATGAAAGTATAAGCTCCGAGACTGCGCGTTGCATAGCATGTCCACGGTTAGCCGTAGTCGTTGGTTCTTTTTGTTGTTAATTTGTTTTGGTATAAGTTTTTGGGGTGTTCATATCGCCCACCACCAATGCAAGAGATCGTCAAGAACGTGTCGTAAATGTCCAGTAAAGGGGTATCACCATTGTAAAAAAAAAAACCGAAAGGGAGCGAGATAGCTCACTTCATAGCCGCGCGCGCATTAAAGAGAAAAAGGACAAAGGAAACAAAATAAAAGCCGGTTATGGCTCAGATGGCTGATCGGATTTTCGTCTCTGGGGAGGGGGGGGAGGAATGGGAAATCAAAAAAGGGCAAAAAAGGCTGAACAAAAACAAGAAGAAAAAAACATCCAGAGAGAAAATGAGGAGACGAGAAAATCCGCAGCAAGAGGGTTTTATCTCGGTCTCTTCCAAGGCGAACTGGCGGTAGATTATCCAGTCGACAGAGAAGAACCAAGAAAGTTCGTTTTCGTGTAGCCGCATGGTTGGTGTTGGCTGCCGATCCGGCCGGACAATCCTAACATGCGGAGTTTCGGTGTCCAGGATCAGCACGAGACCAGCGAATATGAGAGGGATCACATTCATTCAGCCTCAGCTCCTCGCGGGTTATTATGAGCAGAAAACCAACACCACACATGCGGACAAGGAGAAAAAGTCGCAAGCTGGCACAGAAAATCGCGGAAGATACGCGCGCAAAAGAAAGAGAAACAGGATACTTTCTTTTCTGTTTGCGCGCAGGCGGAGCGCATCTCAACTCTCAAAGGGAGAAAAGGTGAAGCCCGGCCCGATCACCGCGTCTATCGCAACCGACTGCTGGCGCGCTGGGCTTGAGCGGTGGCCTGCGCCTGGGCCTCCCACCGCTCGTACTCAGCACACCATATGTCTTTGACGACGGCTAAATAGCCGACGACCTGTCCGACGAACACGGCGATATCGCGCGCGCATGCCGCCAGGCCGCGCTGGTAGGCGGCGGCGGCCACAGCGGCAACGGCCGCCCAGAACACCAGGCGCACGGCGACACGGGTCCACCAGCGCACCAGGCGGTATGTCCACGAGGCGATCAGCAGCGTGGCCAGCACCATGAAGATGGCGGCAGCCAGCGACAGGATTTCGGGGGTGACGGCGCGCGACGCGGCGGTAGCGGCGGGGGTCAGCAGCGGCACGGCGATGTTGGTGACTTTCTGCGAGGCGATGACGGCGTGGCGGCGGAACACCTGCACGGGCGAGTGCGGGTGCAGCACGTTGTGGTGCAGCGCATCGACGAAGTCATCGGGCACGTAGGCTTGAACGAAGGATTTTATTAGCGACATGGGGTTGAAGAAGCTGGAGAAGAAGTCTGGCTGAGGATCGGGGTGTTGTGGTGATGAGGGCATGGTGGGCAGTCGAGAGATGAGAAGCCTTGGGTGCGAGCAAGGAAGAGAGAAAGGGTCTCGTTCGGAGGTGGAGAAGGGGAGGAGGAGTGAGTCCAAGAGAAAAGAGTCAGGAACAGTGTGTAAGCCACAGATGGTGGCTAAGACGGCACCGGCGCGCAAACAACAGCTCAGAGAAGTCTGCAGAGACCGGAAGATGCATGGAGAAGATGGCCCGTCGGAAACAGTGCAAACACAGACGCGATAAAAGCATCAAACGTCAAGTAGTGACCTCTTGCTCTCTAAGTCCTGTGCACACGGGCTTCTGTCTCAGGCCAAAAAGTGAGGGGAGAAAGAACGAAGACAACAAAGGAGGGGGAGAGGATAGGGAAGTCCGTCGCTAAGAGGTTTTGGAAGTGGGCAAAAAAAGAGGGCTCTAAGCGCACAGACGCTAAAGTTTAAGTGAAGAAGCCTGATCGACGACGTCTTCTCGACAGTCTAACGAAAAAAGTGGGATAACGACGAGAATGATGAGTGATGATGCGATGGAGGGAAAATGAAAGGGTGATGGAAAAAAGACGAAGCCGTGATGATGTAGGGAAGAAATGTTTGGATTTTTTTTTTCCCTTTTTGCACGTGTTCTGGCGCGCGGTAGAATTGGGGGAGAAAAAAAGGGAGAGGCTCAGATAGGGCGAGCAGGAGTAGTAATATGTGACGAATCGCGAAGCATGTGAATTTTTGGGGGGAGAGGAAGGAGCAAAAAAGGGAAGGAAATGGCCAGGACCACAAAAACAAAAAAAAAAACAAAAAAACGAAAAGAAAAAAAAAAGAAACCAGAGCAAGAAAAAAGACTATGTCCCAAAGCCACCGTCAAAATGCCACGTCGCGATATTGCATGCAGGACGCTTTTTCTAATCTGCTGACAGAGGCGAAGAATAAGATAGACAAGGCAATAAAGGAGCAGCGGGAAAGGGAACAAGCAAAAAGAGGGCGTGCGCAAATGATCGCGCCGCCGCTGTCTCTGTCACTGTGTGTATCGCGTTTGGGTGTAAGAGCAGGAAGCGCAGGCCACGTGACTTCAGCGCGGCAAACACCAACTTCACGCCGTCGATACGGTTTTCTTTAAGAGATTCTTGTTGAAAAGAACCCCAAAACTCCGGCCGATGGTGTGTTTCCCGGAGAGTCCGAAGAAGAAAAGCACTTGAATGCAGGCCCGCTCTTGGTGAAGTTCAGCAGCCCGAAAACACCTCAGCTGGGCTTTGAATTCTGCGTGCGTTGTACAACCGTCCGGGTGTGGCCCATTCACGGACGAGAGAAGAGAGAGAGAGAGTCGCTTCTCTCCCCCCTTCCCCCTTCTCAGCCCGTTTGGGTTAAGCCGGAGCGCGCAGTGCATTTTCTGGGGAATGGATAAAAAAGAAGCAGGGAAGAAAAAAGGAAAGCAAGGTGGTGTGGGTGGTATTTCACCATTCAAGGGCTTGGCATTTTTCTGGGATTTTTCGGTCGTTCTTTTTTCTGTGGTTCTGGATCGTTGGGTTCCCCACCATGGTGCCGCGGACCAGGAGAAAAAAGAACGACGGTAAAATCCCAGAAGATATCCCCCCAGACATCGTGCAGTTTTGTGTGAGGGTGTTCTTCTTGACGGCACTTCCTGGCGGAAACGGGCAAGATGGAGGGTGAAAGGGAAGGCTTCTCGGGAGGATATGTGCATGTCCATGACGGACGGGATATAAGAAATGTGAAAGAAAGAGAAGAGATTCAAAACACTTACAGGTCTCTTGCAACCATCCCAGGGTCTCACGGCTCGCCATGCTGATATCCATATCCATTTGTGCAGTGCTGCCACAAAAACGGAGAGGAGAGGGGGGATTCGTTAAAGCGTGTGTATGTGTAGGTCTAGTGTCCGTGCCGATGAAAGACACTCTCTCTCAAAAACAAGAAAGATGGGCCAAATGAAAAAGAGAGAGTCCGCACAGCGTTCTCTCCCAGCTCCAAAAGATCACAAGAAAAGAGGAGGCGGTGGGTTGGATGGAGAAGAAGAGAGGAGAAAGAAGAAAAAAAGAGGGAGAAGAAGAAAGAATAAATGGACGTCTCGGGGAATCGTAGAAATATGAATGATTGAGATGCAGAGAGAGAGAGAGAGAAAGTGAGCACGAGAGCGAGCGGGTTCGCCCCCCCCGTCTGGTTTCCCTTTCCCCCGTTCTCTTCCTTCTGGTTCCTGTAAGTACTGACCCTCTCTCGGGTTTAGGATCATCAGTCACAGATCCAAAGCCCAGCGTCGTACTTGACTCTTACATGCAATGTCTGGTGTGCACACTCCCGGAAAGTGGCCATTCCTGTACTGTGTGCACCACCGGCTCCCAAGATGCAGGTTCCCTCGGCACCACTTGGTCTCTCGGCTCTTTCGACTCTTTGGGTGGAGCCTTTTGTCTTTTCTTTTTTGTCTGAACTATTTGCTTGCTCTTCGAATCCAGCCTGCAGAAGTGGAAATGCACACAGTGTTGGAAAACATGTTTGCGGGACCGGGGGTTGGGGCTCTGAACACACATCAGACCTTTCCATGGCTGGCCGGGCCTAGTTGCTTGCACCATCGTGTCGAACCCGGTCGAAGCGATGGGCCCCGGGGCAGTGGGCTTTTTTTTTCTTCTTCTTCTTTTTTTCTTTTTTCTTTTTTTTTACACCTAGGTCCTTCTCAGGACATCACTTCACACAGCTTCACCTCATCCTCTAGTGTAGATACTCATCAGCCTCGGGAGAACCCACGATACGATACCAGAGGCGCGACATCTCCTCAGACTGCCTCGCCTCCCATAGACAGACACTACGTACTGTCCAACCTCAAAACAGGAACAGCTTCCTCAGCTCCTTGCTCGCTCTCCCTTCTCCGCACGATACCAAACTCCCCCTCCCCTTTGACGATCCTTCGTGTCTTTAGCTTTTGGTAGTCAAGGCGGTCTGGTCTGCGCTGCCCGGCCCTGCGCCAAATATTGGGCCCTTCCTCTGCTCCCACACCGACATTTTCCCTCGCGTCTCTCTCTATCTAAACCCCTGCACATACATCCAGCACATCCACTCAAGTTGGTGGTTTCTAGGCCCAACCCCCAAAAATAAAAATAAAATAAAAAAGAATTTCAGGAAGTGTTCTGTTACGTGGTTGAGGCCAGGGGCCCCGGGTAAAGAAACAAACAACACCGCCAATCACCACCATCCCGGACCACCAAGAAGATGTGGGGGGGGGGGGTTCCCACGACTTACACCTTGCACTGGTCGACAGCCCTGGTCCGGCCTCGCTTCCGTCGTGGTTGATTTTCTTCTCGTCTCTCTTCTTGCACCCTTCCACCCTTCTCCGTCCCATTGCATCATGCAGCCCTGGTTGACTGTACAGTGTGCAAGTGAGGAAAGCGAGGGAAGGTCCTAGAACACTCAACCACCCCCATCCCATGAACCCATCCTCTTGTTTCTTTTTTTTCTTCCTCAAAAATCCAATAGACCCAAAAAGGCCGTCCGTTGATGCAGGCTCGCCAACGCACGCACACGCACCTTGCAAAAGAACGCCCACCGCCTTTCACGAGAAGAGCGAATCACACGCCAGGCCGGGGTGGCCCCCACCGACCTCTCGCAATAAGACAGCGAGAAAAAAGATCGAGAGAAAGACAGAGGGAGGGAGGGCAAATCCATGTTCCGGATGTGCTTCCCCAGACGCCGCCGGGAGAGGGGAGAGCAGAGCAGAGCACGCAGCACAGCACAGCACGGCCTGCGTGTGGGGGCTGCTTCACACCACTATCCCCTACTTACCAGAGACAGAGATTCTTAGAACAGTCGCGGCTGTAAAGTATGTATGCTTGTCCGTCTTGTGTGTGTGTGTGTGTGTGTGTGTGTGTCCGCTCAGATCAGTTCATTTCCACGTCTGTACGTCCATGTAAATGAAACGAGGTCGTCAGAGCGTCAGTGTCGGTGTAGACAACCAACAATCACCGCGTTTGTAATCCCCCCCCCCCCCCCCCGCACCCTCCGCGCCACCCCGTCGCTGCTGTGATGACAGTTGGCACTACCCTCCTCCAAATGCATGTATGTCCTCCGCTCGTGTGAGACACTCAGGCACCATCTTCGGGGCCATCCCTGCTGGCCACCAACCTCCGGAGCCGTGCCGAGAAAGTGTACCGTAAAAGAAACCCCCTCCCCGAGTCAGGATCATGCAGCGGTCTGTTGCAGAGATCCCGTGAGCCTGACAATGTATCCCAGGCGGTGAGCGCGGGAACAACTTCCGGATCCGCCGGAATGGCCGGCGTGCGCGGGCACGAACACCCGCGAGTCTCCGCCTCCGGTGCCGGCGCAGACTTGCCGACCCGAACCCTCCCAGCGTCACTCCCGCGTGCACCAGCACCCAGCCGGCACACGCACGTATACACGCCCTCCACACGTCCAGAAATCCCCTAAACCGCTTTCTCTCCTTTTGTTTTTGCGCAAACAACGCCTGGCCTCCCCGCAGAAAATGCACGCAACCGCTTCAAGCAAAAAGAAAAAAGCAAGACTCTCCAATTTATGGATCTCCCCCAAAAACCCCCCTAGGTCAGGCACCAAACACACAAACACCACATTTCTCTCTCTCTTACATGTACAAACGCACCGTCCTTCGCCCGCCGGCCACTTCCACACGCCTCAACATGCGTGTATGCGTGTGTCTTGAGACGAGGTTCAATATGCATGAGCGCCCAAATCCGGTTCCTCTCCACCGCCGTCCGCTCACGGGAACATGCAAATGCACGGCCACCTCACCACCCACCCCGCTAGCGACATCTTCAGAAACCAAAAGAAAAAAACACCACCAGACAAAGACGCCGCTCCCGTGGGTCCCTTTGTGCTTATACCTGCTTGTTTCAGCTCGCGTCCCTCTCTCTCTTGCCACCTGATTGTTGTATGCAGAGTCGTGCTTCTCGCAGTGGAGACGACCCAGAACGTCTTGCCCGAGGGCTTGCAGGTGTAAGTGTGCTGTGAAGATACCTGATGTGGGTCACGCGCAGCCAGACAGACAGACAGACAGGCTGGGCCTTATCAAGACCACACACGCGCACTTCACGTCAGTCGTGCGAGGGAGAGACGGACTGACTGTCCTTAGTGTAGCCTATCGGAGGGACTGGCAGCAGCAGCTGCTGCTGGTCGCACACGGTGTGTTCCCGCCAACTCGCAGTCGGCTAACCCGAGGCGAGGACCACACTTCCAACACCAACATCCGACGTCACCAAGCACGGAGAAACACAGACATACACCGCAATCAACACAACACAAAGGTAAGATCGGAAATGTCATTAGAACTGTACAACCCAAGAAAGGACTAAAGACACGCTTTCCCCCCGGTTCCTTTCTCCCGCCAATGAAACAAAACAAGAAAGCAGAAACACAACCCCCTCCAAAGATGACTTCACCTTCACCACCTCCAGAGCAGTCCATTCCGTCCCCAGATGTTTATCTAGCCTCCCTTCCACAACAAGAAAACAACCAAAAACAGTCAAGTATTATCTGGCCGGAGAAAAAACACACAGAAGGAGAGACAGAAACAACAGGGAGACGGAGAGCAAAGAATCGGCGCAGATGTCCAAAAAGCAAAAACCGCACAACAGAAACAGATATATGCTGCCACAGGGAGCTCCGCCTGGAAATAGATTGGGAAAACAAGAAATTCAAGGAGAGAATTGAATCGAAGATAGTGCATGAAAAACGAAAACATGACAGGCAAGGAAAAAGAAAACCAAAAAAGTCAAAGTTTGTTTGATCATCTGCGCCAGGGAGAATGCTAAGGGAAGGAAAATATAAGAAAAGAAATCAGAAAAAGAAAAGGAAAGAAATTGTAAATGCAAGAGACGCATGCGCTTTTGGCTGTTGATACAAAAGAAACCGGTAAGAAAGGCTGGTTGGTCTTCAGTTCGTGAGAACCGCCGAATCTGGGAGAACCGAGTGTGGGCCCGGACTCCCACAACCAGGAGAAGAGGAAGAACGGAATGGAATTAAGGGCAAAAGAAAAATAAAGGAATGTGTGCAAGTCTATCAAGATGCAATCGAGGGGCCACAGGCCAAAAGAAAAGCCGCGACCCGTTCGGGGTATATATGGTGAAGCAAAGGATGAGGAAATGAAGACCAGTGAATAAGGAAGGGAACACGAGAGGGGGGAAAACATGGCCACATCCCACTCCAACATCTCCTCTATTTTCATTATGGGAGACGTCGAGAGATGGGACGAGGGCAGACAAGGCAAGGAAAAGGGAAGAGGCCCCTTAACCGCGGCGGTACTCGCCCAGGTTCAGCCAGCTCATGTCTGAATTAGTGTTGGCAGACATGGCGAGCTGAGGCTGATCACCCTTGGCTGTCGAGCGTCTGCCAGTGGCCGGATCGGGTGTCGAGTAGTAGCTGCTCGTGGCACCGTTATACGCACTGCTCGGCGCCCGGTCGGTTCCCCAGGGCTTCTTTGCTTCGGTCGGGTCCCACACTTCGTTGATGCTAGGAGGAATGCCGCTCGAGTAGCCAGACGAAGCATTCGACACCGGCCGCTCGCCGACTCCGCCCTGCGTATCCATGCGGGACTTGATGGTGGTAGCGCCGGTGATGGGGCGGGTAGCGCTGTCTGGCCGGTTGGAGTCGACCTGCAGCGGGGGCACTGTTGCCGAGTCCCGCAGAACAGGTCCAACCGATCGAGCGTTTGACGAGTATCTCGAGCTCTGTTCGGAATCCAGGGTGTTGCGCTTCGCTCCAAAGCCGAGAATGTTCAGAGCACTGCCTCCCGACCAGTAGCGGTTCCAGCCCGAGCTGCGTCGTGCCGCGATGTCTTCGTCGACTCCAGAGGCGCGAGGGGGGCGAGCAGGAGGCGCACCCCGAGTAGAGCTAGTCATGTCACCCATAGGAGACAGGGCGCGATCAGAGGGCGAGAGACGGATGGTGGGAATGTTGTCAGCTTGCGGGATAGGCTTGCTGATGGTGCTCTTGAACTCCTTGTTGAAGTTGCTGGCGATCGAGCTGCGGCGAGAGTCGGCACTGGGCTTGCGTTTCAGCTTGGAGGACTGGTTGTGGTTGACCTTGCCCATCAGAATGGCCACGGACGAGAATGAGCCGGCGGAATCCTGAGCTTGGTGGCCACGGAAATGAGTGTAGTTGCGCTGGAAGTTGTCCTCCACGAAGGGGAGAGTGTCCTTCTCGTTACCAGGCGACCGGGAGTTTCCAGACTCAAGCACAATCTGGCGGTGCTTGCGACGGCGAACGAGAAACAGGATAAGTCCAAGCAGAATCATGAGGCCGAAAATCGAGCTGAGAACAATACCAAGGATCGCGTTGGCACCAAGCTCTGAGGAATCAGAGCCGGCGGCGGCAGCGGCGGCGGTGCTGGTGCTAGTGCTAGAAGCAGTGCTAGAGATGGAGGCAGTGGTAGCGGTGGTCGGCAGAGACGTGGTCGAAGTTGTCGCGATCGTGCTAGAGACGGCCGAGGTGGTCGAGGCAGTGGTGGTCAGGGCCGACTGGGCCGATTCGGTTTCGGAAAGGCCAATGACCTTCTGATCCTGGAAAAGAGCGGCGGCGTTGAGCCAGGTGTTGTCGAGCACATTGAACATGCACAGGACATCATCGGGGTTTCCACCAGCAAACACCATGCGGCCGTCGGAGTCAACGGCGGCAGCATACTGAGCGCGGGCGGTCGTCGGGGCGTAGGTAGCGTTGTACTCGGGCCAGTTGTCCACGGTCAACGAGCCTTCACGGCGGTCCAGCGCCCAGGGCTGCTCAGAACGGCCCAGAATGGTCGGGGAGCTGCTGACAGCAGCGCCACCGGCACCGAGAAGCACGATCCGGGCAACGTAGGGGGGCGCTTGGGTCATATCAAAGGTCATCAAGGTCTTGCTCTGGTCATCGCCCGGGATAATGATTCCCTTGACAGAGTCCTTGGGAATCGGGTCGGCCAGAGTGGCTCCAGAGTCGCGCCAGCCCTGGGAAGGGTTGAACAAGAAGGCCTGCTTGTTTGTCAAGCTGCCTCCGACGAAAACGGCTTCGGAGTCGGACCAGGTGAGAAGCATGGGCAGGATGGCGGGAGGCGCAAAGCCGTCGTAGCCATCCAGAGGATACGGCGCGGCAGCAGTGATGGTAAAGGTCTGCGAGCCGTCGACGACCTGGTCGGCCTGGGTTCCGGCGTAGACAAGAATCGAGTTCGAGGCTTTGAGGAAGGTGGCTCCGTGCCAGCGGCGGTTCTTCATATCGGTGGTTGACAGGAAAATGGTTTCCCAGGTTCCGGTCGAGTAAGTGTATTTTTGCAGACCCATATAGTCCGCACTGGCGTCGGTGCGGCCACCGACAATATAAAGAGCCGCCGTGCTCGGGTCACCGTTGTCGGCATTAACACAGGCGGCTCCGGTCACTGGCACGCCCATGGTGAGTTGCTCCCATTTCGAGCCTTCCTTGATGGACAATTTTTGGAATGCAGCCGGAGAGTATGTGTATAGAACATTGTCGTAGATGACCGAGCATATGCCGTCCAACGGCACGGCAGGTTGTGGGAGAGACATGGCGAAGATGTGGTTTTGCAGAGGCGGAAAAGGGAATTACAGATATATACACGTTGCTGTCGAAATGATTCGTACGCACGACAAAGGGTGATGGTCGAAGTGTTGGGGTGGCCGTCTAGAAAAGCATTTCGAGCACGACAGAGATATAGAGCTGAAATGAGGTCGAAGTTGATGGAGTAAAAAACGAAAGTGGGATTCTCGATCTAGAGGGTTGGATAATAAAAGAGTGGCAGTCGTCGTTACGGAATGATCGTCTATCGTATGGTAGATGGGGATAGAAAGAAGAAGAAGATAAAAGAAAGTAACGAGAGAAAGTAATAGGGATTGAAGAAGGACAAGAAGAATAGCGAAATGCTCCTTGCCGTCAGTCACCTTCCACAAGACAAGTTGGTGATAGCGCGGGGAGAGATGAAGAGGGTGAGGAGGGGAGGAAAAGAGAAAGAAAGAAGAGGAAGATCGATGAAGATGACAAGAAGAGGACAAGAGTATAGTCAAAAAAGGAGGATGGGATCACGACAGACAAGATTCACGGTCAAGAGCAAGCTAAAGGGATCTGCGCAGCGTTGGGATGGGCAGTGCTGGATGGATGTGTGTGTGTGTGTGTGTGTGTATGGGATATGAGTCCCCTATAACCAAGAAGAGAAAGAGAGTCCTGGGACTTCCTGGTCGGAGAGGCGTAAGATGAAAGTTGAGGAAACACTCTGAAGCACACGGCGTCGCAGGTTGTCGAGGGTCGGCAGGTAGAAGAAAATGTTTCGCCTATCAAATTTGTGTGGTATAAAAATGTTTGCACGGTTGGGCTTTTTGAATACGGTATGCGTCGGCCCGGCCGGGGTTAGAAAAACAGAGAGGATGGGAGAGGAAGAAAAGAAGAAGAAGAAGAACAAGAAGAAGAACAAGAAGAAGAACAAGAAGAAGAAGAAAGGAAAGAAGACTGAATGATTCTCCGTCGATCGCGTGTTCCTATCAATCGCGTAAAGAGAAAGAATGAGGAAAACGGAATGGATGAGGTTGAGAAATGGAGGGAGAAGAAGAGTGGGAAAAGAGAGTCGGGGGGGGGGAGAAATGACGGATTACGGAATTAGACAGGGAGAGAGAGAGAGAGATTCAATAGGCAGGCGCAGTTCCAATAGGAGGGTGGAAAGTCATACAATACGACAAGGAAGGAGATACCCAGCCAGATGGGCAGGAGCGAGAAAAGGATTGAGGGAAGGAAGGGAAGGCAAGGGTACTTACCGTACAGTACATTACAGTACAGTACAGCAGGTACTCGGTATTACACACAGACTCCAGCGGAGGCAGGAAGGAAAGGCATTGCATTGGGAACGGGGGGGATGTTGTCGACATCGAGAAATACGAGAGCAAGGCAAGCAAGCCGTTAAGCAGCCGTGCAGCGCAACAGGAGGGAAAGGGTAGGGATGTGCAAGGTTGAGCGAGCCCCCGAAGACAAGAAAACACGTCCTCGTCCACTCTTTTCTTCTTGTGCTCCCTTCTTCGCTCCTCCTCCCCTCCTCCTCCCCCTCGCTCTTTCCCTTACCGGAGCATTATCTGTCCCTCGCTCCTTCTTGCCTTCTCAATTTTCCATTCCTGCCTTCTAGCAAAGTGCACAGGCCAAGCAAAGCCGATAGACGGCACAGAAAAGCAAAGAAAAAAAGGAGAAAGCAGCTTGTCTAGCGAGCGACAGGTGTAGGTAAACTCCTCATCAGCTACATATGCATCGTTTGTTCGTATAAGCAGGTACCGCGCACCGAACCTGCTTAAGTCGCATAAGTCTCTGACGGTGGCTGTCCGGGTCAGGGTTTTTGAGCCTGATATGGAGGGAAGACGCGAACTAGTGATAATGCCCATCCGTCACCACGATATGCACCGATCGAGAGATACCATGACCAACTGAAATCGGTATCTTAGTCTCACGCTTCCTCTTCATTCGTCTCAGTCAATCGAACCCGAGAAGCTGCGCGAAGAACCACGAGAGGTGCAGTCGATAGAGCGAACAGTGAGCTTAGACGCGATTATGACCAATGACAGGTCGGCCAGACCTCCAGCACCTAAACAAGCTTGGGCTGGAATGTCGCGTGCTGGTACATGCAGGGGAAATGGGTACTTCAGAGGGACTTGGGAAGGTGCGTGTGAAGTGACGCCATGTCCAGCAACGTGGACACTGGGTGCCGGTATATCTCTTGTACTCCGCGGGAATGGAGGTACCTGTGCGCTACCCTGTTTACGCGAAGAAGAAGAAAAAAGGGGGACATGACAACCCTTGACCAGGACGGGAGATTTGGGAAAAAGGGGCAACTTGACAGTTGGACCAATGGCGTAGCGCCAAGACTTTGGTCCAAGTCAGGTACAAGCTTGCTTTTTGCTGTATAAAAGAGAAGAAATGTGGAGAGAGAGAGAGAGAGGAAGCGACAGTGTTGGAGGGAGGAGATTGCACTGTGGCTGTGCACTTCTTGGGTGTTGTTTAACCTGCTCTCACCACTTTTTTTCTTTTTTTTTTTTGGATGATGGCATGTCTTGTCGGTTCACTGTCTGCCAACCTGGAAGTACTAGTGAAGAAGTGCTCTGAAATGGGTCAAGCGGAAGGGCAAGACACACTGCACAGTGCACAGAAGCTGTAAACAGATCTCATCAACCCGACACACATCACCACACTGACCCTCAGTACTGGGAGGACAGAGATGAAGAGGAAGAAGTATCTTCCCACATTTCTCGCGTCTGCTGCTCGCAGTGCAGCTGTATAAAGAGTCCGACAATCGATCTCAGTGGCATTTCACTCCAACAAGCATCCGACACCACGCATGTTTGCACAGTGCACTGTGGGCGGGAAATCAGAGCACCCCAGCTTGGGGTAATTTCAAATAAATAGAAATCGACATATGCAACCACACCATCTTTTGCAGTTGTATCGAGAGGGGGGCCAGTGGAAATAAAATTCCCCGGTTCGTGGTCGATAGGTGGGGTGGATGGACATATAATGGGCACAGTGTTGCTCTGGCGAACCGGGTTCGTTGCTCCTACTGTACTGTATGTGCCCCATCAAGTGGTGGGCGATATAACAAGAGAGAACAGAACGAGATATTTTTAGGCTGCGGCTTCCTATAGTTCCCTCCTTTTAGAAGATCGTGAGGGGGAGGCTGTTTATAGCGAGTGACGGCCGCTAGGGAGCGAGTCGGGCAGCAAGACATCCCGCTATCAAGAAAAAGAAGAAAAAGAAAAAGAAAAAGAACAGAAAGTTCGTTATCGGTGATGGGGCGAAAATCGACATCCAGCCACCGCCATTAACACCGTCGAAGGCCGCCTGGTCACTTTCCCTCCTCCCTTCATCGCGCCAAGATCAGCAGCGAAGCTGAAAAAGAATGTTCCCCGCCGCTGTGACGATTTATTTAGTCTTTTTTTTTTCTCTTTCGGGGGTTTTTTTTTCTTCATCACGTCGTCGTCGCCGATGCTGCTAAAGAAAGACGAATAGAGAACGACTCGTGATGCAGAAAGCATCTTGGAAACCACGACATAAGCGCCCAACCGGGCCCGGTTTCCCGCCCGGCGCTGGAGGCGCATCCAGCCAACAGCATCGTCAGGACGGGGGGGGTTTTCTTTTCCTTTCTTCCCTGTGTTTGTAGTGCGGCGTGCTGACGGCCGGATCGACTGGCCCTCGACGGTTGACTTCAGCTTTATTAGACCTGGTGCGTGGGTGTGAGTGGGTGGGTTTCAAGCCTTCAGCGAGCCGCCAGCGCCTGCTCGCAAGATTGGTGCAGAAAAGAAAAAAGCCGCTGGATGATGATGACGATGGAGAAAGACGAAAATCGGGGGTTTGCATTCTGTTCTGCATCGTCCCGTCCGCTCTGGCCCGTCACCGAGGTGGGCGTCATGACCTGCTTGCTGCTCTTTGTCCCTGTGCATGGCCACCGGACTCCCACCGGTATCCCACACACACTCATCGTCGCCGTGTCGCCCAGTGCGTTGCAGATCTGCATGCAATGCCACGCACACGCAAAGACGGCGTTGGTTTTGATGGAGGGCGAGAAAAAGAAGACCAGGCAAGTTCACATGGTGTGGCGTTATCTGGTTATCTGCGTGGCCAGCCTCACAAAGAGCGATTCTGCGACAGGAACTTGGGATAAACGCACAACCTGTCACCAGCACTCACACCAAAGCCATGGGGAACAGTCAGTTATAACCGACAAGCAACACTGAGAAGAGATGGACTTTGCGCTCCCTCGATTCCTTTCGACAATGCCTACATGGTCAGTCTCCCAGGCCAGTGAAGTCACTCAGTCAATCGATCGGTCGGCTGTGCACAGAGAAAGAGAGACCATGGCAGTATCACCGACTCCGTTGTTGTTGGACTGCCCACTGTGTGTGTGTGACTCGACGCATCCGATCACTGGACAAGCTTGAAGCTGCTGCACTGAGGACTGACGACACACTTACGACGCATCGAGAGATAATGAAATGAGAACCGGCTGATCACCACACAACAACGGTCCTTCAATAGGCCTTCTCGAGCGCAGACATCCAGCAAAAGAGCCCATCCCAGGTCCTTGGTACAGTGGCGTGGCTGAACGCCGCATGGCCAAGGAGGAGGTTAAAAAAAGAAAACGGAAGAAAGAAAAAAAAAAAAAAAGGGGGGGGAAACCCTCAGAATTAAGCGAGTAGAAGGCTGTTACGGTGTACAGTACAGTACAGTACTGTACACTACTGTACTGTACACTACTTACTCACTCCTCCATCAGATATCTGGTTGAACGGTTGGATGTGCGTAAAATATTTCTTTGGGGGGAAAATGGCAGGATCTGCCCTTATATTACCTGCTTTCGCTTGACACAGAAACGAGATAACCCAGAGAAATGCTGTCGCCAGAATGAACCAGGCACGTACAGTGCGCCTTGTACAGTGTCAAGCTGTGCACTGGAGAGGCAGTCCTGTCTGTCATTCTCAGAAAGCAAAAAGAGAAAGAGCAAGAAATCGAGCAATGTCCTCCTCCTCTTTTCACTGTTGCTGTGTCTTCCCGAGCATCTCCTTAGCGCGTTTCACGATCGACCGGGGTGGTGGTGTGGACACTGCTGCTAATCAAAGACCTCGCATGTGGACTTTCTTCGCCCTCCATTCATTCTTGCTTTCTCGGTTCCCTCCTCTTCCCTTCTTGCTGTTGTCGACGTTCTTCAGCGGCACACACACACACACACGCGCGCGTTTTGCAACAACTGAGAATAACGCCACATCCACAAATGCCCGCCCTTTTTTTTCTTCTTTTTTTTTTCTTTTTTTTTCCGTTTGGGGTTCTTTGGTGACAGCGGCTTAGCATGCACGCCGTTCATCATCGCCGTCGGTTTATTTTTGTTCGCACCCACGGCGGGACAATGCGAGACCTTCTGAGACGCCCCTCTTCCCCCCCCCCCGTAGTCAGCCTTTTTCCCCGCCTGTGCCTTCTCCTGCACCGTACATGATGCAGCAGCAGCAGCAGCAGCACATGGGGCTCTCGGTACTTTCTCGATGAGGTATCAGAGTAAGCTGCAGCCCGGCTGGTTGTGGCAGGTGGGTGGGCGCGCAGAAGTTCTTGCAGGCGGCGTGCGCTCCATGCGAGGAAGCGAGCGAGTTTCTCTCTCTCTCTCTCTCTTGGCCCTTTTTTTTTCCATTCGCGTGCTTGGCCTCCCGTGTGGAATCCCCGATATGTACAGGCTTGCCAGCCCGGAAGACGGGAGGGCAGTTTGTTCCCCCCCTCTGTATCCCACGGCAAGATCAAACAAAGCTGTCCTGGTATAACCGCGGCGCAAAGGAGAGGAGGAGAGGAGAAGCAGATCAGTCCCTGCTGAGCTGAGCCGTCCGTTGTTGTAGCTTTGTCTCTTATGCTGCATGGAGCATTACGCAGATCCCGTAGATCCACCGTCTGGTCTTTTCTGTCCTGCGTTGTTCTCAGGCCGGGAAGGAAGGGGGGTGTCTAAAGGTGCGATACAGGAAATGCTGTTAGGGTTGGGGTTGTGTCGCCGGCTCTTACCGCGCGCATACACACTGTCATCTGAACAACGAGACCGACCAGTCCAGTGAGCGACCCGGTGGGCTTACGTATAACGGACATACAAGAGGGGGGTATATGTGGCCATATGATCATGCTTTATCTATCTACTTCTTTCCGACCTTTGAATCCCATTGTGCTCAATTCTGGGTGGAGATCCATCCTCCAGAGCACAACCTGGACGGCGGCGCAAGTTGTTTCACAGCTGGTGATACCAGCGCTTAAAGCCTACAGCTACGAGCACCGAAGAGACGGCGTGGACGGAGGTTTCCGTCATCACCTGGAACACTCTTTCGAAAAACCGAAGATGGAAGTCCATTCTGATAAAACCATAGAACTATTCTAATAACCCTCTCTCTGTCTTCACCGAACACAGACGGACGCAGACTACCCCGGAGCAGATAACACTGTGGAAACAAAGGCGGCTGATACAGCTGGCCGCCGCCCCAAACACCCCGCTACACGTGCGTGAGAGAGAGAGCGGACAGGCAGAGACAGGGAGCGGCCGAGGCGGCACTGCAGTACAGGAGTAGAGTGGCCTAGACGGGCGAAACACAGGAACCGGCGCGTCCCACCACATGAGAACAGCAGACCACCCGGTTCACGGCGCCAGACACAGGTGTCGAGGCGGGGCGGCGTGGGCTTCACGGGCGCCACCAGTCGCAGAGAGACAGCCATGGACACTGCAGTGCCGCTTGTTGCTGCCGGCCTATAACGACGACAATCACCGCGACTCCGATATCGAGAGAGAAGAGCGGACGTAGCTAACGAGCTGGTTGGTATTTTTGAGGGAAAAACTATCAAGCAGACCGCAAACCACGAGAAAAAAAAAGGGACCGAGGACGGAAGAATATTCATCTGCGTCTGTCCCTCCCCGCCCCATCATCAACTGCCATCCCGTCCCAAAAAAGCACACCCGAAATGCCTCTCCCGGATCTGTTCTCGAGGAGCACCGGTGAAGCAAAAAAATGATGAAAACCATACCCTCCCAAGAACGATAAAAGAAAAAAAAAAAACTCCCGGGCTTTGCGCACCATACGTGCAGACACAAAGCCGAACACACGAGCAAGACGAAGAAACAAGAAGAATGAAAAAAAAGGAACCCCGGGTGAAGGTTTTTTTGCCCTCCAGCCGCCCTCCCACCGCCAGTCCGGACCGGAACCTTGGCCCATCATGCAGAATAAGAACTAAGTAAAAGGGGCGAAATGTACAGTTTGGAATATTAAGAGGCGCGTGAAGAAACCAGAACTCCGGACCGTATAAAGCGTGTCGGTTTACCCCAAACAGAAAAACAACGAGAGGAGAGGAAATGAAAAGAGCTGCATGTGATAACACCGTGAGGACCCGAAAAAAATGAATAAGAATAAGAGACGTGTCATTTCTGCGTCGGTTCTGGATCCGCTCATGAAGAAGAATCCCCGAAGGGACGGGTTGGAAAAAGTGATTGTATTTTGAGAAGTGTGCGTGTGTATTGTGAAAGCTGTTCTACCTGTATCTTGAGGAGAACTAGGTCTAACGTATGGAAGAGGAGCGAGAGGCTGGAATGCTCTCGCATGGTGGTGTCTCGTCACCGGTCTTCTGCGCGGAGAAGAGATAAAGAAGTAGAGGGCAGACGAGGACTGCTCGTGCATGTACTTGTCGGCCAGAAATAGTGAGGTCGTTCACAGCGTTGTTGTATTGCCCGGGGTTTCTGGGCAGCTGTGTGGTTGTAGTTCAGAGTGTGTTATGTGGAAATTGTTTTGGGATGCGGTATCCGGCCGCATGCATTCACATGGGCGATGCACACTTAGACGCGGATATTGGCAACAAAGGCATCGGGAGGTAGGAGACCCTAAGCAACAGAAACGTTAGGATGAAGAATCCACGAGGAGAAACACATGTGAGGACCGGTAAACAGAAAACATACCTTCTTCTCGTTGAAGACAACCAGCGCCTTGCCGAAGTCCCAGTTGACTGATTCATCAACCAGGCAGAGCTCAGCATAAGCAAGCGTCATTCCAGTCTGCTTAGCTAGCTCCGTAACCAGAGCCTGCTTCTGCGCATCCGTGGGGACCACAGGAACAAGAGGCGCAGGAGTGCCGTTCGCAGCGGCTGCGGGCGCCGCGACGGTGGGGAGGGGGTTGAACGCTCGCAACGAGAGCATGTCGTTGACCACCCGGATAGGGTTACCGCCAGGAGGGCCGGGGCCCAGGACGAAGGTGCGCGAGAAGCTGCGCTTGCCAATGGCCTGTGTGGTGGGGTCGGACTCGTCGAATTCGCCGTGCATGGTGATGATCATGCCGTCGACGCCCTGTGCGGTTTGGTTGTTGGGATCGGCGAGACCGGGAAGCACATGGCAGTCAACTATGTACTTGTGCATTTCGGTCTTGATATCCGGGTGGCGAGTTGGGGGAAGCGTCTTCCATAGCTCGCTGATCGTCAGACCACCGGTGAACAGGCGTTGAGTGCGCGGTCCGGGAAGGGTGATCCGGGTCAGATTGCGGGAGTACTTGAGGTACGCAGCCCAGGGCATGGGCGGGGGAAGAGACTGGTCCCGGACGGCTCCGGTGTCGACAGCCAGGGAGAACTTGCTGGCCGAGTCGTAGTACTTCGCGGCAAGTGCGGAACGGTTGGTGTCGTAGGCCGCAAAGAAGTCCATGAGGAATTGTTCGCCAACTCCGCCCATGTCTCTGAAATCGGTGCCGGCCTGGGGAATGAGCTTCGGCTTCATGGCCTCTTCGAGAGCAGCGACCTGCTCGGGAGTGCGAACGGCAATGCCGCTCAAGTTTAGTAGGCGAGGGTACCATTGCGTGACGATCTGAGCGTGGTTGGGATCGGCCGCAATGGGGTTTCCGGTGAGGAACAGGGTCTCCAGGCGGCGGAAGCGATTCTTCCACGGCTCAAGGCCGGCGATGTTGGCCACGGCATTGCCAGTGAGATCCAAGTTCTTCAGGTCCGGGAATGTGATGGCAAGGGAGTCAACTTGTGAGACGTTGTCAATGCCGTTGTTGGCAATGCTGACACTCTCAATGGCTTCCTGTTTGGCCTTGCGCGTGGTGAAAAGATCATTGCAGATCTTCATAAGAATTCGGAACAGCTTGTCGGCACGGTCGCTTCGCTGCATAAGGCCGGCTTCGATGATGAACGGCTCGGCGGCAAGAGCGTCGAGCTTGAGAAGTTTGGTGTCCGGGAAGTATCTTTGGGCCAGAATCGCCTTGAGCTTGTCTTCAAGCTCTTGGGTTTGGGCGGACTTCGTACCCGACACAACATCCTTGGGAGCCTCTGCTACTATTTCGAGCGGGGAACCTGCGAACGTGAAACCATTGCACTTCATGAGTTCCTCCAAGTCGTCCTTGGATGCCGCAATGAAAACAAAGTTACCAAGCAGGCGATGCTAATCGTTGGAGGTTAGTATGTCTCAGCCGGTGAATAGATAAAGAAAAGGTGGTGGGTAATTCTGAGAAGGGCTAAGTCTTCTACGGTGAATATGAGGCACCCGGCACAGCAAACCGATGATTTGGGAGTTTGTCTGCACAGAGCACCGTTGGGACAGAAGAAGTCGACAGAGAAGGGGGGGGTGGGGTTTTACGAGTGCCGGCCAGTTGGAATAGTCGAAGCTATCGGGAGAGGAATCTCCGAGATCGGCAGGGAAGAGTATGTGTGGGAGGCCCGAGGATGTATAGTTTCCGGATATTGATAGTTCTTACCTTCTTGATAGAAACCTGGTTCTTCGAAGATCGATTTGCGAGAGCGTTGGCTTTTCTCTCCAAAAAGGCGATGAGTTCCATAGTGCCACCGCCAGGATTGTTGGCCGCCTTGCTCTCCTTGAGACCGCGCACTCTCAGCCAGTCCGACTCGGCCATGCCAATCTTGTCCTTGAGCCGGTTCGACGATCTCGAGGCTAGCGTATTGTCGGAGGCGAGATGCCGTGTGATGGCCTGGACTGCCTTCGAGGCGGCGCCCTTCGCCGATGTGGCAGATCGTGTGGTGCGGCCCGGGTTAGCACCGGCCGAGTCTTTGGCGCCCGATTTCATAGCCCGACGTGCTGCAGTTGCATCCATGTCCAAATCACCATCTCTATCAACTTTGACGGGGTTGCGTCGCTTTTGAATGCCGCCCTTCGAGGTGGGCTTGGTAGCGTTGGAGCCATTGCGAGCATCGCGAGTCGACGTGGCGCCGCCACGACCCGTTCGCGGGGGGGCCATGGCGATGAGAGATCGTGCGGGGCGGCGAGATCTGTGGGATATACAGTAAACGGGAGTTGTGTGTGAGATTGAGGATACGAAAATGAGACTGCGAAGGAAGGATTCGCGAGAATTTGTAGAAACCACGACGCGCGCAGTGACGAAAGTGAAGCGACTGAAGTGGCGGAAAGACGGACCTCGTAAAGAAATTAGGAGGCTTGAATGAGAACTAGTCAGAGAGGAAGGCACATGCAAGATAAAAGGAGAGAAGGTGAGGAGTTCTAGGTTACTTACAAGGTGAAGATACACACCTCCGTTGATCAAGTTAACGAGTTGGTCTTTGTTCGCAGGAAAGGTGGGAATGCAGAAGGACAGAGCAGGATCGAAAATGAGGGACAGTGTTAGAATTGGTATTGAGGGAACCAGTAAAAACAAAAAAGTCGTGGGAGAAAATGAGAGAGGTGGAAAATGAACGACAGAAGTGGAGGAGAAGAAACAGGATTTCGATCGGGATGAGAGAAGGCAGAAGTTATGTGTTGTTGTAGGAGAGGGAGCAAAAAAAGTCTGGATGTTGATGGGAAGAAAAATATCATGGAACATTTTTTGGGGAGCTTTCGAGATGCAAGCGAAAAAAGTCAGGAACAATCGAGATCAGCCAATCAGAAGACGGTATTGGCTGGGTGACTCAGCCACTTTTTTGCCGCCTAAAAACCGAGTGTCCTGTGACAGGTGCCAACAGGTGTAGCCCATCGACGGGCCGTTCTGAAGTTTTTAAAGCGTAGGACTGGTGGCCGTGACTCGTGCTCATTGCAAATTCAAGACGAGTGTGTTCGTATCTCTTTTAACAACTTGCCAGAGTGACGCTGTCATACCAAAACTGGTGCCTATGTCCGGAACAAGGTGGGATACCCAAACCCTAACACAACGCGGGTTAAACCCTATCTCACACAGCCGCCACGCATGGCACGTGATCTTGTGGCGGTTTCGCGTTTGCCTGGAGAATTTGTTTGCAGGTGTTAGCAGGTGTTCGCAAGCGCCCACTTTCCTGAATTTATAACCACTTTACTGGCTCGTGACCGTGACCGCGTTTGTTTTCTGCCTTTCATCCTTCAACGCAATTACACCAGAACTGTTGACAATACCTTACCGGAGATCTTCCCAAGCAGCTTCATGGCTCCGGATCAATCTGAACTTATGCGCTGATGGCTTATTAGGAGCACCTAATTCCAGGGTTTCCAACAGACTCCCTTGGCTTCTGCTTCCACTGCACCCCCCACCGAACTCCCTCTCATCGGTATAGCTACTTAAAATGGATAGCGACGACTACGGAGATGATATTGATGATGATGAGCTGATACAGGCGCTTGAGCAGCCACAACCGGTGATGAAAACATCTCAGATATCCGCCTTCAGCGGCCGATCAGCATATCCCAACTCCAAACCCGCAGAGCCCGGGTGGCCGAAACCCCCACCGCGAGTGATTGGTGCGCCGCCATCAGGTCCACATCTTTCTTCTCGATCATCTTTTTCCCGCTCAAGTTCTAACGACTTCCGATCAGGTGCCGGCCAGTCCCCGTCGTCACAAGCCGCCGACCCTCAACCACGGAGCTCTGCCCCTCCAAGACACATTTCCCTCGCGAGCAATGCTCACGGCCCTCCACTGGGTGCGATCCTACGACAGACGAACCTCTGGGGCGAGACTCTGCAGGATCCGGAGCATAGCATTACAGTCCCAGCACCGGCTCGCGCGTATCGAAGCTCGACACAGGAGGAGCCAACCCACCATGAACTCGACCATGAAGCCTTGAAGACCTGGGTGTATCCCACCAACCTGGGCGCCATTCGCGATTACCAATACACCATTGTGAAGAATAGCCTTTTCAACAATACCCTGGTGGCCTTGCCGACGGGTCTAGGAAAGACGTTCATTGCTGCAACCGTGATGTTGAATTACTACCGCTGGACTAAGACCGCAAAGATTGTGTTTGTTGCTCCGACGAAACCATTGGCATCTCAACAGATCGACGCTTGTTTCCAAATCGTTGGCATTCCACGCTCGGAAACCACCTTGCTCACCGGAGACACTGCCCCAGTTCTACGTGCGGAGGAATGGAAGACCAAACGCGTGTTCTTCATGACGCCGCAAACCCTGCTGAACGATCTTTCTCACGGATACGCGGACCCCAAGAGCATTGCGCTGCTAGTTATTGATGAAGCGCATCGTGCCACGGGCGAGTACGCTTATGCCAAGGCGACCAAATTGATCCACCGGTTCTCCAAAAGCATCCGCATTCTCGCCTTGACCGCCACGCCCGGATCCAAGATTGAGACTGTGCAACAGGTGATCGACAACCTTGGAATATCACATATTGAAATCCGGACGGAAGACTCCCTGGACATTCGCCAGTACGTGCACAGCCGCTATGTCGAGGAGGAGGTTGTGGACTATTCCGACGAGATCAACAAAATTCGCGAGTTGTTCAGCAAGGCGTTACAGCCGATGATGGACAAGCTGTCGCAACAAAACATCTACTGGGGGCGAGACCCAATGGCGATCACCAACTACGGCCTGATGCAGATGCAAAAAGACTGGTTTTCGCGGGCTGGCCGCCAGGCGAACCAGGGCGTGCAAAACATGATGCGTGCTGTGTTTGGCGTGCTTACGGGTGTTGGCCATGCCATCAAACTGCTGAACTTCCACGGAATCAAGCCGTTCTTTGACAGCATGAAGGAGTTCCGGCAGGAGGTCGAGGGCAAAGGCGAGAAGGGCAGCAAGTTCCGCCAACAACTTGTGCGCAGCCAGCCATTCCAGACCATGATGAGTACTATCGAGACATGGTTACGGACGGACGGGTTTGTTGGCCACCCCAAGGTCACCGCTCTGCTGGACCACGTGCTGAACCATTTCATGGACACGGCCCGCGACACTGGAGACAGCGCCCCCCCGGCGTCTTCAAATTCGTCTACGAAAGTGATCGTGTTTTCCGAGTACCGAGATAGTGCTGAACACATTGTCCAGGTGCTCAACCGCCACCGGCCGCTGATTCGGGCGACCGTGTTTGTGGGCCAGGCTGACTCGAAGCGGTCGGAGGGCATGAAACAGGCGCAGCAGATCCAGACCATTGAGGATTTCCGGACGGGCAAGTTCAACGTGCTGGTGGCCACGTCGATCGGCGAAGAGGGTCTGGACATTGGCCAAGTTGACCTGATCATCTGCTACGACGCCTCGTCGTCCCCCATTCGCATGCTGCAGCGCATGGGACGCACAGGCCGCAAACGGGCGGGAAAGATTGTGCTCCTGCTTGTCAGGGGGAAGGAGGAGGACCAGTACGCCAAGTCCAAGGACACGTATTCGGCGATGCAGAAGCTGATTTGCGAGGGCAGCAGCTTCAGCTTCCGGTTTGACGTGTCCCGGCGTATTGTTCCGCACGGCGTATATCCCGAAGCTGACCGGAGAGTTATTGACATTCCAGTCGAGAATACGCAGAACCCCGACCTCCCTGAACCGCGGCGCCGTGGCCGCGCAGCTGCCACCACCACGGCCTCTGCAGCTGCTAAGGGCAAGAAACTTCCGAAGATGCCGCCGAAGAAGTTCCATATGCCCGACAACGTGATCACCGGGTTTATGAAGGCGTCGACGCTTGGAAAGAACGGCGATGTGCCGTCACCAGCCCGACGACCGCGTGTGAAGCCGCGCTCCGAGCTCGATTCTATTCAGCCTATTCCGTCCTACGACGCTGTGAACCTTAATGCCAGCGACGAGGCGACGTTCATCCGCACATACAAGCAGATGCCGGGGCGCGAGGCATACGAGGTTTGCGAGCCGGACTTGACACTGCACCCGACCGCACAGCGCCGGCTGGGCCCGACGAAGAAGGTCGGCCATGGCGAGAAGACGAAGCGATGTGTGCAGCTGTTTAAAGTGCTGTCGGAGTCGCAGAAGGTCGAGGATCGCCACAAGGACCTGTTCGATTGGCAGGCTGATCCGCGGTGGAAGACGCTCCCAGTGACGCCTTTTGCGGAGGACGTGGATTCTGATGATGATAAGAGCATCCCGGATCTCTTTGCGCCCAAACCTCGGTCTACAGCTGCAACAAGACCCAATGGAACGTCGAGCTCGGATGATGGCGACACCTCGGATGGCTTTGCTGCGCGATTGAAGCCAAAGTCGGTGGCGGGGATCTCGCGGATGGCTGCGGCACCCGTGGGCGAGGATGAACTTGGCGACGATCTGGACGATCTCCCGTCGTTGCTACCGTCCAATCTGGGCCAGAAGCGCAAGTCCGGCGCTGGAGAGCAAGCAACAGCACGCACCGCCCCGGCAGCCCCGAGCAAGCGGCGCAAGCAGACTGCTAAGTCTGTCCCCGCACCCCCGCCTGTCCAAATGCCCCCCCCGCCGATTCTCCCGCCACCCGGCGCCCGAGGTGGGCGGAAGAAGAAGGCCGCTTCGCGCAAACGGGGGGCCGGTGGTGGTGGCGCTCGGGGTGGCGGCATTGGCAGCCAGGAACGCGGCGACGACTGCGAGCGCACGAGCGACATGTTCGAGTCGGACGGCAGCGACGACGGGGCTGACCTGGTGGGTTTTGTCGTGTCGGACGGCGCGGATATGTTGGGCGAGGAGAACTCGTCGGATGAAGAAGACGAGTACGATGACGGCGCGGTCGGCGCAAGCAGCTCTCCACCGCGGCGGCGGCAGCCACCTCCTAAGGCCAACAAACCGCACGCACGTGCCCGGGCGCAGCCGAAGGCGGCGGTCGTGGAGATCGTCGACTCGGAGGATGACGACCTCATGGGGTTCGGCAGTGACGATGACGGCGATGCTGATGAACTCGCGGCGCTGCTCGATGGACATGAGAAGCCGGTCGTGCAGGTTTCCCGGCAGCGCAAGGGGCGGGTGGTGGTCGACAGTGACGAGGATGAATTGTGAAAGCGAATCATGTTTCTATTTGCTTTCATTATCTATTAGAGTGTGGGGGTTCTTTCATGTGTCTGCTTTTTCTTTTTTTTTTTCTTTTGTGTTCGCTGCCTTCATCTGGGAGGAGTTATCGGGCTCTGGCTTTTCTTCCTAGCCGGCTGGTGGGATGGACGAGAGACCTTCCAAGGTCCGGCTGTTGTGTTATTGTGTCTATGACGGCGTTCTACGGGACCGAAGTTGTTTTTGGCGTTCGACGATGGAAGAGAGCTCCATCACACTAAAGCTCTGCGACGGGGCGAGGGCGGGCGGATTTTAATATGAGCTTGCTTGCTTTTATGCGGACGTCTTAGCTACTTACCCCCGTTCTTCTATGCTTTCTCTTTCAATGATACCCCATGGGAGAGTTACCGTCGCCAAATGCACCTCAACCACCGCAGCTTCTGCTTTTGTTTCTCCTGCCGATGGCCCGGATGTCGATATTGCCCGGTATCTGTGCCTGTGCAGACGCGGCACGTAAACTACGTACCGGCCATGGCCCCCCCTTCTCCCCCTCCCAGGGCCATGTTGACGGGCTCCCATTGGGGTGGACTCTGTGAATCTGGGGGGAGACTGAGAGGATGATCGGCGGTGCGTTGGAGGGAATGGTACTGGGGCATGGTGTGCATCTGTTGAGACTGAGTGCTTCCCGTTCTCGTGGCTGCTGCTGTACGACTCCATCGGCCGCTCGTGTCTGTGTACTGGAACATGGAGAAGCGGCTGCTAAGGGGTAGTGAGAGAGCACCTGGGACCACAGCAGGGTTAAACCCTAAGCAAACGAATGCATCACGCAAAATGGTACGAGGTCGCGGACAACAAAAGTGCATGCCAAGCCCGAAACATTGTTTTTTTTTTCGCTGTACTCGTGCAGGAGCACGTTGTTTTGGTCACCTTGTGTCCTTGTACATCCGTTGCATACATACGTACGAGTATGCCTATTTTCTGCTCTGGGAGCGTACAGTGTCAGCAGTAAGATGGGGTCCCGCAGGGGGGGCCGGGTGTTGGTGGTTGGGACAGCGATCTGCCTACAGACCATGGACGAGCGAACGGATCCAATGACGGGACGGTGTGTCTGCGCACGTGAACTGGAGAGTGACTTTTCTGCTTTGATCTTAAGACTGATGAGGCGAAATCATCCGTTGAGCGGCAGCCTCTGCTTTTGCCAAGGCTGCGCCAACGAGGAAGCATGTCCATGCTACGGGACGAGGGGAGGGTCCTTTGGGGGTATATGGATGGATGCACGTGTGTGCAAGTTGGGCGATGGACTCTGCGGAGTTGGAGGTCGCACGTGCGGGAGGACGGACGGAGTGAACGGGCGCTCGATTCAAGTGATTATCTCGGCGATATACATGGAAATACACAGAGATTTTGGGAGGCAGCATAGTATTGTGCTGTATCTGAGGACGAGATACAGCTTAGAGAGGCGGTGCTCCCACATAGCCTGCCGATTCAACATAGTTCCGAGCATGTTCCCGTGTGGAAAATCCCCGCAAGGCCAACCGAGTGTGCGTTACAAGTTCCAGCTCAGCGCAAGTGGAAAGGACCGGCAGGACGAGGTAGAATCAGGATGTAAGGTATACTGTATGTACGGTCTGTACATACCGGCCACCGGTACTAGCAGACCGCGAACGAAAGGGCAACCTTGCCGTTAACTGCAATTCCTTGATTTTTTCTGTGACGAGAAGGCAAGAACTGGAATTTCCTGGTTTTTATGCTCTGGCTCGGGGGGTGGGCTTGTTGCGGCACAGTCTTGATCCTGGGAGCTGATCAGCATGTGTGTGTGGGGGTGTGTATGTATGTACAGTCCCTACGAGTGGAACGGTGTGGGCCGCCGGACCTCCGAGAGAGTCCGGGGACAGGATGCAAGACACACGCCCGGGCTGGAATACGTTCTCGTAAGTTGAAGAACGCGGTAGTATTTGACAAGTGCAAAGTTCCCATAATTTCCGACTTTTTTTGCTCTCCAGCCGGCTCTTTTTTCTGCGTGTGTTTTGGTAGAACACCCCGATTTTCTTTCAAGCTTTTTTCTCCGGAACCGCCGCCCCGCCGGAGCTTGGCCGGAAGGGACCCACAGTAAAAAACAAAGAAGCCAAAAACGCCCGGGGGTTACGGCCAGGGGGAGGAACCAATCAGGCGGCTTGGCTGGTCCCACGTGAAAAGGTCAGTGACATTTCCATATGACTTTTGCCGTGATTTCTGCGTATGGTGCCGGCTTGTCGTATGGCCTCTCTTTGTCTTCTGCCTCGCTCTCTTCATCTTCCCGTTCCATATGGTACGGCGGTTTTGGGAAACCTCCCAACCTATTCTTTTCTACCCATACGGTGATCACTACGGTACGGTGCTGTTCTTGGACCCTATAGCACCATCCTCTTCTTCTCCTATCGGCGATGATAGACCGAAAGATCTCTCCCCTCTGTATCTGCTCTCCTCTATTCTGCACTCAGCCCGTCTCTGGCTTCCCCAGTGGCTTTCTGACCCCTCTTCTCTCAATTAAGCATACCATTAACCGTATCCCACTCAATCGGCTATCTGATCTGTCCTGGAGTGAACTAGGAATAACTCCCCACTGACACACGAAGGCCGCCGTGGTGCCAGTTCCCCTCTCACTTTGCGTGCTGTTCTTATATACTGTAGATATATATGCAGACACAAACATCCCGGGAACCGTCGTCAATCTGGCCCTTTCCCGCTTTTGTTTCCACTTTCTTAATGATACAATCCACGGCCAGAGTGTCACTACTGCTGAATATGTTCACCGAGACTGCTTATTGTGTTCCCCATCAGGCTATATCTGTGCCGACGGTTTCTAGTGTATTATATACAGCAGCACTATACATGCACCCTCTGATGTGCTTCTGATACCCACCTCCACTGGCTGTGTCGACAGCCGATCCTCCCTTCATCTACCCTACGGCGTTATGTAAGTTCACTCCATAGGCGAAAGGGGGGGCGTGTGCCGAGAATACCGAGATCTGTGCCGGTCTTCGACTGTGGAGGGGGAAATTTGTCAAGCTTCCTAAGAGCTGGCGGTATAACTGACGTGGAACCTACGCTTTCCTTCTGATATATAGTACGTCCAATTCTCCATCTTGGCATCTTTTCTGTCTCATACGAGACGAGAGAAAGAGAGCACAGATGTATGTGTTCGCCGCTCTGCTCGCCCTGCCTCTCGCCGCACGTTCGAAAACCACGTTCTCCAGTCCAATCCTGCCGATTCGCCAGCTTGCGGTATACGCAAGGCAGCCGCTGGTGAATCTTGGCAGGCCCACGGATGACGGTGGAATCAGCAAATTCTTCGTGTTTTGGAAGGCCTCTGTGCCCATGGGTAATCATGGCGTCCAGTGTTGGTATATCACCACCTTTTATTATACTTTCATCTCGGGGCGGCCGTGGTTACAGCTTGGCCATGAGAAGATTACAGCTGGATCACTCTGGCGTCAATCCTCTGCTATCTACGCTCTGAAAGATCTGTTGTTGAGGAGGCATCAGCTTGAGAACATTTGTGCCTGACTTCTAGAGGACGACGTCACACAGCAAAGTCTGAGGCCGAAGGCCAGAAACCAGAAACGTGCTTCGATGAAGTTCCATGGAACATCTCTCCACAGAGCCAAGAGTTCTGTTGGTGAGAACTATTGATCAACTCACCACCAGAAAAGAGCACATGGATGGGCACGGGGCTGGACAGAAAAGACCAAAAACGTGAGCGTCCACGGGAGGATTCATGTGAGAAGGGCAGGGAACAGGCACCATACATCATCAATTCGTCTGTGTACCGGTGCAGCTTCAATCTCCTTTGGGCTCCCGGTATTCATGGTGGCTCTTGGCAAATGCTACCGAATGGGTAGGTGAAGATGATCGCATGGTTGTATGGGAAAAGCTCTGGGTACTGCCCCGGTGTGGTTGGCCAACTGGCCCGGGAGTGGAGAGGACGAGGGAAGGGACGCACAGCAGTGTTCCTGAACCCTGGTGCCATTGTGTGTACGTCCAAGCTTGGAAGAGCTTGGCAATGCTGCTGCAAAGACTGTGGCTGGCTCTTGCTCCGGCGTGCCTCCCCTCTCTCGTATCTCCTCTCGGGCCCCTCCTCCCAGGTCGCCAAAGAAAGCACATAAGAGGGACGTCGTGCTCCCCGAACTCAGAATCTGCTGTGTTCACCTTTTCCTTTTCCCTCCTCTCCTTTCTCTCTTCCTTTCTCCTCCACCCCCATCCGGTTCCTCGCCGCCTGCCCTCATCCCGCGAGCTACATACTTATCCTCCCTCCACTTCTTGATCAAGAGTCCAGTCTCTCCACGGGCAAAAGAAAACCACCAACATCCGAACAAACATGCGATTCTCGGCTGTTACTGTGGCTGTTGCCGCCGCCTTTGTTGGCCCGGCTGCCGTTGACGCGAAGGTCTGCGCTAAGGCTAAGAACTTCATCTACGTCGTGCCTGATGGCTACGGTCCCTCCACCCAGACCTTCACCCGTGATTTCCTCAACATCAAGAACGGCCTCGGCACGGTTGGTCGTCCTACCAGCAGCCCGATTGGCGCTGACCCTCTGGTAAGTGAAGGGCAACGGACGTTAAGGCGCGGGGGACTTGAAACTTTTGGGAAGGAGCTCGGGGGAATGCGAGCCGAGCTAGAACGAATCGACGGAAGACGCTAGAAGGGTCATGGAACGACGCTATTAATAGACTCTGACTAACACGGCCGTTCTCCTGAACTCCAGCTGATCGGAAGCGTCCGCACCGCATCGTCCAACAACCTGATCACCGACTCGGCCGCTTCGGCCACCGCCTTTGCCTGCGGTTTCAAGTCGTACAACGCCGGTATGATTCCCTCGAGATGTGAATCTGGCAGATTGACACTTGTACTGACCTCTTCTTTCTCGCTGCAGCTATCGGTGTCACCGATGATGGCATGCCGGTTGCCTCCGTCCTCGAGGCTGCCCACGTTGCCGGCCTCAAGACCGGTCTCGTCGTGACTTCGCGTATCACCCACGCCACCCCGGCCTGTAAGTGCTCCTTCGTTACCGAATCAAGGGAACACATGAACGGGGGCATCTGAGAACTAACACCTCCCAGGCTACGCCGCTCACGTCAAGCACCGTGACTCCGAGGTCGAGATCGCCGCCAACGAGCTCGGCTACAACCACCCTCTCGGCTCCACCGTCGACCTGATCATGGGCGGTGGCCGCAACATGTTCCTGCCCCGTAGCGCCGGTGGCAACCGTGGCGATAACGTCGACCTTACTGCCTGGGCTGTTGAGCAGGGCTTCACCTACACCGCCGACGCCTCGGCCCTGAACTCCGTCACCGTTGACGGCAAGGTTCCGCTGCCCTTTCTCGGCCTGTACGCCTCCAGCCACATGGAGTACGAGGTCGACCGTAACCCGGAGACCCAGCCGTCGCTGCTCGACATGACCAAGATCGCCCTGGAGACCCTCGAGGCTGCCACGCGTGACGAGCCGCGCGGTTTCTTCATCATGATCGAGGCCTCGCGCATTGACCACGCCGGCCACTCCAACGACCCCGTCGGCCACCTGTACGACACCGTCATCTACAACGAGGTGCTCGCCTACATCAAGGAGTTCATTGACGCCCACCCCAACACGCAGATGCTGTCTGCGGCCGACCACGAGACCGGTGGCCTGACCCTCTTTGACGGCTTCAACCCGACCCGCTACGAGAACTCGGCCGTGTCCCTGGACAAGCTCGTGTCGATGTACAACAGCTTCTCGGGCGACAAGGCTGCCTACCTCCGCGACACCCTGCTGCCCATGTACGGCCTCACCGAGTACTCGACGGCCGAATTCAACAACCTGGTCAGCCTGGGCGGCGGCATGGGCTCGACCCTGGGCAACCTGATGGCCAACAAGGCCGGCATGGGGTGGTCGACCGGCGGCCACACCGCCGTGGATATCAGCCTGTTCGGCTACGCCGTCGGCCCGCGCCTGCTGGAGATGAAGCAGGCCATGTCGACCAACAACGACAACACCGACCTCGCCCGCTACATCGAGCGCGTGCTTGGACTCGACCTTGCTGCCACCACCGATCTGCTCCGCGCCAACGGCACCGAGTGGGTTGCCCGCCGCTCGCTCGAGGCTAGCAAGATTATTGCCCGCGAGGACGGCCACTCGCACGAGAGCCACCACCACTAAATGGCGAGACGAGAAAGCCTCGTCGGTTTTTCTAGCTCGCTGTTTAGCCTGTCTCGTTGCATTCCTTAAGGAGTTTAAAGAGTCACCACTCTGTTTTCTCTTCTCTATACATATTTTTTGGATCATCTTCTTTTTACACCTACATTTTTCCCTTCTTTTTTGTGTATATGTTGGTCTGCTTGTGTTTCTGTGGCTTCTTTTTGGACAAACTTTAGGAAGATGCAGGCCCAAACAGCAACAACAACCTTTTGGAGGTGGTGGCGGTGGAGAACTGGGGACTTTGCATTTGGTAGGACGATATGATTAACTGAGAGATCATGAGAATACAAATGATCTGACGATCGAAAGATTGTATGTTTGTGCTTGTGTTTGGGTGTGCATGTAAAACCTTAAACCCTATATCTGATTTAAAGGGCATCGTGAGCCACTGGGTGTGGAAATACGTGGTATGAATCATGGTGCGGGGCCAGACGTGATTCAAACATGATGTCTGGAGTATGCACTGAGAAGTATATAAGGTCTCTCCCCCTCCCATCCAGAACTCTGACTTCCCCTCCTGGCTTCCGGTGGATATCAACCGCACGACGAAACCGGAGAGTGCTATTCACGCCAGGATATAGAGCGCCTGGACGGGGCTCTCAGCCCCTTTCTTTCCACCGGCCGAACAATGTGGCTATCACGCTGCTTCCGCGTCTGGGTCCCACCGCTTGTTCTAATACAGACCATGACAGCCGGGTTCATCTGATACAAAAGGTTATGAGCCCGGGATCGGCGGCCTCACCCGGACGGACTCCGATTGAATGCCCCCGGCTCCCGCCCGAGCTGTTCCCGCCCAGCTGCGAGTGCTGCGACGCGACTATCTGCTTGATCTCTAGAGCGCGGAAGAGGCAGGAGACACGCTTCCCTGCGCGCCGGGACCTGGAGTCCCGGCTGTGCTCGATCACTGCGAGCTTGTTGTCTCGGACTCAACAGGTTATGAGCCCGGTATCTGCACTGCCCGTGGAGGATAACTGCACGCCCCCCGCCGCCCCCCGCCGCCCCCCGGGGGGTTCCAGCCCGCCCGCGAGAGAGCCGCGGGTGTACGATATGTTACCACCCTAGACCACGGCAAGAGAGGAGACATTTCTGTCCCCGCGCGGCGAGTGCCTCCTAGAAGACCATTTCCCACGATGATCTCTCATCACCGTGCCCGGCCCCCTGGGAGTTCCGGTCGCAGCCGCCGCGGCCCCACTGTTACTGGAGCAGTGCCGCCAGCGCCGGGATCGCGAGACCGAGCGCGGGCTGACTCCGGGGCCGGCCGCGGTGCGCCGTGCGGACTGCGCGCTCTCCGACTCTCGCCGCGTACAAGCGACTCACGTCGCCGCCGGCAACGCAGCTTGCAGACGCGATCAGTGTACTGGGTCTTGCGGCCACCCTGCTTTCAATTCAATAGATATGGACAAAAATGTCACTTCCATGACTTTTCCCATGGGGCTTTTGCTGGCAAGGAATTCTGCTGACACACGGGGGACGGCGCCGGCGGCGGGTTTCTCCCGGCCGGACTCCCCGGGGTCCCCACTTTATCATCTCCGGCCGCGGGGGATTTAGGGACATACCCTAAGAGCCGGCGGCTAGGCACTTCGGCTGGCAATGCATTTTCCCTTTGATCAAGGAACTGGCGAGAACTACTCACCCTAGATCCAGCTGACTAGTGCATCTATAGACCCTATATATGTGTTGCAATTAACGGAGTCGTTTAGGCTCGTCTAAAGATCTGGCATATCTGGATGTGGATTCCGGGATGGTGCCGCGTGCTATGGAACGGCCATCGCCGGCTTTTGGACGACGAGTGCACGTGCGTGACTGAGTAGTGATCCTCCTTGTAGTTGATGCCGTATCACTGTGACTGGAAACGTGGTCCTCAGTCAGCTCTACCCGCACTTCTGGGTGCGCGATAGCGCCTGTTACATCGGCACTGTCTGATATCGCGCCTGCGCCGATGGACTGGACAGGCCGTGAATAGGCCCCTACACTTTATCTCTAGAACTTAGACTGCTTTCAGAGTTGATGCCATATCTCAAATGCGAATCTCTCTCAGATATCACTCATTACCCTAGAGAGACCATAAACACGGCCATATGTAACCCTAATGCTATGGCGCTATCGTCAGGAGTCACAGGGACGCAAAAGTTGAGCCTACGAGACACACCAGATTCAGTGGTACTGATTTTCTGTGTAGAGAGTCCGGTGGGCTGAATCTGCACTTCTCACAAATCATTGTGGGCTTCCAGACAGATGCAAGATGTCGGCAAAGCAGCACTGGATGTTCTTCGCGAGCCGCTCACAGCTCCTCCTAGCACTTGTGAGAATGACAGCTAGATGCAATCCTCGCCGACCCCTAGTGACCCAGGCACGATGCTGGGCGGCGCCTCCCCGCGATCGGCGAGTGGCGGGGCGCCGGGCGCGGAGTGGATCGCCGTCCAGGACCAGAAAGGCGCCCACGCGCAGAAAGCCGCAGCGGAGTCCCTTTTGATCCGTGATTCCAGCACCTTGAAATTCTCAATATTAAGTAAAACGCTACCTCAACTCGCCGATCTTGTGTATATGCCATATTTCGGAGGGGGGTTTGTTCGTTGAAGTGGCCGGAGGAGGGGCAGAATGGCCATGAAAACCTCCGTTCGTAGCTGTGAAAGCAGGAGGAAGAAGAAGACTTGACATCAAAAAGTGAAAATCCCTGTTCACTTAACCCCCTACGCCTCAAACGCCCAGTGACGTGGCTTTTTCACGAGGTCTCACGTATCAGCACGACGAAGGTACTACGAAGGATGGACCCAGGGTGTGTGAAGACACAATAGAAAGAGACTTCAATTCAAATAGATGTCGGAACAAAAAAAGGAAAAGGGAAAAAAAAAAAAAAACCTATGGACCCGTCTTCTCCGCCGTCTTGCCCTGACATTTGTCCCAGCCAAATTGCAGAAACCGATCTAGCATGGCGATTCACCAACCACCCACGATACAAAAGTAAGAAGCAAACAAAAGACAAAAACACAAGCCAGAAAAAGGAATAATCCAATCCCGCAGAAACGTGGAGGTGTAATGATGTTGTTGTAGTGTAGGTACGCAAAGGAGAAGCAAAGCACTGGTGTAGCGACGAGATGAGAGGAGAGAAGCACATGGCAAAAGGTGAGTCCACGATAACGCAAAGGAAGAAAAAGAAGACGGAAAAAGGACACTAAACGCGAGTGAAAAAAATGGAAGTCCTCGATTCCAAAGACTCAAGCCTTCAGACCAAAGAAAGAAACATCAAATAAAATACTTCGTTATCCCCTTGGTACACTCCCCCATTCCCAAAATACAGCAACATCCGTGTCATCCCGAAGGGCCATTAGAAAAGAGACGACAGAAAAAGAGAGAAAAAAAACCCCAAAAAACCAGATTCATTCCATCGTGACAAAGAGGAAAAAAGAGAAGAGAATAAAAGGAACCTAAGTATATGTGAAGGCGGGACCGAAAGAAGATATGACAAACGGTGGGATGGTACAGACAGAAAAAAAAATCAGCATCGGAAAAAAGGACGAAGGAGAGAACTAATCGAATCGGTAACGAGGAGTTCTACAGCTTAGTGCTGCTGCTGCTGCTGCGAGGGGTACTGGAACTCGGGCGCAACGGCCCAGTCCATGCCGGCTCCGACGAACTGGTCGGGCTGCGACATTCCGGTGCCGGGCATGGCATCGAACAGCGGCTCAAGCGGAAGGTTGACGTCCTTAGCGTTCTTCGGGAACAGCTGGAAGTCCATGCCCATGCCGGCGCCCGAGTTGAAGTCCTCGAAGCCGCCATCCACATCGATCATCGAGTCGGGAGTGTACAGCATGGCGTTACCATGGCCAGTCGGCGACAGGTGCAGCAGGTCGACGCTCTTGCCCATCGACTGTTGCGAGGGGAAGTGCAGCGTGGGCATGAACGACTGCAGACCGTCGATCTGCGAGCCCCAAAGCTTCTCGAAAAGCGCCGCATCGGGCGTGGGGATGCCGGCCGTGGCAGTGTAGATGTCGTCAGTGAGGGCGAAGTCAGCGCTGTCCGGCATCATCGCTCCCAGGTTGTCATACGACGAAACAGTCGACGGGGTGCTGGCAGCGTGAGCGAACGGCGAGAAGCCGGACACGTCGACATCTAGGGCCGAGTCGTCAAAGTTGTCGACTCCGTACTGCTGGTTCATGGCGCGGGCGAGGATATCGTCGTCGCCGCCCATGAAGCCAGGCATGGCACAGTCATCCTCGTAAGACGGCATCAGGCCGGACATGTCCTCATCGGGGGTGGCGATTTCAGGGCTAGTTTGCGATGTCGGTGACAGGGTGTGCTCCAGGTTGGGAGTGTCCATGACGGTGCTGCCGGCGTTGCTGGGCGCAGCACCCTTCTTGCCGTTGGACTTGGTGCGCACGTAGGTCCAGCCGTGGGCCTTCTCCATGTGCTGTTTGCAATTCGACTCGCGCTTGGACTTGTACGGGCAGGGCTCGTACAAGCACCGGTACATGGCCGGGGCGGACGAGTGCTTATCATTGACGTGGCGGTCCATCTCCTTCTCTGTAGGCCAGCCATAGTCATGATACTTGCAGTTCTCCATCGGACACTTCCACGGGCGCGAGTGGGTCTTCTCGTGCTTGGTCAGGTCGCACGGGCGCTTGAACTCCTTGTTGCAGCCAGGAGCCTTGCATTTCTTCGGCGCAAGCTCCTCCGGGGTGGGGTTCTTCTTGCGGCGCGCCATCGAGCGGATGATCTCCTCGTCATCGGCGAGCTGCTCACTCAGCGAGCGCTTCATCTTGATGACGGTCTTGGAGTCGTCGTCTTCGTCATCAAGTTCCACAGGCTCTCCTGTGGCGATGTTGTAGGCCTTGCCGTCCTTGCCAATCCGGACGAGGCTGGCGGGCTGGCCGTTCTTGGAAAGTCCACCGACAAGCTTGACAGTGTCCGACCTATTGGCGAGAGGGGGAAATGTGTGAGTATATGCCTGTGAAGAGGGAGAGAGGAAGGTATTGTGGGGTGTGCGGGGTCAAGGGAGACAACATACGAGTCCAGGTTGGAATCGTCCTCACCAGCGGCTTTACGCTCACGGGCAGCAGCCAGCTGGCGGGCGTAAGAGTGGATCTGTTCGGTAAGGTCGGTGAAGTAGGAATTAGTGTACGGGCGGTCGTTGGGGCGGGTCTGCTCGGGCTCGGCAAGATATTGGACAGTGAGTTGGATGCAGCGGATCGACGTGAGGCAGAAGTCGAGATAGAGAGCAGCAGCCTTGGATCTGGCCTATTTAAATGATCATGACAAGCAGTTCTCGTAAGTACATGTCCAGCATCAGAGTAATAGAGAGAGAGAAGGGGGGAGTAAGTGAGGATGGAAGGGGGGAAAGGGGGAGAAGGAGGATGAAGAGGAGGAATAAACCAGACAAGAATCAGAAGAGACAAGTGTCATAGACAAGAGGGAGAAGAAACAGGAAGAGGAAGAGGAAAAAGGAAGGGGAAAAAAGTGAAAACAGAATAACAATAGATGCGTGGGGTGAGACAATAAGAGTAGGGGACTATGACGATAATAAACTTACCGGAGCTAGGAAGATCAGGGTCTTTTCGAGATCTCTGAGGCAAACGATTTCTTTGTCCCGGATACGGCGTGGGACATCTAGGACAATGGGCTCAAAAGGTTTGAGGAGGGGTTTGGCAAGCAAAGGCTTGAGGATATGTTCATGGATGCGGTTGACTGAGCGGGCACTGAGGCGGGGAAGCTTGTCCTGTGCCGAAGCCGTGGAAGTGGCAGCAGCAGCCGTTGTAGAAGTGGTGGTTCGCGGGTGAGGTGGCGGCGCCATGGCGGTGGACTTGCGCAACTCCGGGCTGGGGTCGTCGAGGGAAGCGATGGACGAGCCAAGACCGCTGTCGGAGTCGTGGCTGTGGGTGCGGTGCGGGCGAAGAGAGCGACGCTGCTCGTTATCCTGCTTCTGCAGAGTTGGGTCGACGATGGGCAGATCTCCCAGGAAGCCGCGCGGGACGGGCAGGTCGTCGATGTAGATGTTCTTCTTGCGCGGGGCAGCCGAGAGATCCAGGTTGGAGAAGGTCTTGTCCAAGTCGTCAAGCAGGAGGTCGGTGCGGCGACGGTGGGCATCTACAACGTCGTCCAGGTTTGACTGAGGAGCATGGACCAGCGAAGGAGTGGCAAGAGTCGAAGAAGAAGAAGAAGCGGCAGGATAGCGGAAAGATGAGCTCTTCTGGAGAGACATGGTAATATCCACTACACGACCATGACTTTTGAGGCCCGACGAAGACTCAGGCGAACGGCGGCGGGGATTTGAAGAGGGGGCGGTGATGGTGACGGTTGAAGAGCCGGAGGAATGCATTTTGAGGCCTCGGGGATGGTGGATCTATATATAAAGAAGGGAGGCAGGGTGGGAGTATATTGTATGAGAGAGATAGGAGGTTGTGTCGTGTTCGACACCACCCAGATAGATAAAACAACAAGTAGGTGTGTGTGGGGGTGTGTGTGCCAGTGCCAGCAACAACCAAGTCCCAGTCTGAGAGAAGATGGAGAACAACCAGTTAGAAGAGCTGACCAAGAAGAGGATGGAGTCACAAAACAAGAGAAGCCAGTGGTTTAGGGCGGGCATGTGAGGGCAGCGAAGGAGCAATGTGAGTCACTCCGCCGACTTGTCACTCCCACTCCCACACCCAGGAAAGAAAAGAGTCCTAGCAGCGTAGCGATGTAACAGGGGGAGAGAGGAGGGACGAGAACAAGAGATAAGAGGCGGCTGGGGATTGCACCAGGGAAGACATATGTGAAGGACAAGAGGCTACAGATACACGGCGTGCGAACAAGACAAGAGAGAGCAGAGAGAGAGCAGAGAGAGAGATAGAGTGTATGTGATTCACAGATAGAACAGGAGGAAAAGAAAAGGGAAAGGGTGTATGTGATTCACAGATAGAACAGGAGGAAAAGAAAAGGGAAAATAAAGAGAGAAGAGAAAACGGGAGAACAGGACAGCGTGCGGAAAGAGTGCGAACCAGAGACCAAGGGACAAGGTGACTTACCAGCAGATGACCCCGGAGATACGAGCACGCGTTTGAAGGTGGTGGTCGTCACGGTTCCAGACAAGAACGGCTTGAACGGTCACGCGGAAGATGACCAGACAGGAGTATTAGGAGGAGTGGAAGTATCGACAGATATATCACAGATGTCTGCCTGAAGCTAATGGCACATCGGCAGTGTACAAGACGAGAATGAGAAAGGAAAGAAGCGAAACCCGAAGACGACGAGGAAGGACGACACAAAAAGAGACGAAAAAACGAAGTCAAGGCAGAAAGATGCGGAATACAGTGGAAGAAGGAGAAGAAAACGAGAAGGGCACGGAGGGAAAAGGAACAAGAACTAGGCAGGTTATAAGACGCTGAAGGAGCTTTCTGCACGCATCCACGTAAACTGGGCGGATAGCTAGGCCACAGGATTAAAACAAAACAGGTTTAGGGGTGTGTGAGACGGAAGCTTTGATTGAGGTCAAGAAAAGTGGAAGACGACAGACGACGATGGGCAAACACACAAAAACGAAGGGTGAGAGGGAAAAAGAGGAAGAGGGAACGGAAAAGGCGGCGAGAAACACGGAGAGAGTGGAAAAAGACGGCTGACCTAAGCCAGCGTCGATGACAAACGCTCCGATGCAGTGAAAGTTCAAGCGTTGCTGCCTGGAGCTCAGCCTCCACTGGCGGCGGGTGATTGGTCGAGGCCGAACGTGGTTCCCAGGGCCAGCAAACGACAGGCGGAGGATTGGAATCCCTGCGTTTCCGGTTTTTTTTTTCTGTGCTTTTTGTGCTTTCTGGGCTTTTTTGCGTTTGGCTGTTTAAAGGGGAGCTTTTTAGTCCGCCTTTGCGTGGGTTTGCAGCTGTTGGGTGTGTTTAGGAGCGAGAGCGAGCGCTGTATGCGGGCTTCTAGGGACTTCTAGGGTCCTCCGCTTGTATTGTGGCTTGGGAGTAGCTGAAGAGGGCGATTGATTATAGGGGCCGCTGTCCGTGTTAGGCCTCCGCTTGTATCTTGTGTTAGCGCTCCGACCACGTGAGGGGGCGATTTAACGCGTTACTGCTTACTGCTGTCCGCCACGGCATTCCTTAACAATGACGCCCGATGCTAGACAATAAAAGGTGCAGCTCGAAAGTTCCCGGCTGGTCCTTCCACTAACAGCGAGAACCTGGACGGACTCGAGTATTAGTGATCGGCTCTGAGCAGCGCCGTGATATTGAAAGTCCGCAGCACCCGGAACGTGGAAACTGGTGATTCTCGGTGTTTGTATGCTGGGAACACCGGGCTGTTTACTAAGTTCTGATTTTTTGTTTTTGGTGCTTTTAACTGCTTGATCGTGTTGGTTTGCTTGCTGAGAACACACACATACACACACACACACACACGAAACCGCGGGTTCGTATCTGGGAACTCGTTCGTTAGTCGTAAGCAGACGACAATACCGACATCTGGACAAATATTCACGCCAGCCATTGTGTGTGTGTGTGTGTGCCGGTTCTGTCCTTGACAACTTGCGCCATTCCTGCTTTGGGCCTTTGTTTCCGGGACCCCCAAAAACGCCACTCTTCCACTCTTCCACATTTCCACGCCCCCCTGGGACTTGGGGAGGGTGAAAAACGGGAATTATGGAGCCTGGGCGAATCCTGCAGCCTGGATTTTCGGGGGCCTCTCAAAAAGGAGGAAGCTATGATGTGATTTTTGGTAAATTGTGTGGGTTTCTGTGTGTGATACGTGAAAGGACAGAACTGGGGAAAGGACAGCTATGTTGCCATAAAAGCCAGATCTCGAGATACGGGGCCCCTTTCCGAGATCGTCTCTGGACATAAGATGTACAAGTACTGGAACTACGTGCATCGGAGTCCGCACGCGGCAGCATGAGCTGGTGCGGCCATGTATGTACCTCCACACCGGGGGACTCACCACGGAGTGACAAACGCCAGCTCTTTGGAGACGGGACCCAGCTCTCACCCTCTCCCAGCTTCGGAGGCTGGCAGGGACTTCTGGAACGGAAAATCGCAAAAAAAGGATAGATGAGCGAACAAGAGCGCCCCTCCCGCACCACTGAAGCGGAAAAAAGGCCAAGTCCAGGCCGAAGGCAGATGCACAGGCTGACAGCAAGGAGATTTTGCGGCAAATCAACCCCACAGGGCATCATGACCTTAGACCGACTGCATAACACTTTTCTCTCCAATCCCAACAGGACCAACAAGTGTAGGCTAGCCTTGTCTCATCGGCGGCTGTCGAACTCCGCCTTCTTCCTCCTCTCTCGCCCTCCGTAGGCAAGGCGGGTTTTGAATGTGGACTGGACATATGTACACTGTGGTCAAATGTGCAACATCCAACATCCAAGCTTTGCTATCTTCTTGTGTGGTGTCGGTTTTACGCACGAATCAGCAGCGCCGCTCTCAGCCAGCTGAAACGGCCTGTTTGTCCTGCTTCTGACCTCACGACAAAATTACTGTACATACAACGAGCAAGGCCAAAAGAGCAACTTACAGCTCCCAGGTCATCGAACGAACCTCCTCCCAAGGACGTGACGGTCTAGATGCGACCGTACGCCACACACCCAGTCAACCACCCTTCAGGGCGCCATCCATCATGAAGACTTTCTGTTGTTGACCTCCGGCAGGACCACAAAAAAAAAACACGACGTCTAGCGACCAGGTCTCCTGCAGCTGCGATTGGAGTATTGCTCTGTCTGGTGATGGATGGAGATATGTACAGTAGTCGTATTGAAATCCTTCCTCCCCCTGCTCAGCCTTCTTTTTGACAACTGGTGTTATGGCCAAAACCGTAAAAGCGCACATGGTGGCCGGGCCGGTTCGGCAATTGCAGGCATTGCCAGGCCTTACTCGTCCACCTGCTCCTTTGTATTCCTCTTCTTCTTCTTCCTCTCTCGCTATCTTCTTGCAGGTGGGAGTGGAGCAAGCTTCCAGCTGTTCCGCCGTGATTCGCCAATCCGTGCCCGTGTGAACAAAGTCCCTAGAAAAGTGCGGCCGTTGTGGGCTCGGGATATGCCCGTTTCTGCCTGTCGCCTGCCTGTCTGGGGCGGGCCGCCTGGGTGATTATCTGCAGGCCGATGTCTGTGTTTGGCTATTCGGGGTCACGGTATAGTTGAACGCACTTATGGTGTGATGATGTGCGAGTACGACGCGGTAGGTGGTAGCTAGATCTAGGACTCCTACGAGTCCATCGCGCTGGGACCTCCGAGACATACCGCCCGGACTATACCCCGAAGAGTCCCGCGAGAGTTCCTAGCCTACAAAGCTCACAAAGCTTCCCCCTTGTCAATCACGTTCCTCCTTGTTTTCGGCCGTACCGCACATAGGTCCTCACGCCGTCGGCCTGGTGCCTCTGCGCGGGCGGATATCCACCCCCCAAGCCCAAGGCCTTTCCCGACTAAGGGGGGTCTAGCAACACCAAACGCCCGCTACGATGAACAAAATGCCCCGAAACCTTCTTTTTGGGGGGTCTGCTATGGGACGTTGCCGCCCGTCGGTCGCTTAGCGTGACGGAAGAAGCTGGTGGTGATGGTGGGGGGACGACGGCGGAGGAGGGAAACGAAACGAAACGAAACGAAACGAAACGAAAAAACAAAAACAAAAAAAGAAGAAGAAAAAGAAGAGGAAAAAGTAGAATAAAAAGAAGAAGAAAAAAAGAAAGAAAAAAAACCGTTCACACGCACCGCACCGGAGGATGCAGGCCTGAACCTGAACCATATCGGATCGGTGTGATGAGGGTAAAGTGGACGCCCTTCCGCAGCATACTGTACATCCATCACCTTTCGTGTGTCCCGTTCGTAAACGTATGCCCCCCCTCCTAAGTCCATAGTCCCAACGGCCGATAACAATCAGATACTCACAGAGGCACAGACAGCTACCAACACGCACGCCCCCTTGAGGTGCACACTACTTCAGGACATAACATACATACGAGTACGGTACAGAGTTATCAAAGGTGTCCCGCTTAGAGCTTGGCACGGCCGTATGCACACGCATACTCCCACGATACTGTCCTGCGTTCTTCACCGCGTCGTTGCGATCCAGTCTACGTACCACTACGTGTCCCTCCATCCACCCCACACCCCCCTCGGCGGTCCTCCACACTACAGTCGTCCCGTCGCCGGCTACCGTCCACAGCAACAAAAAAAAACACTCTCACTCAAGAAGTTCCGGGTGATGCTCTCAGCAGATCTCCCTGCACAGGAAAAGTGCCTGGTTGGAAACCCCACTGGGGCGGGGGGTGCTTTTCTTTTCACGCGCCTCTTCCCTATCTAGCACGCTCTCACAGCGTTACACCAGCCCTAGTCGAAAGAAAAAAGCATCATCCAGGGTGAAAAAAGAGGGTGTAAAGTCTTTGACCGCCAATCAGGACTATCATCGGCGTTTTGAAACCTGCCCCTCTCAGACGTCGTATTTCAGGCTTGTATCTGTTTTGGAGCCGGAGAACAGAAACAGATGCAAACACCGAGAAAAGAAAAAGAACTTCCCCGAGTAGGACAGAGGGGGGAGTGCTTAATTTAGCTGCCTGACGTCGATTCAGGAGACTGGTGCGATACGAAGATGCACGATGTGCGTGCCCCCCGGTTAGCGGTTGGCGTGCGATGATGAACCGCGATTACGTTGGCGGGTGATGGAATGAGGGGGTTGGACGTATTTGCTGTGCGATTGTATTGGACGGGGCAGCCAAAGCTGCAGGCATGAAAATGAGGCCCTTTTACGGTCTGGTAGAAGCAGTGTTGACGCAAGACGGCCGGTGTGAACGATGACCCGCGAGGTTTACACATGTGTCAATTCCGCCAGATCTTCCTCTTGACCTGGCTACGAATCTTCTTTATCAGGTCACGTAGTGCGTTCGTCCTCTCCCCTCCTGCGTTGTTTGGAGATAAGAAATGCCAGAACGAAGTCCCCCTGCTGTTTCACTGCCGTCAGATAGAGCGTTGGGCTCCGTAAGAACCAAGGCCGGCGTGATCCGGCTTTCCGTAGACGAGGTTCTGCCTGGCAGGCATCGGTGGGCGACCCGGCCGTTGCTGGAACCGTGCCCAGTCTCCTTTACGAGCAACTTACTCAGGGCCATCATCCTCATCGCGGGGGCAAAGGCCCAAAGAGAAACGACAGAGAGACAAAGAGGCCCCGTTGAGCTATTTCCATCACATCTCGAACAAGAACCGTCATTCGCCGCCGTCGTTCGTCGTGAAGTGAAACCCGGGGGTGGGGAATACGAGCCGCCGTCCGTATCCATTGATACCAAGCACGCCCGGAGGCCGCCGTGCGCAGGCGGGAAGCCCGTATCGCTGCCGCAAGAGCGCTTGTGATAGAAAAAGGCGTGAGACACCCGGACACCTCGCTCGAGCGGGAAGAGAAAGAAAAGAAAAGAAAATCTGCGTTCGCGCATCTCATAGGATGAAGTCGTGAAACTCGATGTCCCGTATCGCGACCACCAGATGCTAGCTTCAGGACATGGCCCACATCACCACGGTATTCGGAAAGTGTTAGCAGAGAGTGCAGCCAGGAGGAAGAGAGGGGTTGGTTGATCTGGCCTGAGCGAAGCTCTTCTCAGCTGCAGCCGGAAAGTTTCTGCCTGCACCGTCGATGCCCATGGTCGTAGGCGTTGCAGAAATATCGGCACCACTGAGCCGTTCGCCCTCACTCGCAAAGGTGTGTGAGTGTGTGTGTGTGTGCGTGTCGACGTGCATTATCCTCAAAGCTCAGATTTCTGTAAGGGAACGAGGGAGTGAGAGAAAAGCTCTGCTGTGTGCTTAATTCAGCTGCCTGACGCGGATTGGAAACGAACGTGCCCGAATTCGAATGCGATGATGTGCATAGCTGACGTTGACTGGTTTAAGAGGATGTTACAGTCGAAGTCCTGTGCTTGTCTGCCTGAAAGTGAGGAGGGGTGAAGCACAACCCTAGCCCCACCCACAACCCTAACCATCCTTCAGACCCTAACCCTTGAAAACTAGGAGTATCACCAACTACACACTCCCCACAAAACATACACTTAGTAAAAGGAGGAAGAGGCTGAAGTGCAGAATAAAGAGACAGCCTTTTGTGTAAATAATGAGTATGCCACTATAGGAGCAAAGCTAGTACTTAACCTAAAACAATGCATGCAGGTAATGGAACAAAGGGTCCAAACAATTCCCAACAAAGCTCTTAGAAGCCTTGACAAAGAAGGCACGCACATCAAAGACAACATCAACAAAGGCTCTATTCTAAATACAGATACACCATAACAAACAAAGGGCACTCAGTCACTAGATAGCCACCTCTAGGAGCAAAGAGCAAAATATATAATAATAAACACGTCCATGATATTTACTTTCACCAGGGCTTATTTTAAACGCACAGTTATTTTTTCCCCTATAAATGCTTTTCTCTGTTTTCACAACTCCCTTTCAAATTTCTCCTCCTTCATCACTCGTGCCCTGACCATAATCGAGCACATTCCTATTCAACTCTCAACAACGACACTACCATTCCATTTCGAAACGAAAAAGGCTTTGGACACTGACCACCATGAGCGATTCCGATAAGCAACACTACCACTCCGGTAAGTCAATCAATACTGATACTGATAGTAAGATGTTGTCTAGTGAGCAATCACTTGAAAAAGTCGAGATAGTGGCCAGTGACTATGTTGCATCCACCCACGTTGAAACCAAAGGGAGTAACAATGAGACCAGAAATACTGACGATGCTGATTATCTTCTCACAGAAGCGGACCGCCAGGAACGTGTAGCCAAGCTACTCAGCTGGCTGCTGGACGGCGGCGAGGAGCCTGCCTGGGTGCGACCGACAAGGCCGGAGATGAAGCCGGCCCCGCCCGCACAAGAGCCTGTCCCGACCTTCCTTCCAAGCTTTGCATGGAGCAAGCCTCCGAAAAGCGACGAAGCCATCGTCGTGGCACCGCGCGAGTCGGCGCGGCAGCGCTTCAACCGAGAGATGAGCCGGGCGGGTCACATAGCCAACGAGCTGGAGAGGATTCGAGCGCGGCGGTTCCCCGAGGTGGGCCGGGCGTTCATGGAAGAGCAGTGGGCCGCGCGGCTGCGGGCCGAGGCGGCAACGGGCCAGCCAGCCAAGTGGGTCCCGAAAGGGGCCCCTGTTCATACAAAGGCGGGGCACGGCCGGCGCGAGATTGTGGGCACCGAGCGGTGGGAGGCGGTGGGTGCAAGAGTGCTGAAAGCCGCTAGACTCGAGGCACTGGAGCTGGCGGCCGATGTGGCGGCTGATGCTGCACGGGCTACAGTTCCTTTACAGAAACACTGCCATCTGGCACCGGCTCTGGAGCCGCGGCACCCGAAGCCCAACCGGGAGGTTCTGACACCGCTGGGGCTTACTAGTAAGTCCCAGCGGGAGTCAGGCCCGGGCCAGAGAGCAGCCCTCGCCCCCGCCGATGCGCGGGACTTCGGTTCCCAGCGGCTCGCTCATACGGGGGCGGTGCGGCGCTCACCCACCGCAACAGATGACGCAGCCGCGTTCAACGATCGCGGCCATCACGGTGGTGCGGCCGGTGCCTGTGACACTGGCTGCACCCCGTGTCCGAGCGCGCTGTCTAGAGATGCGAGGAAACAGATCCGACCGAAGATCCGGCGGGTCTCGTTCGCCGCGGAGCCGCGGGTCCAGGTCATCCCCAGCAACCGATCGTGGCTGGGCAATCTCGGCATCGAGATGCAGAAGGCCGCCGGCCGCGCCCGCGAGAGCAACCTGGACAGCACTGTTCGCCACCGGGCCCCCTGGGGTCCGGTGGCTGGACCAGAACCACCACGCCCCCACCGGAGTGCTAGTTCCATCCCCCAGACTCACCCTTCTCCGCGCGCGCCGAGCCGGGTGTCACTCCCCGGTCAGGTGATGGCGCTCCCCGCGCGGGATGCGAAGCCGGTGAGCAGGCCCAGTGATGTCGAGATGACCGATGCCCAGGTGGCCGGGGACGCTAGCTGTCTCCGGGCCGCATTGGGGGCCGATGCCGCCAGCTTCCTCCGGGACTCGGAAACCAATGTTGGGGATAACGAGGGCTATGATGGAAGCGCGGTGAAATTGTCTCCGCGGCTGGGCCGCCTCAGTAGGCCGCCCTGCTACCACCGGAGAGTTCGCGGCCACGACGACGGCGTTGGCGGTCTGGAAGTCACCACGGCCTGGCTGAAATCAGCCTCTGGCGGTGCCGTGGTGACTCACTCTTGCCCGGTCCAAAGCCGCAACAATGACACCGAAAGTGGATGTCCCGTGGAGGGCAGCGGGGGATCCACCAGTCCTGGCGAGAATGCGAGTTCCGCCGCCAGAGCTGCCGGGGCAGACCCTGGCAGTTATGTGGAGAGCGCCGGTGGCGCGGGGCTCGTGCAGACGAGTCCCGCACAGCTTGGTGACGATGTGATGGGGGCCCGGAGGGGTCCCCATGCTCAGTCTGATCGTCCGGGGCGGCGTATCAAGGATCTCAGCTGGCTCGTCGGTCCCGTCCCCCGGCCCTCCGCACCCGCCCACCCCCAATACGAGCTCAGCCGCGGTGCGACACCGTCTTCGCCGGCGGGCCGCATCCACATCTCCACCATCTGCCAGCTCCTGAACCTGCCGCCGACCACCAGCGCGATCGCGATCGAGGAGTTCTTCCTGCGCAACAGCGAGGTCCTGGCCTTCGCAGGCTTGAACCGCATTCCTCTGCCGGGGCTCATGGCGCAGAACCGCCGCATCAATGGCGCGCGCGTCTCCGCCCGCACCGCCTCCGACGTGCACGACGAGCTGCTCATGGCCATGTATGAGGTGCGCTGGGAATCGCCGCTCATGGCTCGTCTCACGCTGGCGTGTCTGGATCCGGTTGTGTCGCAGCCGATTGCGCGCCGGCCGTCGTGGATTCGGCCACGGAGACGCCAGCCACGTACGCAGGAGCCATCACCACTGTATCAGTGCTGGTCTGAATGAGTAGAGACGGATTGATAGTTATCCTTCACCTAAATTGATTCTTGGTCTTATTTGTTAATTCTGGTTTTTAGATGCTATTTTCATAAGTTCCTGATGCCGTCTTTTGTACTAGTCTCTTTAGTTCTCTAGATTCTCTATCACATAGCGGAGTAACTAACCAAAAGTATTGTTGAATGTGTTAATGAAGCCGAAGATTAGAATAAGTCAGCTAAAGTCTGTGATAATGACTACATACCTCTATGGGGCTATTCCGCGGCTGTGCGTGACTTACAAACACGAGCACGCTTCTTTTATATAGCACTTGGGAGAATAAATGAAAGCAGAGTTAGACAGAGAACGATAGGATTGATTGAACTGAAGGTAGTGAATAGGAACAGAAGTAACTAACGAGGTTAATAGAGGATATCTATACAGAGAAGGTAAAGGAGAAGAACACAAAGGAAAAACTAAAAGTCTTGAGAAAGAAGAACCAAACCATAATGGCAAACCTAACGCCTAGTTATACATCGTAGAAGAAAAGCCTTTGGTAGAACGAAAAGAACAGATTGGATTTCCGTGAATATCCTGGTGGAGTGGACGAGGCGCCATGGATAAGATATGCATCGAATGGAGTGAGCGGCACCTTATAGATGCTTCCAGCCATTCTCAACGAGCACCTGCATCTCATTGATCATACAGAACAGTCCGGGCTCCTGGTTGGCCGGGTCCTGGTGCTCCCACGCACGCAGCCGGCCGGCCATCACCCAGTCGCGCAGCTCGGTGCGGTACAGCAGCCGCCGCACCCGGCTCTCCCACATGCCCCACAGGATCTCCATCGACGACAGCCAGCGGCAGTCGCCGCGCTCGGCCGCGGCGTCAACAGCAGCCAGAGAAACGGGGGGCACGGCCGCGGCCTCGGCGCTCTTGGCGGGGCTGGTGGTGGGCCGGCCGACGCTGGTGCCGGGGTGTGTGGCCTGGTACGCGGGCACGCTGTAGGCGACACGCACGCGCGGGTTGACGAACACGCCCAGGGATGGCGTCAGCGGGTTGTCTGCGTGGACGAGGCAGCACTCGCTCGCCTCGGCGTGCAGGGCCGCCAGACTATCCGGCAGCCCGCGGAAGCGCAGCGGATTCGTGGCGGCTACGAACGGCGCCGCCGGCATCGCCACCATGCCGTTCCAGCAGCTCGACACCGGCACGGCGTCACTGTTGGACACCAGCGCGGACCGCGATGCCGATGCACGGAAGTACGGCCACTGCTGCATCAGGTGCGAGTAGCCGGAGGAGTCGCGCAGCGCGAACGTGTCGTAGTAACTGGGTGGTTTGGCGAAGTCGAGGGAGCATGCTGCGGCGTAGGATCCGTGATTGGTGTTCAGCAGTTGGAACACGTCATCCGTCTGCAGTAATGTGGTCAGTGGGACTTTCTTCAATCAATGCGGAACGAATTGCTTGCCGGGACATGCGCAAAGTTGCTCTGCAGGTAATCCTTCGGAAACAGTGAGAGAAACTAATCTGGGAATAGAACACGGTCTCGCATTCCGTCCGACTTGATAATACGACACTTGCCGGCGGCACATATATGTAATGACCGTTAAGCGCATGCAACAAAGAGAAGAATTTGAAACTTCTTCTCCTCTTGAGTTTCGGACTGAAGCCAGAGAAGAATTTGAAACTTCTTCTCCTCTTGAATTTCGGACTGAAGCTAGAAACACTTACCGTAAACACCACATCATTCAAAAACAGCACCGTATCAAAATGCACGCCTTTACTATGCAACTCAATAAGATCGCGCAGCGTCCGGTTCCGTAGCACGGCCAGGTACGGAATGCGCCGCAGCTCTTTCTTCCCGCGGGGGGTATCAATCCACCCCGAGCTGGCGGGCAGCTGCGCGATCTCCTCGGCATGGGTGACGTCGGATAGCGTAATATTGCGGGGCACGTCGAGCTTAGCCAGCGCGGCCTCCAGCTCACGCAAAGCGCCCTTTGAGTCGTCCCAGCTGCCGCTCTCAAACACGCTGACGAAGACGTTCTGCGGGCCGAGCGCGCGCACCAGGTTCTCGACCGCGGCGTTCCACGCGGCGCGCAGCACGGCCTCGTTGTTCCAGTGCATGCTGGCGATGTATATGCGTTCGGGCCGGCGCGGGGTCGTGGCTTCGGTGGCAGGGCGTTTGTCGGGGGGTTCGTCGGGGGATGTGCCGGCAGACGGGACGAGGCGCGGGCCGTTGGTGACGGGTGCCGGGAGGTCGCTGCGACAGAGCGCTCTGCGCACACTCACGACATCAATCACCGAGACCACTGCGACAAAGACCAGCAGCCAGCGGAGGACGACCGACGAGAACATGCCGCCCACGATCCCGCCGCGACCGGGGCCACCCCGCCGCCATCGCTTCTTGGAGCGGTCGCGGGGCGAGCCGGCGGAAAGTGGCAAGAGTGGCGAGGGGGGCGACGCTGCGCGGTGGCTTCCGTCCCGGCGGAACGGGCGGAACAGGTGTGGAGCCCACACGGAGCCGGAGCCGCGGTCGGTCGAGCGCAGGCCGACCTGGTTGTGCCGGAGCATGGCGAGGTTCCGAAGCTAACTGGGGCCCTCGGTCTGCGGCTCGGGTGGCATGGTCCGGGCTGGTGGAAGAAGGAGGCTTACGAAGGCGGGGACACGGGTTGTAACGATTTATATTGGGTATGGGTGTGTCGAGAGTTGAGGCGGTTACCGAGCGAGAAGGGTCTGTGGTCGTGGCTGCAAACGCGATCGCGGGGAGAGAGAGTCAAGGCGTGCTTAGCTGTCCACGAAAAAGGGGCACGCAGTCAATGGGTGACGATAGTGAGATGAAAGAATGCTCCAGTCAGAAATAATGATATGTCGTTAGGCAATGGCTGTTAGAACGGAAATACAGCGGGGGGAGCAAGATGATTGGAGACGGGAACGGTCAAGATGAATTTGTTGAAGTCGTCGTGGTGGCGCTTAGTCAACGGGATCTGGGCCGAGGAGAGAAGCTCCGGGGCTAGGGTTTGTAAGGGTTAGTTCCGCCCGTGGCCGTGCCTTACACCTACAGCGAGCTGTCCATACAAACGGCAACGACATCATCCCTCTATTCGGATATAGGAGTGGTGAGACATCAGTCAAAGCTGCCGCGCTCACTTTGGAAGCTCTAAACCCGGCACGTCTGAGAGACTGCGACATTGGGGGCTGACATTCCAGCGTTATCACGCGTCCAGCAGCCGCGCTCTAACCCGAGCGCTATAGCCCAGATCCCAATTGAGGCTCAAGGCCATACGTGGCATTTTCCGGGTTTTTGGAGCAGACCGCTAACAAAGGCTCCAGTGGCTGATCTGGATTGCATGCTAAGGCGGTTCCTGAATATAGGACAGGCCGATTCAGCTTGTGTGGACGCGTGGTTAGCAGGGACAGATAGAGGGAAATCTCGACAGTAATATCACAGCGGCATCGCGCTTATCCTCGAGACTTTGATTTTCCCATTATTCAGGTGTAGTTGAAGGAAGCAAAGACAAATCCAGCCTTCATATCCCGGAGCTTCATCGACATCAGCTGTAAAAGACCACCCCCAAATACAGTGCGACTGCCCATACGCACAGTACGCCACTGGCCCTTTAGCGCCTTAGCTTTGGTGGCGTTGGCCCCTGGATTACACAGTGCCATACAAACTTCTCCCTTGATAATAGGCCCTGCGCAGAGCTAAGACCTGAAAAAAAAGAACCAAAAAAAGCCAGCTCACACATTTTCCATTTAACGTCGTCGGCTCTCTGTATCTTCCTCTCCTTCTTTCTCCTTTCCTTTCTTCACCCGCATCTCTACTAACAGTATCTCGACTTCTTCAACGCCAATTCTGCATCAGCCACCTTCATCTAGCTCTAACGCCGTGTATCTCCCCATCTCTCCTTCTTCGGTAGGTCACCACTATAAACAATGCTCCTCCACTCTCTGGTCCACCCCTCCTCGTCCAATATACCCCGGGTGGCACTGTTATCCCATCATCCTCAACCCCTGACGGAAACAATTATAGAGTAGAGGATTGCCGGGATATTACGAGTTCGGGGTCTCTTCCTGGCCGCTGTTGTTTCCGCTGTGCAATCCTTGCTGGGAGCTGGCTGTGCTGTCCTCTTTTGGTCCACAGAGGGCCACACACAAGCTTTTGACGCCCCTTGTCCTCCTTTTTTCGGTTTTGCCCACACACTTTTTCTGCAATCTTGGATTTCTCTTCCTCTCTCTTCACCATCCTCCTCCTGAAGTGAACAGTTCATCACATCTGGAGACTTCGACAACAACTTGTCACTCTCCAGAATCCCAAGAACCTGCTTCCAGCGCTTGGATTGACTCCTTGTCGCTATTTCGATCCTTACTACTACTACCTTCCATTTCATTTCCTTCAATTCCATCAGATCATGCTGACTCCCGACTCTTCAGACTCCCGCCGCTCCCCGCGATCGTCGGAGCCGGCCATGGCCACCGCCACGCCGAACCCGCAGGGCAGCCTGCGCCATCGATCCACCGCGAGAGGCAAGTCGGCCTCGCCAGCTCCGCCTGCCGCGCGGGACGCGGACGCCTCGACGCTCGATGCTATTGTGAAGGAGAAGCAGAAGCAGAAGGCCGGCGAGTCGGAGCTGGAGTACAAGGTCACCTTTGGAATTGTCATGATCCTGGCCTTCTTGACTCGCTTCTGGGGTATCTCGCACCCTAGCGAGGTTGTCTTCGATGAGGTGCACTTCGGAAAGGTACTACTCGCATACTCCCGTCTCGAATTCTGCTTTTCCTTTTCGAGGCCCTGCTGCTTGTAATAAAGCTCTCATTCAGCTAACCGTGACAATCCTCCTCTCCCCCCATTCACAGTTCGCCTCCTACTATCTCGAACGCACATACTTCTTCGATGTCCATCCTCCTCTCGGAAAGCTCCTGTTTGCCTTTATGGGCTGGCTGGTAGGCTATGACGGTCACTTCCACTTCGACAACATCGGCGATTCCTACATTACCAACAAGATTCCCTACGTGGCCTTCCGCTCCATGCCCGCCATTCTCGGAACCCTGACCGTCGCCGTGGTGTACCTAATCATGTGGGAGTCGGCCTATAGCCTGCCCGCCTGTGTTCTGGCCACTGGATTGATGTTGCTGGACAACGCTCATATCGGCCAGACCCGCCTGATTCTTCTCGACGCCTCCCTTATCTTCGCCATGGCCTGCAGTCTCCTCTGCTACATCAAGTTCTACAAGCTTCGCCACGAGCCATTCAGCCGTAAGTGGTGGAAGTGGTTGATCCTGACCGGCTTTGCTCTTGCCTGCGATATTTCCGTCAAGTACGTTGGCCTGTTTGCCTTTGCTACCATTGGCCTGGCCGTCGTCATTGATCTGTGGGATCTGCTGAACGTGGACCGCCCCGGTGGCGCTCTCACCATGATCGACTTCGCGAAGCACTTTGCTGCCCGTGCCTTTGGTCTTATCATCATGCCGTTCCTCTTTTACCTGTTCTGGTTCCAGGTGCACTTTGCCATTCTCTACCGCTCCGGTCCTGGCGACGCCTTCATGACCCCGGCCTTCCAGGAGACTCTCAGCGACAACGTCATGCTGGCCAACTCGGTGCCCATCGACTTCCAGGACATCATCACCATTCGCCACAAGGAGACCAAGGCCTACCTCCACAGCCACGTCGACCGCTACCCTCTCCGCTACGAAGACGGCCGTGTCTCCTCCCAGGGCCAGCAGGTCACCGGCTACCCGTACAACGACACCAACAACCAGTGGCAGATTCTCCCCGCTGGCGACGACCTCACTCTTCCCGGATCGGTGAAGAACCACGATGTTGTCCGCCTGCGTCACACGGTCACCGACACCTTCCTTCTGTCGCACGACGTTGCCTCGCCTTACTACCCCACCAACCAAGAGTTCACCACGGTGTCTACTGCCGACGCCTTAGGCGGCCGTGCCAACGACACGCTGTTTGAGATCCGCATTGAGAACGGCAAGAACAAGCAGGAGTTCAAGACCATCTCCGGCTACTTCAAGCTGGTCCACAACCCGAGCAAGGTGGCCATGTGGACGAACCCGAAGCCGCTGCCGGACTGGGGTTTCAAGCAGCAGGAGATAAACGGTAACAAGAACCTGGCTCAGTCGTCAAATGTGTGGTTTGTCGAGGATATTGTGTCGCTCCCCGCGGACTCCAAGCGCCGCGAGAAGCCACAGAAGCTTGTCAAGCACATGCCGTTCCTGCTCAAGTGGTTTGAGTTGCAGCGCGCCATGTTCTGGCACAACAGCCAGCTCACCAGCAGCCACCCGTACTCCAGCCACCCGTACCAGTGGCCGTTCCTGCTGCGCGGTGTCAGCTTCTGGACCCAGAACGACACCCGCGAGCAGATCTATTTCCTCGGCAACCCCATTGGCTGGTGGTTGGCCAGCAGCTTGCTGGCTGTGTATATCGGTATCGTTGGTGCTGATCAGCTGTCGCTGCGGAGAGGCATTGACGCCCTGGATCACCGTAAGTTTTTTCTTTCCTGAATCCGCCGATGCTTCTCTTTGCCTGGTATTTTAAATAAACGACTAACTTCAACCCCCAGGCACTCGCTCGCGCTTGTACAACTCGACCGGTTTCTTCTTCCTCGCCTGGGCCACCCATTACTTCCCGTTCTTCACCATGGGCCGTCAACTGTTCTTGCACCACTACCTGCCCGGCCATCTCGCGTCGTGCCTCGTAGCCGGCGCGCTGCTCGAGTTCATCTTCAACACCGAGCCGGCGATCGAGGCTGTTGCGCCGCCCGCGGCGAGCGGTGCGCCCGGCAGCAGCAAAGCGGCCGGCGGCAAGAAGTCGCAGGCTGTTGTGGTCAAGCGCCACGTGACGGCGCGCGAGCGGTTCGCCGGCCAGAGCATGCTGGGCGCGTGGATCGCGTGCGTGGTGGTGCTGGCAGTGGTGGCGGCGTGCTGGTACTTCTTCCTGCCGCTGACCTACGGCTACCCGGGTCTGACGGCAGAGGAGATCCGGCGGCGGAAGTGGCTCGGATACGATCTGCACTTTGCCAAATAGATTTCGTGATCGCTTGATGCCTCCTTTTGTATCCAGACGCATAACCCCCTTCCCTCTCCAATGTGCTAGAGCAGACCCCCCTTTATTTATCCGTCTCTCTTCTTTTTCCTTTTCCTCCCCCCCTTCTTGATGTACGAGTACCGCGTGAGGCTGAGGTGTGTTGGCTAGAGAATGGTGGAGTGAAGCAGACAAGATGGACCATGAAGCCCCGAAATCAATGCCTTTTAAAATCGGAGTGGATATATCACATGTTTTTCGAGATTGAGGAATTGGCTGGGAAAGGGGGGGTTTTTGGCTTCTATCCATTTCGTTTGTCTCTGAAAAGCAGAAAAAAAAACATGATGAACTGAATTGCAAAATAATGAACGTTATTGAAACTTGAAAAAGCAATAGAGATATATGGTGTCCTTGAATTGCGCAGCCTCTGTCGTAGTCCAAGCCGATTTCCGGTGTGGGGATACATTCGGAGGAGGAACAAAAGTAACCCCGGTGGTGAGTATTGAACCGCCGTAGAGAAGAAGTTCGCAAGGATCCACGTGATAGCAGCAATTCTGGCGCCTGGCTTTTTGGGTTCCTGCCAGTCAGGCTCGCTTACATAAATGGCCGAACCTGGATATATCTGCAGCCAGACTGCAGTCGGGATTCTCTTGTATCTTTCTCTCTTCAGTTCTCAGGGTCACTTTCCGAACGAACCGAAACGCTCAGCTAATGTGAGCTCGAACTTCTCGGCTGATTGTTGGCATCATCTCGAGGGTTGTACGATATAGCAGCGTCGGTATGGGAAGTCACGGGGTTGAGATTGTCCGGTTCCGCGGGCGGTACTACATCAAGGAGCACCAGCTCGGGGCGAGCTTTGATGTGCTGGGCCGCAAATTGCTGAACGATGTCCCGAGCGATCCCGGGGAATACCAGGGTGAGTGCAGTCGGGATTCCGAAGTCCGTTCCCGAGTTTACGGGAGCAGTCCACCGCTAACTACGGGCAACGGAAAAAAAAATCCAGAGTGGATTGATGGCATGCGCAAGAAGTTCGAGGCGCAAGAGCGGTCGCTGGAAAGCGCATACGAAGTGTCCGATACAGATGCGGCGGACCCTCCGTCGGGAAATGCCGCCCATGAGCTGCCGTGTGCGTTCCCCCGCCTCCGGAGCTACGGCGCCAAGTACGTGTACATTATAAATCTCGACCGCGAGGTCCTGACGATGGCCTACAGCGTGCACTGGAACATGAAGAGCATCCCGCCGCACGACGACCGGTGGCTGCGCAAAATCACCGACAGCATTTACTACGACATCCTGACCGTGTCAACCGACTTCCCGAAGCGGTACCTCGGGTGTCCGGCGCTGGACCTCCCGCCGCCGAACGACGAGACCGACTACACCACGACGACGGTGCCGGCCAAGACGGCGATCGCGGGGCCACGCAACGTGTTCCTGATGCGCACGCTGGTGGCGGTGTTCGTGCGGCACATGGACACCATCCTGCGCTTCGGGGCCGAGTGGAGCCCGCCGTCGTTCCACTTCCGCGAGATGGTGTTCGCGCTCGTGTGCATCGCCGCCGGCCAGGCGCGCTTCCACTCGTTCCCGCGCCAGGCGTGCATGCCGCGCGAATGCGGCATCTTCAACTGCCCCGGCAGCCACCTGCCGCGCGACCCGAGCTGGCTGGACGCGCGCTGGGCCGGCGAGCTCGCGCCACTGATGGACTTTGGGTCGCTGCACCACCGCCGCGGCGAGTGTGCCGGCGCCGCGCCGCCCGACACGCTGTACTGGTACGAAGGCGTGCTGATCAGCCTCTCGCTGGCGGCCGACGCAACCGCGCTGGACGAGGCGGTGGCGTGGGGCATCTCGCAGGGCCGGCGGTCGTTCCAGGTGGCGGTGCTGTCGATCTTCCAGGTGGTGCTGGCGGAAGTCGTGCACGTGGGCGGCGAGCCGGTGGTGACGGCCAGCGAGGAGCTGGACCTCAGCCCGCTGACGCGCGACCTGTGTCTGAGCACGCACCCGTGGGAGCGGCCGGAGCTGCCGCCCGACGGCCAGCGGCGCTGGCGCCACGGCGAGGCCATGATGCGGTTCAACCCGGGCGGCAAGCNAGCGCTTCCCGGGGCTGGCGGCGCTGGTCAACTTCTTCGACGTGGCCGCCGCCCGCCGCCTGGCCACCATGAAGGGCGGCGCGTTCCAGCGCCTGCCGATCGAGCTGTGTCTGCACATCATGGACTTCATCGACGACGCCGAGACGTGGCGCGCCTGCACGCACGTCGCGCCCGTGTTCCGCGCGCTCAGCATGCGCCACTTCCGGCTGGACGATAACACGTGGATCGTGGCCGGAGCGCCGGAGCGCCAGCACCCGGTCAACAGGTCGGCCACGCTGGCATTCGTGTTCGCCGACCACGCCACGGGGAAGACGCGCACGTTGATGCAGTGCGTCGAGATGTACCGCCGCTCGGTGGTGCCGGACAACTGGATGCCGGTGGTGGGGAGCGGGCGGCGGCGGGTGATTCTGAGCGATGTGGTGATGGAGTTTGAGCCGGTGCGCAATGCGGCGATAGTTCCGGGGTCGTGAAGTGGACGGTGAGACGTGGCTTTTGGTCACATTGTGGATCTTGCCTGGGCACGGATCTCTTCCGCGCACGCTCAGCCATCCGGGAATACGAGGCGGACAAACGGCGGCCGGCGCCACCCCTAACCCTAACGGCTCCGGTGTCGGTGGCTCGTGTGCAAACAGCCGCGAATTACCGAACACGGAACTTTCGCCAATTGGCGGCCCTTTCTTTTCGCAACCACAAATTAACCCCGCCCAAAGAAGCTCCTCAAGATACCAGCTCCAAACGCGCGTGTGTTTAGTCATCTGCCATTTATAACTTTGAACCCTTTACTTCCTCCTCTCTTCTTTTTTTTCCCCCCTCTCTCTTCCCATCATGTTTGCTGCTTCGTCCGGTATTTCCCGCCGTCTCTGTCTTGCTGTATCGGCCTCTTCCCGTTTCTCTCGAGCTTCTGCTGTGTCTAGACTGCCTGTACTGCATCAATTGTCTGTTTATCGATACCAATCGTCGTCGTCTGTGTCTGAAATCATGGAGACCATCTTCACCAAGAATGCCCCGGCCCGTGAGTTGCTGACCTATGTCCATTGAGTGAGTGACTGTCTGTATCGGGCGGACATTGAACTGACCACTGCTGTTGATATTCTTCTAGCTGTTGGCCCCTACGTATGTTTGTCGTCTTTCCATGCTGCCTAACTGCCTCTAAACCACATAGCTCGAGATCTGACCGGCTCCGATTTTACAGTCCCAAGCCGTCAAAACCCCCTCGGCCATCTACTGCTCCGGCTCGATCCCGCTGAACGCCCAGGGCGAGCTTGTCACCGGCCCCATTGGCGAGCTGACTGCCCAGTGCATCAAGAACCTCCAGGCTGTGCTTGAAGAGGCTGGCTCGTCGATCACCAAGGTCGTCAAGGTCAACATCTTCCTTGCCGACATGGACGACTTTGCTGTAGGTTTGCGGACACAACATTACGCCATGCACTTGAGGGAGCCGTTGGATTCTAAAAACAGCTGACATGTGAATTCTGATGTAGGCCATGAACGCCGAGTACGAGAAGTGGTTCTCGCACAAGCCGGCTCGCAGCTGCGTCGCTGTCAAGACGCTCCCGAAGAATGTTGCTGTTGAGATCGAGGCCATTGCGCTGCCGTAAGATCTCGCAGCATATATTCTTCACCCTCCTGTCGTCTCGTTGGAAGTTGAGATACGCCACCCTGTCTTCTCTGCTTTCTTCGGGCACTGGAGTCCAAGATGTAAAAACAGGAAAGAGACCCCAAAACTAAGACCAACTGGGCCGAAGAGAAAGTATGGCATGGGTCTCCTTGGGTAACCCGCGCCGCAACGTTCGTTTGCGCTCTATGCTGTACTTTACATCTTTGCCGTTTGCCTACTTAGGCGAAGGCGTGCCACGAGCAGCTGTGGCTGCTTTGAGAAGTTCGAATATTTATTCTGACGTGCTTGTTTTCACAGGACCGGTGTCTCCTGATCCGGCCTGCGAAGACACATGCCGGGAAAGAAAACGGTTCCGTTCGGTCCAGATACATATGCTATAATCAACATGTATTATATTATTGTCTCGATATGTGGTTCTTTGTGGCATTTCTGGTACTACGGCATGTGACTGGGGGAGAATTGGCGTTTACCGTCCATCTCCTGGCAGTCAGACCTTTTCTTTTCCCCTATCCTATTCCAACTCGTCAAAGCTTCCTTGGCTGAACTCGACACGTTCTCGCCTAAAGTGGTAGATTGGATTTTGTCGCGAACGAACGTTGCGGGTGGGAATATCCCAAGGAAGACTCATGGCCATGCATAATGCGTTCCTTACCAGTTGTCTTACCCTGTGAATATTTGTGGCACAAGTGTTCGCAGGGTGTTTTCTTACCCGCTTTGCTGACCGTGCTTCCTAGATGAAGCCGTCCGTGTACAGGGCCGAGAGGGTGTCGGGGGGCAAGTCAGCCAGCAGAATGATAGAGAGTGTGTGTCTCCGAGACAAAGACATGCTCTCTCGACCCATTCTTGTTGGCTACAGCCGCCCCGCCATGCTCTCGGTTCCGGTGCTAGTCCGGCCGAGCAAACTCTTTTCTCTCAGTCTGCAGATAGTTGCAGAGGCCGGGAGATAGCTAGATTTCCACGGTGATAGTCCTGGGCATCGTGCCATGGGAGCTGCATAAGCCCTTCGTTCCACCCATCCGCTCATAACAATCGACTGAGAGGCCCGGGGGCTTGTGCAGGGGAGGAGGCCAGTTGTTTTGGTCTGGAGGCGTGGAGAACAGAGGCAGTAATCGAGCCATCCACACCTCTGGTGGCCGAGATAGGAAAGCCATGTACTCTTCCTCCCCTTAGATCAAGGTCCGGGACCCTCTTCAGTCGATGGATGAGTGGATTTCGAGAGGCCTTGATCGCTTTCATGATGTGGTGTCCGGGATTCTCTGTGCTAGTGTGGACCGTGGGAAATGAGATAACCGTTACCGTTTTGTATTTTGGTCTTGTTTTGGTCTCTTTTCTTTTTTTCAGTACCAGTTATGCATATACCAAGTTTCTTTGTGACTATGCATCCTCTTCCGATCATGAACTGATAACAGAGACTTCATGTGCAGTGTCTATAAGCCGGTGTTGGAGGCGTGCAACTCACGATTTACAGACACGAGAACATCACACAGGAGAACAGCTCGAACGCACGGGATTAAAAACTAACTATTCTCTGCAACTGATGACTAGTAGCCCGGCTAGCTAGCTATTCCTCGGCCGATGCCGCTCTGAATACCCCGAACTCCGATCCATAAAAACACCGGAAAGCACCGGAAACCTCCGAGCCGCCGAAAGCCACAAGCAGCGGGTTGCCTGACCAGCGAATACTTACTCGTAGAGCTGGTTCAGGACACAAGTGATGATGTTCGCAGCCGCCGTGTTGTCGAGTCCGATGCACATCATGCGCGCGCTCTCCATGCCGCCAATGAGAATCGCGAAATACGCATCCCCGGTGCCAGCGGGCGAAGCGGGGCGGCTGTCGTCGCTCATACTCTTGACCATGAAGTAGTAGGTGTCGGCGCAGCGCGCCAGGTCGGCCATGGCGGCGAAGGTCGAGCTGAGCACGCCCGGGATGCCGGCACACCGGCTGTCGGTGGCCAGGAGCCACTTGAACGCCCACATGTCGCGCAGGGCGTGAGACAGCTCAAACTCCGTCGATGGCTCCAGCTTCACCGGCTTCACGCTGACCTGCAGGTCGAGAACCCGCCGCTGGGTGCGCCAGACGCCGTTGAGCCCGAGCCACAGGCGGACGTTGCGGCGCACGTGCATGAGCATGGAGTCATGCACTATCTCGTTCACCCAGTCGACGAGCTCGCGGACGGGCACCTGGTGGATCGGGTTCGTCTGGGCAGTCGGGCGCGGACGCGCCGGCTGCGTGTTCGGCGCGGACGCGGGCTTGTTGCGGCAATGGAAGGCCGGTGCTCGGGGGACGACGCTGCGGGCCGGCACGGGCTTGGGCTTGGGCTTGGGCTTGGGCATCGGCACAGACGGGGACTCGGGTACCGACATGGGCATGCGGGCCCCGGACTCGGGGCTGTCCCGTTCGGTCCAGGTGCGTTTCTCGCCGGTGGCGTGGCCGGCCGCGGGGGCCTCCTGATGAGCCGTGCTGGCCAGTTCGACCAGATTGGCGCCGGACTCGGCCGCATCGGGAGCCTCAACCGGGCGGGACGGGCCGGGAGTCGCAGGATCGGCGTGCGCATCCGGGCTTAGCGCGGGCTGGCGTGTGGAAGCCATATCCGCGGCCCCGTGCACAACCGTGGTCGAGGGCTTGTTGCGGGCCGGGAATTCTGCAGCAGCCTCGGGGGTGGGCCGGTAATACCCGGCAAGGAGTTTCTGCGCCAGGGTCATTCGGGGGCGCTTGGTCGGGGCCTGGGGCGCAACGGCCTGGGCCGCATTGTTGTCAGTGTCCGGGACGTCTTTCTCCTTGCCCTTGCCCGTGTTGGGACGTCCTCCCTCGTTGCGTGTCTCCAGGGTCTCCGTGTTAGCCACTACGTCCAGCGCGGGCGCGGGAGCATCTCGGCTGGCTTTCAGGACGATCTTGCCGGGTGGATGGTGGCGCGGCTGGGCGCTAGATTCGGGGGTGGTGGTTGAACCGTTGGACACGCGCGAGCTGGGAGAGACAGCTCTGATTCTCGGTTTAGGCTTCGGAGCCACCTGCCGGCTGGTCTTTTTCTTCTTAGGTGCCATGGTCAAACCTATGAGATCAAGCAAGGTTATATCGTCAGTGGTTTGTGCTTTAACAATGACCAGTATCTGCTGGTTTTAGGTAGTGGCCTTGAGTCAAGTTTAACAAAAAGTAAAAATTGAAGAAATTAATTAGTAGATGAAAGGGGACATGATGCATACCTTGGATTCTGTAGTCCTAAAGTACTTGACCGTGGAGATAGTGAATGAAGTTAGGATAGTAGGTAGATGAAGTTGTTTCAAGCCTAGGGAAGAAAAGGAAGAGAAAAGAAAGGAGAGTTCAGAAAACAGTTCTAAGATCGCAAGTGGGATTAAATATGGATTGAGATACGAGGGAAACTGGAATAATGATGCTATTCGGAAGACTATTTTTGTGGGCGAATACTATGGGTCAACGATGTCCTATGTTGCAGATGTTGTGATGGTTGGCTTTGTGTGCATAGGGCTTGAAGGTGGACAAGAGGCGTAGGATTCAGACTCAAGTATATGCTTGATAATGCTCCTCAAGGTGGATAATAGCATAATGGACGAGGACAGGATTGGCTATTGATGATGAAGTGAGCTTTATAGATTAAGGGGCTGGATATAAGCCATTGCATCTGATATCATGAAGACATGATGCTAGCTTGGGCTATAGACCTGTTCATGCTACTGTAATATCACTTGAAGGAGTCACGTAAAACCTGCCATAGAATAATGTCATGCAGGTCCACTCCATCTTGAGTGCACGAGGATAGTTCCGAGTCCCATTTTACAGGGACCAGACAACAAGTCTGCCGTCAACACCAGTAGCTGTAAAGGAGAACGTTGTGTCAGTATGCCTCTAAGGAGCCAAGACGGGACATGTAACTTACAGCTGAACTTGGTCACGCGGCCACCAGACACCTGGTACGGCCGGATGGTGGTGATAGTGTTCTGATGCACGGTCTTCAGCCGAGTATCGTCCTTGGTCTTGCCCTTGAGATCCATCTGGCGGAACATGTTCAGCGCCGACTCCTCGCGCGCCGCGCCGTGGCCCGCATCCTCGGCATCCGCCTCCAGCGAGCCGGCGAGCTGCCAGCCGCCGGCGCCGCCGCGGAAGCGAAAGGCCTCGCAGTCGTAGCCGGCGGCGACAATCTCGTCCTCGGCGGCCCACAGCAGGCTGGCGAACGGCAGCTGCTGCGTGGCGATGGTGACGACGGCGCTGGGCGGCTGGTCCGGGCCCGCCGGGTACACGACCGTGACGCTGCTGTCGTGGGCGGCGAACGCCAGCGCGTCGCCCGACGGCGAGAACGCCACCGAGTGCACCCAGCCGGCCGAGTTGTTGAGGAACTCGCCGCACACCGTGTTGAACGGCAGCCGCTCGCCCCAGACTCCGGGGTCGGGGCGCTGGTCGACGCCCTTGATGAAGGCCGAGAACACGCGCGCGTGCGCGTCGGTCGAGCCGGCCGCCAGCAGCACCGAGTTCGGGTGCCAGCCGACCGACGTGATGGTGCTGCGGATCGGCTTCTTCAGGTGCTTCGACACCCACCAGTCGTTTTCCTCCTCGAAGTAGCACACGGCGATCACGCGGTCGCCCGAGCCGACGGCGAACTTGGCCTCTGACGGCGACCAGCGCACGAAGGTGGCTGCGCGGGCGATGCGCAGCAGCACCAGCGTCGGCTTGTAGCCCGTCGGGGACGGTTCCCACACGACGGCGTTGCGGTCTAGGGGTTTATCCCGTTAGCTGTCTTGTTCAAGCCCAAAAGACCCCACGCCCCCGCGATGCTGCAGAAAAGAACTCACCCTGCGAGCACGACACAATACGGCCGCTGTTCGGCGCAATATCCACGCTGGTGACCAGCTTGTCATGGCCCTTCAGCTCGTCGCCCAGCTGGAAGGTCTTGCCGGACCGGCCGTACAGCTCGACCGACGACTCGCGGGCAACAGCCACGAAGCTGCGGTCAGCCGAGAACGAGTGATCGGCGATCGGGTTGTGGAAAAGATGGTGGACTTCGGAGCCGGCCATTTTGAACACGGTGTAGTTGGTTTTCTTCCGACGAGGAGAGAAGGACGGTGGGAGGCGTTTGTCGCGGCCGGGCACGGAGACGCTAGGGGCGATCGGGATCGGAGGAACGGACGGAGAACGGGGGGGCAAGTGATAGGAGGAGCTCTCTACTACCATAGTGCAACTGCAAAGAACGGAAAGAAAAGACAAGACGGTGTGAGGGTGAGTTGATGGAAACGGGAGAAAGAGAAAACGAAACTGCGGGAGAGGTGGAAACAAGAACGGCTTGAGTCTGGAGGTGGGGCTCCAAAGTGACGTCGTCCCACCCAGATAACCCTAGACCCTAAGAGCGACGCTTAGTCACACAAGTCGGTGAAAAATGGCACAAATTGGCCATTCGAGATGCACGACGGGAAATCCTGGCTGCGATCGCAGCAATTTGCCTGTTTGTGGCCTGCCGGATCAACGACGACACCTTCTCAGCAGCTGTACGGAAGAACTAGTTCTCACTCGGCCTTTCACGACACATCCGACGCGCGACGATTCCTGCGCGTTCCCGCCGTTCTTCTTGTCGCCCAACTGACCCCACCGACATCCCCTCCGAAAATTTCGAGTCGCCGCGCGAGACGACAACCGACGACCCGTTGGAGCTCTTCGGCTAGCCCAACGCAACTTCGTTTACATATTTCCCAGTCCAGGAGCTTCAGACAGTCCTATAATCATGGCGTCTTCTGCTGTTGGCCGGCGTCTGCCGCCCAATTCGTCGTTACCGGCAAAGGTGCAGCCCATAGCGCCCAGCCAAACGTGAGTTTATGCCCCACGATCCCGCGAAGCCTGCTTCCCCAGATCTTGAATTGGTCCTTCTTGGACTCTCAAACCAGCTGTGTTGCCCTCTCTCAACCCGTCCCCTTCTTGAACTCTGTACTAACCCTCTCTCCACAGTCTCTACGTGACGAACATCCCCTCGGCCAAGGTCAACAAGGCCGATCTGCGCACCGCGCTCTACATGCTCTTCTCCACATACGGCCACGTGCTCGACGTGGTGGCGTTACGCACCATTAAAATGCGCGGCCAGGCGCACATTGTGTTCCGCGACATCCAGACCGCCACGCAGGCCATGCGGTCGCTGAACGGGACCGAGTTTCTCGGGTTGGAGATGGTACGTGAACACCGCTAAGAGCGAAGAAGGACAAGAGACACGCCCAAAATGAAGAAAATGAAAAGGGAGAGGAAGACGGGACTGACGAGGGAAAGAAAAAGAAAATAATATGCACACGCTTGCTAAAACGCCTCTGCTAACAAATGCTACGTACACACCACCCCCCTTTCCAGAAAATCCAATACGCAAAGTCCAAATCGCACTTCGTGGCCAAGCTGGACGGCACCTTCAAGAAGCCGAACATGTCGGCCGGCGCGGCCGCCGTCGAGGTGACGGACCTGCAGCAGAGCATCTTCAACGCGCCGATCCCCGGCAGTGCGGCGGCGGCGGCTGCTGCTGCGGCGAAGGGCAAGCCGGCGGATGGCGACCAGACTATGCGGGATGCGGGGTCGCCGTCGCGGGGGCAGAAGCGCACGCGCGACGACGACGACGACGATTCAGATGAGGATGATAGCGATGTGGCGATGGAGGAGGACAGCGACGACGAATGAGTGGGGGTATGGGGGAGGCGGGACTTGAACTTCCATGCTGTGGTTTTTTGCGTTTTGTCTTTTCACGGGATATCGGGCTTTGGGCGGCGTTGGCTTGTGTTTTTGTTCAAACAATCATACCCCAGCTGGGATTCTTGGTCCATTTTAGGGGGGTTTTGCCTGTGTTCCGTGCATGAAACGAAGGCCTCCAACCGTGCCTACTATTCCCGGGTTGATTCTGCGGGTGGTCCTCCCATGGGTCCGGGTGTCGAGAGGTCTTTAATGGCCTACTCCCCGTTGTTCCAGGGGAAATACCCAGCTTGCGACTTTGGCCGCGGCGGGGTTTCGTACACCAGCGCCATCTCTCGGGGCACCCACAGACCCACGCAACCGCCCACCAAGCCCAGCCAGACCATCAAATAGTCGTCGGTCGAGCACGAGAAGTTGTCCATGGCCTCGCCAACCAGGCATGGATGGATGAAGAAGGCCGGCACGCCAGTCAGGGGGTGATGCTGGAAGATGGAATGTATTAGTGACCAGCTGGTTTTTCTGTAGCTCATGTGTGGCAGCTTGGGGGGAGGGGAGCACTCACATCGACTGAGATACCGCCCATCGGCCCGACAGACCGCAGGGTGCTCTTGAACTGATCGGGCACCAGGTGGCGGAACACGGTGTCGATGCTGAAGGCCGGCTCGTCGGGCGGCAGGTTGTGCAGGGAGAACCAGAGACACGGGACGCGGTACGTCGGGTGGAGGTGGATCTCGTAGGTGACGGAGCCGACGTCGAAAGTGGATGGCGCAGGGTTGTCCCGGCGTAGTGCGGCCTACGGACGGAGTCCCCGTTAGAAAACAGTACGTAAGGAATACCAACGAAATCTCAGATATAGCCGGTATAAAAGACCACATATAATGCCTGACCGTGCAAGCGAGCCGCCACACGTACCGAGTCAGCCTCTTCATCCTCAACCATCCGATGATCCACGAACGTATCCTCCCCACCGCTCCCACCGCCACCACCACCGCCCGCGAAAGCTAGCCGACCCAGGTGATCCGACAGGTCGTCGTGGTCCAGCTTCGCCTCGATCGGCCGGGAGATCTGCAGATACGTCGAGCCCGCAGCAGCACCGCCACCGTCAGACCCGAGCCACCCCGAGGCGTCGAACGCCCGGCACACAGAAAGCCGCCACCGCCGGCGGAGCGGGCCCAACGTGGCCTGGCGGTACCGCCGGTCCAGGAAGTGGCACGCTTCGGCGAAGGACTCGGGGGTGAGTGTGGAGGACATGGCGGGGTGTACGAGGGAGCATGAAAGGGCGGCGTGATGAGTGCGGTGAGTTGCAAGAGGGAAGAAAACAGGAGTGGAAAGCAGGTGTTATGAAGAGATCAGCATGCTGGATTAAATAGGGAAACAGAAGACAGATTGCTTTTGTCCTGGTTTCTGGATATCGTGAAGATTAGGAGAGGTTCTTGGGCCGTGACTGGCAGCAGGAGCTTTGGTGGGGTTGCCAGGAACAGAACCCCAACCCTAGAGCCCTTTACAACCCGTAGGGTCTAACCCTTAGCCTAACTATCGTGAAGCCGTAGGGTCTAACCCTTAGCCTAACTATCGTGAAGCCGGGTCCGCGGGCGATGCTTCCGATGCCGATGTGTCGTGACACGAGTAACGAAGGAACGTTTTGACAAGGCCGGAACTACGACACCTGCCCGGACGCCGAATGAGCATATGTGTGGTTGATCAGGTGGCCATGCCATGCGTGTTATTCCTGAATAGGACAACCCTGCGCCCTGTATGCAATGTGGTTGTGATCGGCGTGCATGAGAGGCAATGGGTGCCGAGCCACGGCATATATCAGCGAGGCAAGCTGCCGAGGGGGGAACAGTGACACAGTACTGCACATAAGCGGAGGAATTGGAGAAATAAAAGGCTCGGCGGCTTTACATCCAGTTACTTACTGCCCACGGGACGGTCTTTGAGGAATGTTCTCGGCCGGTCCGTTTTGGGGGCAAAAGAAGACAGGGTTCCTGGAGCCAGCTAGATCTTTCCCCATCGTTGCATTTTCAGAGAATCTCGCGTCGCGAGATCTCTTGACTCGGGATGTTTTTGCCTGCTCGACTTCCTTTACGAGAAACCTTGGCGGGTCTCGCCAACCTAGCTAGTAGCAGCAGCGGCAATTGTTTTTTTCCCTTTCTTTTTACTTTATTGTATTTTATTTAATTTAATTTAATTTTTTAAGTGACCAGTCCAGCCGCCTTCTAGCTTGCTCATCGTCGGTCTGCCGGGATGTAGTGCCGACGGACGCTGCGGAATGCGATGTCACCGGGGCCAGCGTCACGATAATTAAGACACCAAGGAAGTTCAAACCAGAGAGAAAGGAAGAGAAAACAAGAAGCAAAAAAACAAAAACAAAAAAGATTCGCGAATGCGACGCTGGGATGTCGTTTGACACCACCTGTTCCAACCGCCCTCCCACACATCCCGGCGGTCCCACCGACATCCGAATCCACCACCCACACATCCACACAGCCAGAACCTCCTAGAGAGTGAGAGACCCTAAGAAACCTGCTGTCCTTGAAAGCCTGGACCGCTGATTCCCGGGACGACGAGAATCCACAATCACCTCCCCCTGGCGAGCAGAAAAAAAAAAAAAAAACCACGCCGATGAAGGATACCTAGGGAACCCCGATAAGAAAACTCGCTGGGTGGTCTATCCGCCATTGTGGGTTCTGATGGGCTGGCTTTTTGTTGCAGTAGCATGGCTTGTAAAATGTATCTGATCAGATTAGAAATGGTTTAGCGGGGGGGTTTTGTTCGATAGGAGGAAATAAAAAAAAACCTGGTTGAATAAAATACCGAGCTTCGCCCAGTCCTTCTCGTGGCTCTTCTGTGACCCTGTATTAACTTCGTGCTTTTGTGTGTTCTTGTTCTAGAGTCTTGGTGCTGAACTGCTGATAGACTGGATATCATATCCTGTGTGAGCAACATAGGGGACTACGATCTACAGACAGACGAAAACACTCACACTCACCTCCCTTCCCCCTCCACCTCCTATCTCCCCCCTGCGATGTCGGCGCCTCTCCCGGCCCAGAACACAGACCCGGTGGCCGCTGCCGCCCCGATGACCACCACATCACCACCGGACCTCGAGAAGGCCGCGCTGGCCCCCACCGCCGCGGATCCGGCATTGTTCCCCGCGGCCGCGGATGCCAGCGACGCCGACGACGATGATCCAAAGGCCACGTACGAGGAGCCCCCGCTGCCGTTTTCGCGCGCGCGGTGTATTGCGCTGGTGGCCACGCTCGCCGGCGCCAGTTTCATGAACGTGCGTTCTCCTCCTCCTCCTCTCCCTTCATCTCCCATGCCCCCCTCTCATCCCTCTGACCCCTCTCCCTTCCAGTCACACCCCAGCTAACCACCTCAATCTGCAGACCTTCTCGCTGCAAGCCGTCGTCATCATCCTGCCGACCATCGGCGAGGAGCTCGACATCCCCGAGAGCCGCCTGCAGTGGATCGTCTCGGCGTATTCGCTCGTGTTCGGCTGCTTCCTGCTGATCTGGGGCCGCATCGGCGACATCTACGGCAAACGGCTGATCTTCATCTGCGGTACCGCGTGGATGGCCGCCATCACCGCCGCGAACCCGTTTCTGAAGAGCGAGGTGGCTTTTGACCTGTTCCGTGGCCTGCAGGGTTTGGTGAGTTTGGGACATCGCACCTGTTGCTTCTTTGTGAAAAAGTTAGAGGAGGGAACGCGTGTACTAATATGTGTGTGCTGTGTTCTAGGGTGCTGCTGCGAATGTGCCTACGGCGATTGGAATCCTGGGAACCGCCTTTCAGCCGGGAACCGCGAAGAACTACGCTTTCAGCGCATACTGTAAGTCTCATCACCACCACCACCACCACCGCCTGTATCCCAACAAAGCTAGACAGCGACTAACGCACGCCAAATCTAGCTGCCGGTGCCCCCCTCGGCTCGGTCTTCGGAACCCTCGTGGCCGGCTTCATTGCCGAGTTCACCTCGTGGAAGTGGGTGTTCGGCGCCATCGCCATCCTCTCCGGGCTGACGGCGGTCGCGGCCATCTGGGTGATCCCGCCGCCGCCGCCCCACGTCGTCAAAATGCGCAACCGCGCGGTGGCGGCGGCCGCCGACGACACGCGGCCGGCCTGGCGCGTGCACCTCGCCGACGCGGCGGCGCAGGTCGACTGGATCGGCGGCGCGCTGGTGACCATCGGCGTGCTGGCGCTGCTGTTCGCGCTGACGCAGGGCAACGTGGTGGGCTGGGCCACGCCGTGGATCCCCGTGCTGCTGGTGGTGTCGACCGGCATGGTGATCGCGTTTGTGTTCTGGCAGCGGCGGCTGGAGCTGCGCCTCGCAACCCGCCCGGACGCGCGGCCGCCGCTGGTCAAAGTGTCGGTGTTTACAAACCCGCGCTTCTCGGCCGCCATCGCCATCATGGCGCTCTTCTTCTCGTCGTTCAACGGCTTCCTCGTGTACGCCACCTTCTACTTCCAGGACTTCCAGGGCCACGGCCCGCTGCAGACCACGCTGCGCTTCCTGCCGACCGGCGTCGTTGGCGCCATCACGGCCGCCGTGGTGGCCTCGCTGCTGGCCCGGGTGCCGACGTCGTACCTGCTGCTGTTTGGCAACTTCTGCGTGTCGATCTCGAGCTTGCTGTTCGCCGTGCCCATCCCGCCGGAGACCATCTACTGGGCCCACGGCCTGCCCGCCATGGCGCTGTCCGTGCTCGGCGCCGACACCACGTACCCGTCGCTGATGCTGTACGTGTCCAAGACGCTGCCGGCGGCCGACCAGGCGCTCGGCGGCGCCATCATCAACGCGTCGGGCCAGATTGGCCGGAGTATCGGGCTGGCCATTGCGACTGCCGTGCAGATGGCGGTCATGTCGCACCGGCGCGGCGTCGACATCACCCACGCCGGCGCGATCGTCGAGGGCGACAGCGCGTCGCTGGCCGGTCTGCGCGCGGCGAACTGGGTCAACTTCGCGCTCGGAGGCGCCTCGTTTGTGGTGGTTGGCATGTTCTTCCACTCGAAGGAGATCGCTGGCCGTGCGCGGCCCACTGAGCGGACCGTCCCCGAGGAACCCCGTGAACCGTCGATGGAGCAGGCCGGCGGGGCAGCCGCGGGCGGCACCACGGTCACCGAGATGCGGCCGGCGGCCATGTCGACCGGCGCCGACGTTGAGAAGGCGGTGCGGTAGTCGTTCGAGGAGCTGAAGAAATCTGTAGAAGAGGGAGTTATGGACGAGTTCGGTGGCAGAGCGCGCAGTCTTTTTTTTCTTTTTTTTCTTCAACAAAAATGTCCAAGATACCCGGACTGTTGTCTACTATTTTCTGGTTGCATTTTAGAGAGGCATGGTTGGTAATAATATAAATAGATTTGCTTTCATGGAGGTGAGGTTTGAAGAGGAGAACTGTGAGGGACCGGCTCTTGCGGTGTTCGGGAAGTTGCAGGAGATGGATATGTATGGACGTAACCCTAACGCAACCCTACCAGGCTCCCGTTTCCCCACAGAATCTTCACATGCCAAATAGGGCACAGGCAAGAGGATCGGCCTGGCAGGTGATCGCAGCCGGCCAGGCCTAGCAGCTGTGAAAATTAGGGCCCAGTGCGCTAGAATTTACTGGGACATCCCTGCACATCGGCACTTTCCAGTGGCCACTCTGCCACATGTGCCCTGTAACCTGCCAAGCTCCCGACTCAAACACCCCTAAAACTCCAGCACATCCAAAAGCCGGGATTGCTGGGACCCAAATATCCGAGGCTTTAAGCAGCAATGAAGCTCTGTGGTCTCACAGGCACTTCTATTCACATTTTCCTTCCTCTTCGATTAACCCTGATTCGGCTTTCCTCTCGCTCCGTGTGAACGCCGCCATTGTGATATTTTTTCAGTCTATCTTCCTATATCTCTCGCGTATACATATATACATCAATTGCAGTTTTTATTACCTGTCCGCATACTATCACCGGCTTTGCGCCGACGTTTCCTTTCGGTTCGCTGCTCCTCTTTGTGTCGTCATCGTCTCCCGACGTGCTGCATCCTGCGATCAAGCTCTCCGCATCTCCCTCTCCTATCGACCGTGACCACGGCCTCTGGCGACTTTCTGCGACTTGTCCGACTCCTCTCGATCGCCGATCTTCCTCCGATCTCCCTCTTGTTAGAATATAGATTCACCGGTGCTTGTATAGCTAGGGTAGCTGGCCGGGCTTCCCGCTGCACTTCCACTCGCCGGACCGGTCCCCCGATTGCACCGAACGCGGCCGCTGCTTCTCTGTCCGACTTCGCTTCCTCCTTCCGGATATCCAACCATATACATACACAATGGACTCATTACAATCGCTAAAGGTGCGAACAACCACCACGACGCCGCTAGCAGTGGCCATTGGACCTTGAACTTCACCAGCGAATTGACGCCCCTCCCACATGAACTGACCCGTTCTCACACCTTCTTTTGTGCGACAACAGACTGCCATCGAGAAGGTCATCCTCGATCCGGCAAACCACGACCTTCTGGCCGTCGTCAAGGGTGCGCGCAATGGAGCCGTGTACGGCGCCAAAGTGCGCTTTCCTCATGCGCTGGTGTAAGTTCTCCCCGCTCCCCGGATGGGCGTCTTCACATGCTTTTTTGCGATGCGCGCGCGTTTGCTAACCCTAGACTGACTGTCTCTCTCTCTTCATTTCTAGCATGATCTTCCTCTTCCGTAACGGAACGTACGTACCATATCGTCCCCTCCACCGACCTTGATAGATGCCCTCCCACCGATCGAGCCGCCGTCTGCATCCCGTTGACCACACCCTCGAGAGCCTAGACTGACTGACTGGGTGTCCAACAGATTCCGAGAAAAGGCGAGCTTGGTGTTCCGCGCCACCAAGACCCACGCCCGGAACCTGGCCACCTTTGCCACCATCTACAAGCTGACCATGTACATACTGAAGCGCTACGGCGCGACACCCGGCAAAGAAGGTTCGCCAACACCACCCACCACCCCTTGCCCCGTTGACCCCCGTCTCTAACCCCATCGCCCGTCGTCCAACCTCTAGGCCCCTACGACGCCTTCATCGCCGGCCTGCTCGGCGGCTACTTCGTCTTCGGCGGCCGCTCGCCGCGCACCGGCCGCATCCCGTCGGTCAACCAGCAGATTGTGATCTACGTGTTTGCCCGCGTGGCGCTCGCGCTCGCCCGCCTGGCCGTCAAACCCGGCGTTGGGCTGCCCGCCATCTCGACCCCCGAGCGCTCCGCAACTCTCTCGCACTTCGCGTGGCCGGCCTTCGCGTCGCTCTCGTGGGCCATGGTCATGGTGCTGTTCCGCCGCCACCCCGAGGACCTGCAGAGCAGCCTGCGCAGCTCGATGAGCTACATCTACGCGCAGAGCGACGAGTGGGATTCGTTGCGGAACTTCATGTGGCATAATAAGTAAAAACCCCCCGGAGTCCGCTTTCCCCGCCCTTGTCGGTGTCGGTCTTCTCCCCTAAGCGTGTGTGGACTGACGGCCGACCTCTGTCGGCTGCGGACTGGTCTCGTCTCTTGTTGCGTCTGGACTGGTCTCCGTGTATTTGACCCAACCCCTCCCTGGTTTGCTGGATTCGTGGGTCTTCTCGGATACATGTTTGTTGCTTGCTGTGGCTGTTCCTGCGCTCTCTATAGAAACTCTTGTACTTCTTTACATGGCGGTATCCTCGTATATACATATCTCTATCAGCAACCCAATCTTGTCCGAACCCGGAGGGCTGTGCCAGTATCCATCACCGGCTTTTGCCCGTAACCACTCTGCCAGTTGTTGGTTAGGCACTGGCAGCTCACTTTACGACCACCAGCAGTCGTGTCCAGGTGTGACTGGCATTAACAACGAACAAGAAGCGCGGCACACATAGACCACCAGACACTCGAAGCACGTACAACAGAACGACAAACACTGATTGCTCTGAGATTTGGTCATTAAGAAGACACTTCGAAGTGTCACTGCCACAACCGATACCAGAAAATGCCTATTCCATCCACCTGGAAAAAGGTACAGATATCCCAACATGAAAACAAGGCGTGAAAGATGAACCAAAAAATACAATAACCATGTACTATTCCTCCCAGATCCCTATGCCAAATGAGAAAAGAAAGAAAAGAAAAATCCAAACAGATACACAAAATGCTTGAGCATAACAACCGCCCATTGTGTAGTTTGTGTATAGGAGCCGCGAGGAAACGTCTCGGCGCGGCACTGGGGGTATATGCGTGCTTGCCTGGCCCGTGGGCTATGGACTCCGGGCGTCCCAGAAGGAGAAACGAAACGAAAAGAGCAGAAACAATGCAAGCCGTGGCGTGTGTAGATAGTGTACAAGGCCACTAGGTGCAAGTGGCAGCAGAAACCAGAAAAGCAAGAAGGTCGTCACTAGGTCGTGATAGACAGCTGAAACTCCATACGTGGGTTGGCGATCGAACAGGTGAAAACGGTAGGCCTATAATGCGGGGGGAGGCACCTTGGCAGCGCTTTCTTGTGCCACGAGCATCATCTCGAGGCAGCTGCTGGTAGATTCTACAGGTTCGCTGACAAGCGAGTTTCTATAAACATCAAGCTTGGTTAGAATATGAAACACTGGCCAACAGACATCATCATTTCCACCAGAAAGTGATAGCTTACCCTGACAACAACAACCGCGCAAACTCGTCCAGGTCGTCTTCCGATGCGTGGTACAGCTCACTTGCGAAGAAAAGGTTCTCGACAACCCATTGCGGCTTCCCTCTCCACGCGTCAAAGAACGCAGTTTTGTCGGTGGCCTCCCACAAGTGGCGCGAGACTGTGCAGCGATGAGTCTGGAGCCAGTAGTTGGCGTTTTTGGAAACTGGAAATAGTATGCAGTCGAGCGTCAGTCGGTGTATCTTCATAGCATGTTTGGCGAAATTGAAAAAAAAAAAACCCCTGGTTCACTTACGGCTTGCCATGTCTGCTCTCAACATGTCGTAGATGCTGATCAGGCCATAGCAGATGATGACTGTACGGCGCAACGACTCGCTAAACACCCAGCGCTGAAGAGAGGAGCCAGAAACCTTGGAGTTAGCCATGTGAAAACTTCCCCCCACCAATTCAATGCACGTTTTCACTAGGAGAATGAAACTTACCTCCCAAGACTCTGGCTCATGGGCGCGCCGTTCGTCAGGCGTCATCGTGGACATGTCCCCGAGGTTGTCTCGAATCTTGATCAGGTCGGCGACCATAGTCTCCAACCGAGGCATATCGGCTTCCGCTTGGGCTCGCATAAAGATATCACCATCAAACACGCGGATACTCTGGTACAGGAGCATGGCGTGGATGTTTGCCAGCTTCTCCTGGGGCGTCTGCGATGGGCGTGAACAGATATCCCGGTAGGAGGTTGTCTTCTGATAAATGAACTGGTAAGTGAACGGCGCATTGGCTGTTGTCCGCGCGGCATACACGCTGCACACAGCGAACGCCTCGCGGATAGATTCGGGCATGTTGTCCTTGTATAGGGCGGGGTGCATAAACGAAGTCTGGCGTTTCGAGGCAAAGTCCTGGTACATTGTCTTGTACACATTGAGGAAAAAATATGTCCTGGAATTGACATCATGAACTTGCCAAGGCACCATTGACTGTTAAGTTTCGCATGTTAGCTAAAGGTCGAGAGATGCGGCCGTTAAAATAGAGGGAGAAGCAGAAAAAAAAACGCTTCACTGAAAATAAGATGCATGTGCGGACGGGAAAAAGATGGCTGTGCTTACAGAACTGCATGCCCCGTTCATAGCACCTTTGGTTATAATTGCATCACTTGGAAATTCGGCCATTGGAGAATACTCGGTGGTGCTGATGGAGGGACCGGACGAAGAGGGTGACGAGGATGACAACGACGTTTCATCCGCATCAGGAGATGATACTGTTGCTTGGCTTGCAGATGCCTGGCGTGCCGGTTTTGGTGGTTCGCGCTTGGCCTGGTTGTCGCGTGCGGGGACTTGAGCTTTCTGTTGAATCTCAGCCGGCGTTGCCGCCGATGATGTTGTTGTGGAATGTCTAGAAGATGGGGGAGTAGTATTGGCTGTAAATATTGAGCTGGAGGTCGAAGATGAGGGTGTGTCTGATGCCGAATTGGACGAAGTGGCAGCCGGCTGGCTCGGAACAGTCGATGTGGGGGTCGGAGCATTGTCTGCGGCCGGAGACGGGGCCATCCACATATCTAAACGGCCCTCAATGTCTGCGCCGGCTAGGAAACTCATGAGAGAGTAGTCAAAGTTCGGGTCCATTTCCGAAAGTCCGAATGGCGAGGGGGGATTGTGGGTGGAAGGCGGGGGTGAAGCCATGGCCTGTTGGAAGGGATGTTCTTTGGAAAGCGCCTTTTGTTGTTGCTGCTGCTGTTGTTGCCGTTGATGGAAATCTTCTTGATACTGACGCCCTTGTTGGGCATGGATTGTCTGATGATTGCTCCGGGACTGGTCCTGGGATTGTTGTTGCTGCTGCTGTTGTGCACGGGATGACGAAGCTGGCATTCCGATCTGGTGGACCCCGATGACGCTGGGAAACGGCTGTGGCTGCATCAAGAAACTCGACTGCTCGAGGGAATACGGCCGAGTGTCTAACGCAGTGGAAAGAGCAGCCGAGCCCGAGTTGATGACATTGGCAAGCGAGTTGACGGCGTAATCAGCCGAGAAGCCAGACATCTGACTGGGCATTTGACCAGAGAGGAGAGTGTGAGAGAGTCTGTCTGTATCGGCAGTGAGAGCCGCATTGGCGTGGTGTACGGGGTTTTCAACGTCGATGTCCATGTCCATGTCGAGATCCATCCGCAAGTGGCCCAGGCACATCATTTCGGAAGATTCGGGGCTTTGCGAGTCTGATGTGGGGTCTGGGACGGCAGCAGCATCGTGCACTACCTTTTTCTTCTTCTGTGAAACCCCAGTAGCGGTAGGGTCGGTGCCGGTGGATGGAAGGGCAATGCTGGTTGAAGAGGCAGAGGCGGGAATGCGCTGGTACACACACTCGACATCGCGCTCGGCACAGCGAGTACACCGCGGGTAGATCTTGTCACAACGGCGTTTGCTGCGCACGCAGGCGTTGCAGCTTTTCTGCCGACTGGCGGCAATCGATATAGCTGTGGCTGAAGGAGAGACAGAGTTGGACTGTTGTGTTCCCGAAGGCGGTGATGAGGAGACGACGCCGGCGTCGGGGCGCGGGTCAATATCCATGGCGGCAACACAACGAAGGGAGTGAGAGAGAAACGTGCTTGTCTGGTAGCTACACGAACGTCCGGGGAGATTTACGATGTTGAAAGACAAAAGATGATAGGGCAAAAGTGAGGGCCTGAGAATAGAGGACTAAAAACCAGAAGAAGAGAGGGAATAGACAGATAGACGATAAAGAGGAAGAGACGAACGAGCTGGGTGGCAAGAATGGATAAAAAGTGAGAAAGGGGAGTGAGAAAGAAGAATGAACTGGTTGGTATACGCCGGTAAACGAGCCGAAGCGAAGAATTGAAGGGTGTGTGTATAGGAAAGAAACAAGAGGCCACACAGCCTTATGAAGGTTCCCACGCACACACACAAAAAGGAAGAGGCAGGGATTACAGCGAAACTGTCTGCATCTCTAACAACGAGATGAGGGACAGAATGTGGAGGAGCCCAGATTGGAGGTAGTCCAGTTATGTATGGATGGAAAGGAGTAAGGGCTGAGTTGATGATGCAATGAATGGTGGGGGAAGAAACGCTGGGCACAGGCCGGACCTTGAAAGTGTGTGATGTCAATTGGAGAGAGGAAAAAGAAAGTGAGGGGACATTCAGAGGGCTTGTTGCATATAGTGGAGGTATGATATGCAACTATCGTAAGCAAGGTGACGATAAACAAGATATGTAACTAAGCCGAGTTATGTACGTAGAGAGGTTTTGAGAGTATCGGGATTCAAGAAGGCGATTAACACCACAGTAGGTGAGCGTCAAACGAGAAGGTACGGTGGGCATGTGGCAGGAGCGATGAAGCAGCTTCGGCATCGGGTGAGAAGATGACAAAGCCGGAATGCAATGCAAAGCAATGCAATGAGAGAGACCCTGATGAAGCCTTTACCAAGGAACAGACGAGACTGGCAGTCAAGATCCAGAAGCCGGCCAAGTCTCGTTATACTGAGAACGAGGATGAACAGGTGCGAGAAAGGGAGTCTGAGAAGTATGTAGTGTATGCAATAGAATGGTGAGAGAGCGAGGGAAAGTGTGGGAGGTGTATGTAAGAGAAAGAGAGGGAGGTGTATGCAAGAGAAAGAGAGTCAGAGATGATGATGATAGTGAGAGACGGTAGAGAGAAGGAGAAGCAGGGCGAGAGTGGAAGAGAAAGAGGGAAGGAAAGCCTCTGGAATTATTGCATTGACCATCAACCAAACGTGGGCCAGAATGACGGGTTATGATAATCTGTTGTGGTGAAGATACAGTGTTGTACACTAGTTCAAGGAGCTCGATCGGGTGATTATTCCTCCAGGTGGTGGGGGAAGATACTATCGCATTCTCGAGTTCCAGACTCCTGGGAGGTACCACCAACTCTGTTTTGGGGTGTGTTATGGGGGGTTGCAGCACATGCGTTTCTTTACCACCACCGAGAGATCTGTACTTATGATAAGTCTAAAACCACAGCCAAATTTTTCAGAACCACTTGTACCTGCTTGGATCTCTCCCCCTTCCTTGTCCTTGTCGATAGCATATACGCCACTCTGTCAAAGAAAACCCCCTAAAATATAGCCGTAGAGCCCTCCGGAACGCGCCCCGAGGGCGTGTCTGGTGCGCTTGGCCGGCGGACTTTAGGCGTCACCCCGGTGTCGTAAGGACGGCCGGCCTAAGTCCGCAAAGTCCGCCCTGCCGCGCGGTATGGCAGGTTCTGCTGATATAAGCGGCCGGCCTTATTCTGGAGCCTAAAGTCAGGTGTTGGCCGTGTGAGCTTGCGGAGTTTGCCAGCCAGAAGTGTGTGTACACGGTGTGTTGCGTCATATGCACTGTCTTTACCCGAAGACTTGTGTGAGGGAGACAGTGCGTCGACAGTGCGGCGGAGTTTGAGAGCTGACATAAGTTGCTCGCCGTTTAATACTCTTTTGGATCGTCCGGTTCCTGCCCTGTCCGTGTCTGTGCCTGTGCTAGCTTAACTGACGGACGGGTGAATGCTACTCTACGGACATTTTGGGCAAGTGTGCATCCGTTTCCGTTCGTTATACGATATGCGTGTTAGTCCAAGGCGGCCCACGTAAAAGCTCGACTTTCGCCTTCTTGTTCTTGCTTCATAAATGCGGTCAGCGGTGAAACTCTTCGCTCTTCAAAGCTACATGCCTCTCTCCTGCAAGTGAATGCTGGGCCGCGACTACTGGTCCGAATACGAACAAGCATGCTCTACACAAGCCTAGGGTCGGGACGATAGAGGCTGGGCAGAGACTGGGAAGGAGGGACCGGCGTATGCCATGTTGACCCCTCAGACTGCGCCTTCCTCCCAATTTCATAAGTAGTGTTCCTGCTCTTGCCTGTTGTGGTGGTTGCATGAACAGGCCAGACGCACGGGAAAAGTGCGCTCCTGCCCAAACGTTTTGCCCAGTGTGCCTCGATAGATGAATAGGGCTAAAGAACCCCCGTTATGCATCTAAGGAGGAGATGCTGACATCTGGCCACACACATATGCACACCGTGAGACGGCACAATATCGAGTCAATTTTGATGGAGCAAATGAAGCTCTGCAAAGGCCCATCTCTGTCCCACTCAACTCAACATATCACCACCAACGGCAAATCTCCACCACCCACCACACCAAGACCCTTATTTTGCTCTTTTGTTGCATTTGCAGATCCTACATGGAGATCCTTACTTCTCCACTCCACACTCGCTAACCGCGCTTTTCCAGAATCAGTCCGCCCCATCGAGAATCAGCAGGCGCATCTTCACGCTTGTCTGTCTTCAAGTCCGCTTTTCGCCCAAATGGTGGTTTTGAAGCAAAATGTGCCAAGTCCCAGCATATCTCGTCTATTATATCATCGTATCTTCTCCCCATATACCTGCTGCTCCAAGGCACTCCAAACTAACACGCATTGCTCTAGCATATCAATGCTTTAGATCCTTATGTCTTGCGTTTACAACTGTCTGCCTAATCCAATCTCTCTGGCACATGTTCCTAAACGACAAGGAAGGAATCTTTAGACTGACTGTTGCATCAGTGTCTCCAGCTCTCCGGTTTTATTGTGTTTATCTTTTCTCTCTTGCAGTTTGGGGAACTATCCCATGGCCTCGTTTAGTGTTTACGGATGAGCCCGCCGGACCAGCGAAGTTCTTCCGATGTCCGTGTTTGTCAGACCAGTCTAAGTTCTTATCGACTTTTGCCCTAGTGGTCTATCTACCACATAGTTGAGCATCTCGTTCCCCAGGCTCCTTTCTCCAGACACCGGCTTTCCGTCTTCAGTCAATGCTATCTCCGGATCCCCGACTGACTACGTGCCCAGGAACGCGGACCCCATCTCACTCCACAATGTTCGGCGTATCGTGGCCTTTCGGACCCCGTTACCTCCATCTAGCCTACCATCTTAACTCCTTCCACTCCTTCCACTCCTTCCATCACCCGGACGGAGACAACACGGCGTTAAGAGACGAGCTCAAATTTGACTTTGACATCAACAAGATATCGGTCGTGCGGCTTTGGCTTGCAAACCCGCCCGCCTTCTTTGAGGCCAACATCGCCGAGAGAGATCTCTAGGCTTGACTAGGCTGATCTGACAGGCCCAGCATGGCTGACAACCGGATTTTCAGCCCTGTTACACTCGTTTGTTGATAGTGCTGACATTGCATAACAGCATAACATGGCCGGTCAGTGGACAGTGGCAGTGTGATCGCAGTGCCCACTGGGGACCGGTAGCCCTTCTTATACTGCTGACCCGAAATATCCTTTTAGGTCTCTTTCCCCGAAGATACCACCCCTTTCTTACTGGAATTGCCGCGTTATTCTGGATCCCAGATGATCGACATCAAGCCTTACTTACAAGTTCAATCTAACGCCAAGTCTTGAGTGAGCCGACCATTTCGCAAAAGTGCCAGCAGTGTTGTTTCTCGTCTGACACCAGCGTCTAAAACGGTGGGTGACTGTTGGCTAATATCCACCGTCGCGCTGTATCACCCTGGCCGTCTGCAATATTCAGGACGCGAATCAATATAACACGAATACCCAGCCACCATTCCTTGATTGGCGAACACTTCCTGTTGCCAAGTCTGATTGTCCTGCTTTATCCCAACAACAGTCACGACTGCCTGCCGCGAGAGTGGTCATAGCTCCCCTTTCCAAAGAACCGGTGGTGGCCATCGCCTGACACGGCAAGAGGTGGGACACGAATCGATGCACAAGAACAGGCACTGACTTACACAAACGTGTATATGAAACCCGCGAAAAGGGGCTCGTCAATGACCTGGCGGCAACACGGCCCCAATCGCCAGCTCTCGTTAGCCCGCCATATCGTGCGCTTTGAGCGGACACCAAACACAAGGTCCATGTTGCACTGAGTAGCACCCAGTCACGGGTATGCTGTGCACCTGATGGCCGCACACGCACCTGGTGAACCGAACGCCACATCGCACACGGAAAGAGGGTTCACCACCGCGGGACGCGTTCCCCGTGGCATTCCGGACGCCACCTCGTGCACGTTGCACAGAGAGAGCGGGAGAGGAGCACCAGACACTTCACCTGGTGCAAGCGCAACCCTGTTCCTATTATTTCTTGCTCGCTGTGTCCCTGTGTCTTCTGTGTTCCTTGTTTGTCTCTATTTTAAGAGCGCCCTATCTAAGTTCGTGGCCGTCCTACTCGAAGTGTGGCAGGGCAGCCAGCAAGAGGACCCTCGATGAGTCTCATTGCCCCGATCTGTATAATATCTATCCTCGTTGAAACCCCGTCGGGCGGTGGAGTGCTGGCAGCCACCACTCTGTGTCTTCCCCCCGGCATTGAAAGCATATTGGCTTATCTGATGCTGTGTCATCCGGTATTGGATAATACGGCCTCCTGCTCGCTTACGCCCGACGCCATTCTTCACACAGGTCGCCGACCTGGCACTCTCGGGAGCGCTGTGGAATCCCCGAACATCTCATATGCGGCGTGGCTGGCCGCGGCACTTGGTCGCCGTCTGGGGCGTGTTGCTTCTGAGCTGGAAGCCGATGTGAACTGAAGTATTGTGGCATCGCTCCCATTGGTTTTGTGCATTCCGACATAAGTTGACAAGACCTTGACGATTTCTATCACTCTAGCTGCTCTTATCCCCACTTGCCAGCCGTGGTAGAGTGAGCCGGAGTGAATAAGGTGATGGGACACCACACCAACGTTCGGCTATCTGCGACGCGGTGAACCTTTCTTTTTTTTTCGTCCGATGCAAGCAAACGCCAGCTTGCATCACAGGGTTGCAAGAATCCCAGTTGTGTCGGCGTGTTTGCTCACGGCTGCCACGAAGTCCCCGTCCCACGCGACCTCGATGCGCCCTTTTTTTAGCCTTGTCCCTGAAGTGCCAAACGGTCCCTGGTTGTGAAACCCAACAGTTGAACAGGATATGAGGTTTGACCACGAGCATATGCCAGCGCAGGAGAACACCTCTCACGTAGCATGTGGCGCCGGGGCTCCCGATACCGAGGCAATCCCTGTGGTCCGTGTTGTCCACCGTGCCACCGAGAAACGATGACGGTCACATATCTCAACGATTCACGTGCCTGAATGAGCCAGCGTTTGTGGCATGGCCGCGGCCGACCGCGTGGCTCCGTGCTTGGTGGGTGTTTTGTGTGCAGACACGCGGACATATGTCATCGGTTTCAGGGGACGACGAAAACCGGCCGATGGCAGAGACAACAGCAGGGCAGAATGGCCCATTTGGGTATTCTGGAATCCAGCGTGAGGATCCCCCGTGGGCATGCTAAATGGACGAGAGGACATAAGGGTGTTCATGAAGACAGAGGATGTTTCTCCGCGAGCTCCTTTGGGTCCAGACTCCCTTCACGACGTAAAAAGAAACACGTCTTGGACGGGGCCGTGGTTGTTCTCAGGGGTATGCCATTTTGAGACGCAGGCCCATTCCTCCTCTTCGTGGGACAACTCACCTGGACGAAGAGGCCCCGTTTGTGTGACTTTCGGCTGTGTAACGGTACAGTTTGGTCCTGGGAAGTCTGGGTCTGGGAGGCCGCACATGTGCTCATGGAATCAAACCACGCCTGAGCGGAAGCAAACACGGTGCGGGGGGAGTCGTCAGCGATTGATCGGTGGTCGATAATCATGTGCAGTCAATGGAGCGCGCGGCGTTGGACGGCGTGGTTTGAGGTAGGTATTTGGGGTCGTTTGTTTCCCTGTCGGTGATGCGGTTGCGAGGTTCATGCCCCTTTGGGCCAGAACTCGTATGCCTCTCTCTCGTGTACGGCCTTCTGGGTGGCTCCCAGCCAGACTCAGGCAGTTGTGCTTCCTGATCTACGGCACACTGGAGGACAGCCACCTTGTTCATGAACTCCCCGAACACCAACCACCGATGACAAGTCCCCGTCTACGTGGCTAAACCGGCGACCAACACTCTGGCCGTGAAAATTCCACGCATGCCGGTATCCGCGACAAAATCCCACCCAACATGCCCCGGCACATTCATCCTGGCCATGGCTTTTGAATCCATGACGCTGAATATGTCGTGATACCGCGGGCGGTTCTGTTGTCAGGATTGGTAAGAGGTTTGAATACCGAAGCAGCGAGCCGCGCCGGCTTCACCTCGCGAAGCAAGAGGTTGTGTTTGCGAGCCCCACCACTCTTCTTTTCTTGCATCCTCGGCCTCTCGCGCTCTCAGACTCTCTCGCTCTGGTCGGTCTGTCGGTTGCGTGTCTGCGATTGGGTCGGCGTCGACACACACCTTTGCGTGGCGATAACGCCTTTTTAGCTCCGGGGCCACGGTCTGGGAAGCTTCGTGAGGAGCGGCAGGAAGCGAGGGTGCGCGCGGAGCAGTGCACAGAGGCCTGAAGCGTTCCAGCAAACCCAAGATTCCCCAAAACATAACTGGCATCCCAGTGGGTTGTTTTTCCTCCGCGCTCGAGAACGAGCGCAAGGACCATGGCCAGTCAGCGAAGCTGCATAAGCGAAGAGGGGGTCAATTTCCAGAGCAAGAAGTTCGCAGAAGCGATGACGCTGGCGAGCGAGTATATTGGGTTGTGCGTCTGGATGCATGCCTTCCTTCTGCATGCACTTCCCAGAGAGGAACCAAGCACCAGAGCTTTGCACGCAGAGACAGGCTGTTGGGTCCTGGGTGGTCGGGTGTAGGGGCGAGCCACCAGACGCAGAAACCACCAGACCCAAAATAGCCAGCGACTCGTAGTTGTTGTGCTATGTGCTGTGTGTGTGTGCACGGAGGGCAAACATTCCCCCCCAGCTACTGTACTGCACATGTGTGACGTGCGTGCCGTGCTGGATGGGGTTGGACCGCCCTATACTCACTTCAGCCAAGCAGTTTGATCCTGGTATCTGGGAGCACACACTGGCGACCGTGCCCACAGGAAACCAACCAGGGCAAAAGCAGAAATTCACGCAAACCTCTCTTGATAGGTGCAGGACGCAAGCACGGGCCAAGGAGAGCAACACACATCCGCACTAGAATGCTGAGAAGAGAGCCACAAAAAAGGAAAGAAAAAAAGAGGATCATGCAGCCGATGCATGTGCATGTGCCGTAGCCGTGGGTTAAGTGGCATGTGAGGGACCTCGCTGGTGGCGGGATTCGGGTGTGGGTGTGGGTGGGTTCGTTGGGCTGGATGGATGAGGTCTGAAGGGCCAGGTGCACCGCCGCCAGCGGGACTAAACATGGCTGTTGAACAGCAACAGCAAGAACAACACCAAAACGTCACGGCCCCCCTCCTCCATTGTGTGCTATCGTGCCATCTCTCTATTGTGCTGGGAACTTGGGGTGGTCTACGCTTCGCGCCTGGCGCGCATTCCAGCCGTGTCGCTCGCCGTCGGGCAGGCTAGTGTGATGGGCGGGGGCGGGTATCGACGGAGTGGGCTACGGAGGCCCCAAAGCTAACACGAGCATCTTAGTTTTCATTTGGCGAGGGGAAGAGAGGGGGGAGCCACGAGGAGTGCGCGGAAAAGCTGGAGTTGGGGAGCCTGTGGATCTCAAGTGCGTTGAGAGTGGCGGAAAAAAAAGAAAGAAAAAGGTTGATTAACAGCTGTTAGTTAGGCTATTGTTAGAAGCTGTTTGTTGTTGCTGCGATGATGGCTATATTGGGGTAATATGCCAAACGGACGAGACTAAAGCCCGCAGAAAGAGTCGACCGATGGGACGACACTAAACGCCATGAGACCAGTCAAAGGACCCCCAAACTCGGAACCTGCATAGCTATTCTATCGGCCCGTCACTGGGAACCTCGGGGGCGGGTGGGGCTCAAAAAAATCGGAGCCGGAGGTCGCGCGGCGCCCCCGGGGGCAACTGCAATGACCTTTTAGTGTCGGGTAGTGGGTGTCTTTTTAATTATTTTTTTTTTCTCTTGAGGTTCGCGCTCTTGTTATTTTTGGGGGTTTGGTTTGGGTCCGGGCTATTGCGGGGGAGCAAGTGATCGCGTGGAAGTTTGGAGGCGATGGCCCACGTTTTCTTGTTCCTAGGAACAGCCGCAGGTTTGGGAAAATGAGTGGTTTTTTCTTTTTCTTTTTCTTTTTCTTTTCTTTTATTTTAGGTCGTAGCTATCGGATACGGACCCCCTCAAAGTTTCTCTCACAAGCAGAGCAATATCCGGAGAGTCCAGGTTGTTGAGGGACCTCTCTAGACACTGGGTGGATCGTGGGAGTTTGTGGGAGTACAAGAGACCGCACGGCAGGAGATGAATGGCGAGGAGAAAGAAAGGACGCTTTCTGGCTATCTGGCTAACTGGCGTGTCTTCCCATCCCTCATCTCAGACATCTCGGGAAGGCGAATCTCGGTTCGGAGGACGTCTGACCACTTGGGGGAACCTCTCGCTCGAGGGTCAGTCTCGCCTTCGGCAGAGACACCCACAAAGCAACATGGCGTGGCCAGCCGGGCGAGCCGCACAACGTGGGTCAAAACCGCTTGTTCGGGGCTTCTCGCAGCTGTTCAAGCTTCCCCGGAGATGCACATCTCTGTCCTCTCTGCCCCTGGGCCACTAGCCGCAACGACGGTCCTGGTGGCCACTGATCATCGGCCTAGGAGGGGGGCCCGGCGTATTTCCCAGTTTGGCGGAAGTGTGGCCGCTGGAATGGCCGGTGTACAGACTACATTAGGAGCTATTTTTGTTCTTTTTTCATTTGCACCGCACTTGACACATGCTCGATGAATCTCCGGGCGAGCTTTAACCCCAGGCAAGATATCATAGAAACGGCCGGACAAAACAAGCGTCGCTGCGATCGCCCATCATCCCATCATCAGTGGCAAACCTTGCTTTTCTTTTTTTCTTGGGTCTGTTAGTTTGGCATTCCAGCGACAGACCGATACACCCCCTCCCTCAGCTCCCGTTTTTGTTCTCTCTCGTTGCTTTTTTTCCTGCGAGACACGTCGTGCTTGGCTGTGCAGAAACAATGCCGAGTGCCACGCCGAAGGACTGACGACCAGGTCAGGGAATGTGAATGGGGCTTGCTTTTTTTGGGGGGGGATGGGGGGGTTCCGGTTCTTTTTTCTGTTTCTTCTCTACTGATCCTTTTAACAAGGGCCACGGGTTACAGAGGGAAAGAAAAGGAAAGGGGAAAACAGAAAGCCTGGGCTGGGTGAGACAGTGTTTGCCATGTTCGGGCACATTCGTGGCATGGCACACGCAAAGCAAGAATTCGCCGAACGTCAAACAACCAGCGAGCGTCTGGCTTGCGGAGGCGTTCTCTCGTGAGAGTGAAGCTGCCCCTTACACATCCGTAGTCGATGTAGACATACACGGAGAGACGAACACGACATCGGCTTGCTCGCTCCCTCCATCGGTCGCCTGGGAGGCAGATCTCCGCCGCCGATGGATGATCGCCGCGCTTCTCCCAGGGTTCTGAGCTGAACGACGGCGATCTGCCGTCTGCGATTGCACCGGGCCCCAGGGACGTACGCTCTCAGCAGGTGGGAGTGCCGCAGGGCAAGTGCAAAAGACTCTCCTCCCATCTCTCTCTCTCTCTCTCTCTCTCTCTCTCTGTGTGTGTGTGTGTGTGTGTGTGTGTGTGTGTGTGTGTGTGTGTGTGTTAGGGAGCGTGCCAGCTGGTTTGTCCCGAACGAGGCAAATATCCGACATGCAGCCTTTAAATCCGGCTGGTGTGTGCACAAAAAAGAAAAAAAGACAAGAAAAGAAAAGAAAAGAAAGCCCAGAGAGAGCAGCAGCAGGTCGTCTGGTTCCTGGAACTTTCCTGGTGGTCTAGTTACAGTACACACACGCAGGCCCCATGTAACCATCAGACATAAGAGATGCAACGTTCTCGCTGGGGCCCGCACGAACAGGTCTGGCATTTGCTCTCTGGGCACGGCACTGTGCACGTCCTCGGGCGGGGTGGCTGCGAAGAAGACGATGTGCAAGCCCGTGCAGTACAGTACGTGTGGTTCCTAATTCGTAGGGCACAACGAGCGGTTCAGGGCTTTGCTGCGGCTCGTTCGTAGGTCTGTCAACGCATGTTGCAGACACTGAGCGGCGTCAGGCATGCATGTGTTTGTTTGCATGCCAGCACGGCAAGCCTGACCGCCACAGATAGCACAGAGCCGGTCTGTCTGGAAACCACATCGCTGTCTTCCCCCTTCGAACCTCTGATCTTTACAGAGTCCCCTTTTCATCTCTTCTGGAGAGAGAACAGCTAGCAAGAAGCCCAACGGGGGTCCTCACAGTAAGAGCGAAATATGAAAGTCCGCGGGAGTAAGTTAGATCGGCTTGCAAAGGGGCCCCCTGGCACCGGTAGTGGCCGTTATTGGCTGGGCTGGCTGGCCGAGGTGATGTGCAATAGCATGTATGACAGGAAGAGACACCAGAAAGAGGAGAGAGAACACGCACAGTGGAAGCCACTTCCCTTCCTCTCCCCCTTTTCTCGTTTCTTTTTCCCTTCTCGAGGTGTTGTCCTCTCATTCACACATGTTGTTCGAGACGAGGCCTCGACTGCACGAGACCGCGACTCGGGTGTCGCGTGAAGGCGTGGTGAGATGTATCTATGCCGCGGGTTTGCTGTAAGAGCCGGCTGGCCCTCCTCAAAAATACGGTCCGCAAGCAGCTCTCTGGCCTTGGCGTGTCGCTCTCTCTCACACATGCTGGGTGCGTGCGTGGCAGAACACCTCAGAATCCCGGCGTAGTTCCCAAGCAGTGGACACGGGAGAAGAGCCGGTTGTGGTGTGCCGTCTCTCGCCACACACAGCCTGGACGGAGAAGTGGGACCCCTCCCCTTCACGGAGTCGTGGAAATCACGAGCGGGCATGCAGGGTGTTCGGGGGGAGGGAGACAGACTCAGAGTCAAGCTAATTACACACGAGTATAGCGTGTAGGTGTGTGGTGCGAGGGCGTGTGGGACAGTGGCCTCGGCGGAACATGCCACGAGCACACACACACGCACTCCCACGATGAAAGGCCTGCCTGTCCAGGACCACCGAGCTCAAGGGGGTGTCCATCTGCTTCTGGCGAAACACACCCGGATCGAGAAAGAGAAGAGCTCTGGCGGACCATGCTCCGGGTGGGTGTGTGTGTGTGTGCGTGTGTTTATCTGCAAAGTTCCTGCTAAGAAAGCTTCGTGCCCCCTCCGAGCCGAGTGACTTTCACCAGGGAGCCAGCCAGCGCGCTGCCGTGCTGCTTGCTGCGTGCGTCAGTCGAGTATGACAGTCTTAACACACACGCACCGACCAGACCGACGCAGCAGCGCAAGAGCAGAGGAGGCAGACGCGAGAGGCGGTGGTCAGCAGCTAGTTCCAAGCCGGTGGCTCTTGTGTGTGGTAATGCGGCAGGAGTGCGGTCCTCTGGCCCCGGAGCCACATCCGAGGGTCCCCGGATTGCAGAAGTGTAGAAGAGCGGACGACAGAGAAGCGGGAGAGGAGGAGGAAGAGGAAATGAGCGTGCGTGGAGTCGGCGGATGAACTCCTCGCTGCGCACACAGGAACTGGCATGCACCATGCACGTACATGGACCCCCCCTTCCCCCCTTCCCCTCGGTCTGATTCAGTGTCTTGTCGTGTCTCGTCTTGCATATTGTGTGTGTGTGCGTGTGTGTGCGTCTTTAGAAACGTGAGCAAGAGCGTCCTGGTCTCAAGAACAGAAGCGCACCTGGCTCGTGCACAGTATCTGCACTGGCTTGTCGGATCATGGTCCAGATCTGGCGTGTGGATAAGGGAAGTCAGTGCCAGTGTCTTTCGTGGTGGCTTTGGGGCGGTTCCCTCGCGGGTCTCACTCTCTCGGTCACTGTGCAACTGCACGCCACGCCGGGGACCTTTATGGACGGTTTTCAATTCATGTGAAAGCAGGAAAGTCGGCCATATGCTCTGTGGATGGTGCTTTTTATCTGCATGGATGGCAAATCGGGTGGTACGAGGAGACTCGACGCAGGCTAGGGTTAGGGTTGGCGGTGCATATCATACCAGAAGTCGAATACGCCGGGTGTTTCTGTCGTTATTGGCTGGTTGATCTGGACACGTTGTGGCCGTCTTTCCAAAGGATATATCCCCGGTGGATGGAATTTATCCCGCCACGTTGAGTAGAATGCTTTGGAGAGTTACTCAATCGTGATGCAGACAGGACGTGTATTTCCGTCCTTGGCTGCACGGTTCCCGAGAAAAGGAAATGCGGAGGTCGCCCAAGAAAATACCACACACACACACCCTCACGAATAGAACGACCCACGAAAAGGGTAAATTAAAAGCACACGAATGAGTTTCTATATCGGGATACAGGAATATCCAGCACATGTCATCCTGCGGGCCCAGGAACGTGACATTGTGCAGACAGGCGGACATCGGCAATATCGACAGCCATATGGCGCGCCCGCTATACAAAATTGCTGGACGGAAAGACGACGAAGAAGACCTTCCTATCGCAGACGACCCGAGAGACACGAGAAATCTGGATGCCATGTGAAAAAAGACACTGCATGCACGCGTATTGCAGTGCCTCAACACACCATGGCGGACGCCTCCCACCCGTACACCAATAAAGTCAGGCCAGGAAATCGCGCACATGGGATCACGATTAATTTACGCGGACACACCGGGAGTGACATCTTTCTGTCTGTCTGTCTGTCTTGCCCCGTAATACGGAAGAGGGGGGCGGGCATTTACGTGGATTCGGGGGACAAGAGACAGCACAAAACACCGCCGGCGAGACGGGTTGGAGGGTTGCACACGCACCCACACACACATAAAATCATAAGAACGGTATATGGACGTGGGCACCACGGATACAGGGCTTGCACTCCGACAGACAACCGGCCGTTTTGCGGTTGTGGTTGGTTCCGTGGCGAGTCTCTCTTCTGTTTATGTATTGCATAAATAAGCCCTGCATATATGGTCTACGGTCACTTAGTAGCTATTGATATTGTTCTTGCTGAACACATTGTGACGAAGGGCTTTTGCTTTTGACTTTGCCCCCATGGGGACTGGGAGTATGCACTGCTACGGTAGCGCTCCGATAGCTGGCATCTCATCACATCCAGTGCATCAGTTATAGGTTTACACAGTACTCTCTACCCTAGCTGGAGAGATATCATGCCGGCTTTCACGCTCGGTTTCTCTCTCTCGCCTGCTGCATTCCCCGGCTGCTTGGCAGTCTGGTGTCCTGAGGTGTTTCGTGAGATTTCCCCCCTCCCCCTCTTCAACATCAAACTTTGAGATTTACTGTACAGTACTGTGCATATCTGCTCTGGGCTCGCGATGGACATGTGAAGGTGAGCCACGTAAATTAAAAACTGAAAATACATACACGAATGTGAAGGTTTGGCATATATTACATTGAACAGAGTGCAACCCACCCACCTCTCCGGAGATAATCCGCTGAGAGAGACCAGCACTATAACTTAGCAACAAGCAACATGAGCCATGAATAGGCAACGTTGGTCCCCTCCCCCGGGGTTGGCCGTAGAGGTTGCGCGCGAACCCAGTTAAAATAAGAGATGAGGTGATTGGCATGGCACGTATTTGTTTTTGCTTTTCCTGGGATATTGAGCTGTGTGGGAACGACGACCAGCCTGAGAACTCCCGATATTCCGCGACGATGCCGTCCATTCATCCATCCACCCTCAGGCCCGGACCAGTTCATCCGGGCCAGAGTCCAAGCGACAGACAGACAGACAGACAGACAGACAGACAGACAGACAGACAGACAGACAGACAGACAGACAGACAGACAGACCGACAGACAGACCGACAGACAGACCGGGGACCAGCGACAATCGCGGTGGAAAATCCAGCGCCGATCGCAGTGACCTGACAAACCTGTGGGCATGCATCCACTGATCGCCCGCGGCCGGTGGAGGACGCAGGGGAGGGCCAGATGAAGACAGGCGAAAAACAGGAAATATGCCCCTTGGCGTGCCGTGACCGAAATGCTCACCAGTCAGCCACCATTGACGACAAAAGTGCATTCTCTATTACAGAACAAATACAAGTCTCCGGCCCGGATATTCGGGTATACTTCGCTCGGTCTCTCGGTTTTATTGGTATCTTTCTAACTCAAACGTTGGCGATGGGCGTTCGGTAAGCGACAGCCACCTTCCAGCCAGCGTCGACGTCGCGCGGGGGCACCAGTGAACTATATCTGCTGGCAGAGGCTGTTTTCGCTGCTTGCCCTTTGACTGTCGTCGTACAGAAACCGGCTTCCTCAGAGAAGAATCCAGCATCCGCATAAATTCAGGCCCTGGAAAAACAGCAGAAAAAGAAAAAAGCCACCCACCCCCATATAACTGGGTTTGTTTCAAGCTGACCCTTCTGCGTGTGGGTGGGTGCAATATGCAGACAATTGAGGCCATCTCCACATTATGGGTACTGGCCTGCTGCTCCAATGATAAGGGGGAGGGCCCGGAGGAATTTGACCTCGTCGTGGTTGCTGTCATTGGCGTTGTGCATCTGGCCCCATCCCTCCAACACTCACTTACATCCTGCGTAGAGGGAATCTGAAGGTGGACAGATAAAATAACCGCGCGAGAACAATGAAGTCCCGAGAGAGAGGCTGATCCGCGAGGAAGATTCCTGGGGAGGGGGACGGACAGCAGGTAAGGGATACATGGAAACAGGATTCAAAAGACGGGACAAAAGCTGAGGGGGGGGGGGGAAACGAAAGCCCTTGGGCCATGGCCATTGGGTACCAACAAACGACATCCAACGCCAAAACAAGAGGAGAGCCACGACGATGATGATGATGATGATGCCGTGGGTTGTTGGCAGACGGGACGACCTGGGATCCGGGGGTGGTGCTGGTGGGTAGCAAACAACATGGAAGGTTTTAGCTTGCATTCCAGCCAGGTTCGTGTGTGTGGGTGGAAACAGGAATGAATCCAATTGTCCGTTTTCTTCGTTCCTTTTTCTTTGAGAGGAACACGGACCACCCACTGCAATTTCATCCTGGCTTTTCTGCACCCTCCCTGCGCCGCGCTCCTTGGTGGACCGGGTTCTTCGGCGCTGAGCGGTTTCTTGGGGGGGTTGGCTCGGTGTTGCACTGGTCTGGAGAGTTGTGCGGTGTGCAGAGAAAACGGGAGGAAGAAGAAGACGGCGGGGCGTGCAACGTGCATTTACCAAGTCTAGAGTGTGCGTTCCTCCTGTACCGGCTCTTGGAGTTGTGATATGGCAGCAGATCTTCGGGTTGGGTTAGGGTTAGCTCGGAGCTGGAGCAGAGTGGAATGGCTGTGAACATCGTACGTTAAAGAGGATCACCGATCTGTGATCTTGAATCCTCTTTGTCTATCCTAGCTCCTATCTCTTCTCCGCCCCCTTTTTTTTTAATTACTTTGTTTTTTGGCCATCGCGATTTTACTGATCGCCGCTCTTGTGCCACCACCACGTTCTCCCTAGCCGTCAAACATTCTAGCGGGCAACACCAAAGGGACTTTTTTTTTTGGCCGACCGACCTGGCGTCTTAGCGGGGCAGAGCTGTTTCTCTTTGCGTGCTGAGCCGAGCTACAATGCAGGCCGGTCCATACCGGCGATGTTGGCCGGAGTCCTGGGCAGCCGAACGTTGCCGTTGGGAAGCCGAGGCCGCGAGGCGACGGAGGGCGTGAAGGATGATGGAGAAGCAGCGGGCCAGAGACAGAGATGAATACTGTACATAGTGTCTAGTATATCTTTGCCTCAGCAAGGGAAATTGAACACCCATTCCCCCAGTTGAGTGGGGACTTCAGGGTCGCTCCCCATTGCAGGCAATCTCCGAAAGTCACTCCCTGGCGATCAAGCCACGGCCGAGATACAACACCACTCGCCCACCTATGCGCCACTCAATCCAGTCCCCTCTCTGCACAAGTATGAACCTGGTCGGCCAAACACGTTTTTTTTCCCCTTCGCCTCTCTTGGGGGCAAAGTTCTGCCCGCCGATTAATTCCCCGGTGCCGTAGCCTAGCGGGTAGATTGTTGTTGCGAGAAAAAGAAAGAAAAAGAACAAAAAAGCCTAAGCAAAAGACCCTCCTCCTCCTCTGCCTCCCACTTTTGTCGCTCTTATCTATGCTGTCTTGATATTACCACGAACCGGGCCCTTTTCCCCATCCATCCGTTCCCCTCTCCTCCCGTATCAAGAGGAATATGGCGTCTGGACTAACGGTTTGCGACACACAAACGAGAGGGGGACGCACCACGATGCGGGCCTACAAGAGAGAAAAGACCAGAAAACAAGAACCAGCCAGGGCTGGCCTCGGCCCCTCCGCTTCTCCCCCCCCCGTCTTACTGAAAGTGGTTGAGCTAACCTGATCTGCACGGTAGGCTCTTCGCAGACACCGGCGTCTTGCACTAGGAAGTGAGCAACTGCAGGTGGATGAGATGACGGTAAGGGGAAAACCTTTGGAAGGAAAGTTGTTGGCGGGGGTCCTTTGTCTTGTATGCGGGCCTATTGACAGACGAAGAGGCCCTTCTGCCCCGTTCGAAAGTTTTATGGCGATGGGCTCTCTCTCTCTCTGTATCTCTGTCTCTCTCTCTGTCTCTGTCTCTCACGCCGCTTCACTTGTAGCCCGACGCACACCTGTAGAGAACGAGTTTACTTGTACCACCTGTTCCTTGACAACTCTGTGTGTATGTGCCACCCCCCCAAGAAGGAACGGCGTCGGCACTTGGGGCCACGTTCAGCTTCCATGGAGCGCAGCGTCGCGCAGCGGCTGGTGGCACCAACTTACCCAGTGGTTTTTATTATTATTATATTTATATTTATTATTCGTTCAGAGAAGGGGGGCCCAGTTCCGATGCTTCCTGCACTACGGTACATGGCCTTGGGCTGAGATTTGCTTTTGCTTTTGCTTTTTCTCTTTTTTTGACGCCGGCGCTGCGATGCACAGACCCTAGGCTAGACTTCCGGGCTTGGTGGTGGTGGTGGTGGTTTGGTGATGCTTGTGGGCTGGGGGTGAAAACCACGCATGGGATGAACGTGAGGAACAGGTTCAAAGACCGGGCAGAGAGAGGAAGAAAAAAAACGTGTATAGAAAAAAAGAAGAAAAAACAAAAAAAAAGAGAAAAAAAAAAGGATACAGAGAAAACTGGCGTGGTTAGGTTCTCCTTTTTCTTCCCACGTTGTCTTCATCTTCATCTTCTCTCTTCCGATTCCTCCTACTCGCTTGTCTCCCCTTCGCCGCGGATGTGCGCCCTGCTGCTGGCTGTGGGTATTGCTGCAAGCCATTTAGAGTATGGGGGATAAACCACCGCCACCCTGGTTCCCCATTTTTGCCTCGTTGAATTTCCTTCGGTTTTATTCCCACGTTTTTGCGTGCGTGTCCCCATATATATCTCTTCACCACCCACACACATCCTGGACCGATGAAAAAAGGCTTCCCTGTTCTCCTGTGGTTTTTCTCTCTTCCTCTTGTTCCCTTGTCGCAGGGGTTGGCGAAGAAAAAAACCCCCCCAAAGTTGCAGATCTTTTGCAGGCAGAAGGGGGGCGTGTATGGACGGAGATCTTGGACACGAGTTGACTTGACGGGGTCTTTCTATGTCAGGAATCGTGGGCTGGTGGCGACTGGCCAGCTAAAAAGAAACAATCCGGTATAGGAGTGGTCTCGTCAAGTGCGGTTAGTGTAGTATATTCTGGCATGTCCCGCATTGTGAGTTTTGAGGTGGGTGGCGTCTGGCGACTAATTGGGAAGTCTATTCGTGCATCGGGCTTGATTGCATGGTCTTTAAGTAAGTACAGCAATGTGCAGTACGAACTCGTACCCACTGGAGCCCCTCTCGCGAGAGATACTGGAGAGATAGACACAGATAGGCCCACGAGATTTCGCCGTGCGAGAGGGGAAATCGCTCGTCCGCGGCGGATCTTGGCCGGACTAGCCGTAGCTAGGTTCCCAAGATCCCCCTAAACGCCCTAAACGCAGCGCGCAAACTAGCATGCAGCGAGCGAGCCACATGTTCTTTGTCCCATCTTGTGGCCCGCTCTTCCTCGCTCTCTCTCTCTGTCTGCTTGTCTTCTCCTCTCCTCCTCTCTCCCCGCTTGGACTTCGTGTTTGCACCTGGGCGGCGGGCTCGTGGAGACGCTAAACGCCGGATCAGCTCGAGCGCGAGAGAGAGGGAGAGAGAGGGAGAGAGAGAGGAAGAGAGAGGAAGAGAGAGAGGCAGAGGGGAGGAGGGAGATATGCTGAACACTGGAGTTAGACAGAAACTTACCCTAAGAGACGCCGGTGGGGATGGGCTTCGGCGTTACCAAGGCGTGTGTGTGTGTGTGTACAGCCGCCGCCGAAACGTCCGTGAGAGAGGGACACACACACACACATACACACCGGGGGAGAGAGAGTGAGAGAGAGAGTGAGAGAGAGAGTGAGAGAGAGTGAGAGAGAGTGAGAGAGAGTGAGAGAGAGTGAGAGAGAGAGAGTGAGAAAGAGAAGAGAATGAAAGAGAGGTGTGACCATCCGGTCTTTCAGCGGCCACCAACCCCTCAAGCCCTGTGAGTTAGAGCACGCCCAAGTTCAGTGGACAGCATTTGCTTGCTGGTGGTTCCGCGCCCCTAAACGGGAGCTCTCAAGCGAAAAGCCAACGTTCACCACCCACACCCCCCAGTTCATCATATTCCTTCCTCATATATGCAATGCACAACTGTCGTCTTTTTTCTTCCACACCCCCCCCCTTTTTCTGCTCCTTCTCGTCTGTGATTCTTTTTCTCCATCTCACCCCCCATGTCTCTGTTCTTATTCTTAATTCTTTTTTTCTTCTTTTTTTTTGATTTTCCATCCTTTAATTCTGCATGCTTTTCCCTCTTCCTCGATCTCTCTCTTTCTTTCTCTTTTCTTCCCCTTCTCTTTCTATTTGATTTGATTTTATCTTATTCCTCCGTCCCGGTTCCCCCCAATTGGCTCTTCTATCGTTCGCCTCTTGGTTGTTGCTTGACTTTTCGACAATCTAAAGCAAGTCTTTTATCCTCGCCGTTCCCTCGTGCATATCCCGTAGCATCCTCCTCTCTCTCTCTCTCTCTCTCTCTCTCTCTCTCTCTCTTTTCTTCCTCCCCTCGATCTTCCGCCGACTACGTGCTGGTGCATATTCCACCCGTTTCCCGTATACAATCCACGTTCCCGTACACCATACAACTTCACCGTGCATCTTTTCTTCTGTTGATCGCCGGCCTTCGATCGTTGTCTTCCGTTTCGACCGATCCCAACCCGTGATCGTCACCAGCCCTTCGCCGCTGCATCAACCGTCCCTCTCTCTCTCCATCGCCCACCAGCACTCGAAGAGATTCATTCCATATCTCCCCTTGCCTGTTCTTCTCACCCTTCCATCGTCGTTTCGTCTCGTCCAATCCTTCCGGCCGTCACTCTTTTTTCTCTCTCTCTCTCTCCTTCCGAAAAGCGTCGAGTCAACTTCTCTTCCTCTTGGTTCTTCGTCTTTTGTCGTTCTTCCAATCCTTGGTTGGATACTTGGTTTTTTTTGCGCCCTCTCGCCTGGTCGATCGACTTTTTTGGACCAGCCAGTTCCTTTCTCTTGCCACGTGTATGCGACCCATCCTTTCCCACGGTTTTCTCTCTTGACTTCTTCCTGTTCGCCTCCACTCTGATGCCCACATCGCTGCTTGTCCCCCCGTTTCTTGCTTTTGTTTCGACTTTTCCAAAACATTTCATTTATCTGCGTGCATAGTTTTGAATATTATTCCTCTGGGTTTTTTTTGCCCCTTGTTTTATTCTCGTCGTTCTCGCACCACATCACACAGCCTTGCAATCTTTGGGGGGCGATACTCGCAGAACATCGCTTCTTTCCCGCTCCACTTGGGCTAACCCGGCAGTATCGTGACTTCTGGTTCAGATTTATAACAGTAGCAGCGCTGCAGTCAACAACTATTATACGCCATTGACCTGGCTCAGTACATCCGTCGCCTCCGGTTTTTCACCCGCCTTCCCTTGAACATCCGGTCTCCTTGATTTGGATCCTGGTGATTTCGCAACCCCATAGCCACCACTCTTGCGCCTCGATTCTTCCACCGAAGTCATCTCACGGTGTTTTTCGCGCTCTATATCCAGTCTTACCCCCCCGGGGATCTTCACTTCGCCTTTCAGCAATGGACTCTCGGCTCCCAGTAACTCAATCCAAGGCTCCTGTTGGCCTTAAGGATGTTCTGAACGCCGACGATCGGGACTCGGCCTACTTTTCTAGTGACACTGCTAGTAAGCGTGAGTATACCTCCGTTGCCCCCCCTGATTGCTTTTGAGGGGAACTAATCTGTTGATCTGACGTACAGACACTTCTTCAGCCTCGTTCGGCCCCATGGCTTCGACTCCCGGCAGCTCCAGCTTCCACTCTTCCTCGGTAGACAAGACGCCGTCTCCCACCGCCCCAAATGTCACCCTCCATCCCATCATCTCTCCTGCCGGGACCGGCAGCATCAGTGTCGCCTCGTTAATGTCTCCCACCATGCCGCCGAGTCTCGACGCCCACCGCTACGACCGCCACGACCGCCACCAGGACTCGGCACCAAACAGCGCTACTCTGGGCCCCTATGATCGCGAGAATCTCTCGCGCCGCGAGAGCGTCGACAGCCGCCACAGCATCAACCAAGGCTTCAACGACCTCCGCTTGGGAGCCACTTCGTCGCCCTACGCCACCCACAACCATTCCACCTCGTCCATACAAAACACTCTGAACTCGCAACGGAACCCTCACTCCAGCTTTGCCGGCGCCTTTTCGCACCGCATCTCCAATGGATACCAACCCAGCGCGGACCGGACGCCCGACGCCCTGTCCAAGACCGGCAGAACAGCTCCGACCATTACTGGACCGACTCAAGGCACCATTGCCCGTGCCGCCGAGCCCACCAAGGGCCAAGCCTGGGCCTTCCCCGAGGAGGAGATCCAACGCTTCGGTCCGGGCCAGGGGCCTGCGTCGTCGTACGCCGAGTCTTCTCGCCGTAGTAGCTTTACGGACTCGCTTGCCAGCGGCCAGTACACCGCTGATTCCCGGCTGCCGCCGGGCCAGCGACGACTCGATACCTACGACGACATGAGCCACGTGTCGACGAACAACACCTCCCACGAATACCTGCCCGTGCACCACCACACGCTCCAGCACCGCCAGCTGCTCGGGGTGCAAAAGGAGGATGCCAGCAACCGCCCGCAGACCGGCAGCCAGCCGTACAGCCGTACGCCCGAGCTGCGACAAAGCCACAAGCTGGCGGAGCGGAAGCGCCGCACGGAGATGAAGGACCTGTTTGAGCAGCTCCGCGAGATCATGCCGCAGGACCGCGGATCCAAGGCGTCCAAGTGGGAGATTCTTACCAAGACCATTGCCGAGTACACGCGCCAGCAGGACCAGATCCACGCGCTACAGAACCACTGCAACGCCGCGAACACCGAGCTGGAGCTCATGCGCCACGACGTGCACCACCTGCAGATCGAAAACGCCCAGCTGCGCGCCAAGATCAACTCGGCCGGCCTTCCGCACCTGCCGCCGCCGCCGCCGGCCCCCTCACATGCCCCTCCCGGTCCTCCGCAGCAGCCGTCGCAAAGTCAACAACAACAACAACAGCAGCAGCAGCAGCAGCAGCAGCAACAGCCCCCGCCGCCGCAGTTTGGCAGATCGGACCCGTACGCGAACTCGGCGCGGCCGGAACTGCCGCCGCTGCGCACGCTGACCAACCCAGGGAATCCGGACTCGATGACGGGCGTGCAGTATGAGCCGACGCGTCCGAGCATGTTCGGCCAGCACCCTCCGCCGACATCTGCTCCGCCGGTAGGGCCGCCGCCGCCGACTCCTGTTGAGCGGTTCTAAGAAGTTTGTCACTGGTCGTAAGGCCTGTGTCTCTGTCATGTGGATTCGTTGAACGTCTACTCGGCACAGGATCTTCTGCGGCTCTCCAACACTGTACATTCTATTCCCTTTCCCTTGTACCTCGATGATATCTCAGGGCAACCCCACTCACCAGTACCCAGTTCCCTCCATCCTTCCCATTCGTTTTATAACCCCTATTTTCCACGAACATTTTGATGAACACTGGAGTTTTTCCCCCGGTCTTACAGGAGCCAATGCTCCGCTTCTCTTCCACTTTTATTTCCTTGTCGTTGGAATTTCCCGACTTTTTATTCCGTGCTTCCTGTTCTTGCCGTCCGCCACCCCTAGGACGAGCTTACTGTTGTTTTTAGTTTTTGTCTTTGATCCCAAAATTATTCCCCCCAAATTTGGTCGGCGTTTTTCTCTTATAAGTTGGTTTCCCCCTGATCCACACACACGCTGTGGTCAACCTGGTATCTGCTGGCAATTCTTTTTCTTTTCTTTCCTCTTCTATTTGTCTACTGCCCCCCCTCTTGAAGACCTTGTGTCTGGGCTTTGGTCTTTTTCTTGTGTGTGTTAAACTTCCGGTGGGCTTCTTGTATTTTCTCGGTGGGAAACGGGTAATCGACCTGGACTTTGGGTTGGTTGATTTGGGCTGTTTCTTTTCTTTTCGGCTTGATTCTGGATTTTTCATAACTGTCTCTATCTACTCTTTATCTTTTTCCGTTTTAGACGCGGGCTGGGTGGTGGTGGTGGTTCCTGGATGGATGGGTCGTGGAATATAGGAATATCCTGGCATGTCCCGCATTTCGGGTTGGGAACTTTGAAGTGTGTGTTTTTGTCTGCATGTGTGTGTGTATCAGCGTGTGTGTGTGAATGTGCATTGAATCTGCGTGTGATGTGGCATGTTAGGTGGCTCTCCTGCTTCTGCACGACAGCGGTGAATGCTGCTATGGCTGTATGTCTTATTTGCTCGATATGGCGGACCTTAGCTTGTGGTCCTCGGCGCTGTATGCTGCCTTTGTATCAGTATCTCGCGATTCTCAGAAGCAGTTATGCTTGTTAATTCTGGTCAATCGTGCCTCCATCTATGATAGTTGATGTTGAAGGCAGATGGCCTGGCCGAACTAACCCTACTACAACCCTAAGTACACAGACCGTGCCATTTCTAATGCGGCTTAGCGCGCTTATTTCCTGCTCCAGTTTGAAGCAACATTACAACATAGTCTCTTGTGTGTAGCAAAACTCTACACTTGGCTACCACATGCACGCACGCTTGACCTTGTAGCATTTATTCGATATAACTTGCTTCCAGACCTGTTGTCTTTTGTGTTCACCGGACCCCTTCGAACCGTGGTCCCTCATTCAATATGTGAGTGTCTGGCAATGCCGCGTCGCGGGCTTGAAAGGGGGTGAATCACCACCGGAAGTGGACGACAGCTGACGACAAATCTCGCAGGCAACTGTTTATGCGCGCCGCTGTGCGCGCAGTGCCCCGCACCGGCGCCGCACGCGAGCTCCTCCAGCCGGGTCCGGCGGCGCCGGCGCGGCAAACCTTCCTGCGTCCCCAGCACCCTCTGACCGCCGCCGCCGCCGCCAGTGTGCTGCCCCCGCGGCAGCCGAATGGCGCCCCGGGCCATCCCCGCCGGTACTCGCAGGCGCCATCCGCGCCGTCGGCCGCGCCAGACGCGGCTGCCGATGCCGTGCTGCCGTCGCGGCCGCTGCCGACGCGCGAGATGATTGCGCAAGGGCGGGCGGAGGGCCGCGTGGTGATGGTGATTCGGCGCGGGCGCGCGGTGCCACGGGACGAGACGTGGGTGTTTTTGGAGCAGTTTGGCGCGTTGGAGGCTCTTGCCGACCGGAGGCCGGGGCAGAAGTAAGTTTCTCTCTCTCTCTCTCTCTCTCTCTCTCTCTCTCTCTTTGTACCCTTCCCCTGCATGTAGCCACACCGCCCCACTCCAGTTCTAACCGACGATTCCCCCCCCTCCCTTGGCACAGCGTGATCTTCGCACACTACACAACCGCGTCAGCCGCGGCGCACGCGGTGTCGCGGCTCAACGGCAGCACGCTGCTGGACATGCCGGTGGTGGCGCGACTGGCGGAGCCGCGCTACACGCCGCGGGCGGCGGCGCCGAGCCAAGTGCTGCGGGTGCGCAACATCCCGTACGAGGCGAGCGACGCGCAGCTGGCGGCGGTGTTTGGCGGGGTGGGCGGGCTGGTCGAGCTGCGGGTGGCGCCGCGCGACGGCGACGGCAACCGGCGGGGCACGGCGCTGGCGCGGTTCGAGAGCGCGGAGGCTGCGGCGGGCGCGTTGGCGGCGGTCATGGGCGCGCGTGTCGGCGGCCGCCGGCTGTATTTTGCGTATACGCGGCGGGATGAGCGGGAGAGCGGCGCCGGGGGCAAGCGGGGCAAGACGGGCGAGAAGGGCGGGGGGCGGCAGCTGGAGGATGCGGATGCGGATGTTGACGGTTGAGGGGGGTACTAGTGGTGTGTTGCCTGGCTGGTGTGATGGGGGCTTCTGTGTGTACGATGTGCTTGGTGTGTTCGGTGTGTATGAATAGGGAGGGGAGGGATTGCAGTTTTGCTCATTGTGTATCAGACTGCGACAGAGGTAAACTCGCTTTGTAAAGCAAACCTTTGCAGAATCCATCAAGTTGAAGAAGGCTTGACAAGCCACAGAGCACGGAGTAGTCCAACGCAACGGTGTCACCGGTGTTCGGCGGCCCCCAGTCCGTGGCTGATAGTGGCCGTTTGGCTGAGACTGGCGGTCGTCACAGCCGTTTCTATGGAGTCAGAAAGCATTCAGCGACTCGTTTTAAAGGAGGCAACACGCCGAGCCTTACAGATTGCGAGTCGCGTGCGACTCCATCCACGCTGTATCGCCATCTACTTCAACTGCCCACCACGTCAACCCTTTCTGATCGACGTATACAATCATGCCTGAAACGCGTGCCGACCAAGCTGTAAGCAAGACGAAGATGTTCTCGTCGTGGTGACACTGTCCACCGCGAGAACCAGACCAGGCTGGAGATTGAAATCCGGCAAACTCCCAAGGCAAGGCCGACGCGGTGGCGAGCCTCCTGCACAACCGGCTGTCCCCAAGTTCCGAGCCACCTCGTTCGCGGTGTTCACGGGAGAGTCAGCGCTGACGGTCGCCTACTGCTAGACGACGTTCCTCCACTGCTGGCGGTGGCCGGGATATTCCGCACGCGCGATCCAGCTCCGGTGCCGAAGACCACAGCCCCGCATCGGTCTGGCCGCGGCTCCCGGGCCGGGGACGGGAGCATCCGACCCGCCGAGTCTCCGGGGTCGGCTTTGGGGCGGCTTGGTCTGGGTTTAGCGATGGAAGCCGCTGTATCGCAGCACTACCGCGACATTTACCCACATGGGGCCTTTCCCCCCCCCCTGGAACCACCGTTGGCCGGAATCTTCGCCTGTTCACATGCCATTTCTGTCGATCTCGCCTCGTCATTGGTGCTACCCCAACGCAGATTGGTTTCCCCGCGAAAAAAAAAAAAAAAAAAAA
>LNGL01000034.1:336279-351139 GCA_001510565.1 Knoxdaviesia proteae
GGATCTCCAGTCCGTCGGGATCTCCCTGCACGGCACGCACGATGCCGGCCACGACCTCGTCGTCCGAGGCGCACGGGATGCGGTGGGTCGCCACCGACGTCGGGCCCATGGCCATGTTGCCCCAGTCGACGGCGGCGCTGGTCTTGCCCGTCTCGACGCCGTGCGTGGCCGAAGCCCCGCCCTGCGCCTTGTACGTGGTGCCCGCGCGCGCGAGCCGCAGGAACAGGTTCTCGCCCGTCTGGCCGGACGCGCCCCACGCCTTGCCCTTCTCGCACTTCTGGCGCGCAAGGTCGAGACAGGCACGCGCATCCTCGACGCTGTTATGGCCGCTGGCGCCGCCCTTCTGGATTTCGCGGTTGAGGTAGCGCTGCGTGAGGAACTTGAGCGACTGCTTCAGCGGCGCGCCGCGCGGGTGCGGGAAGATGATCGCCGTGTCGACGATGAACGGGTGGCAGAAGCGCAGCGCCTTGAGGTCGGAGTCCAGCGAGTGGCCGATCAGGATGGTGCGCGGTGTGACCAGCTCGAGGAGCCGGCGCTGGATGTCGGAGAGCCGCGTGGTCACGGGCTCGAGCATCTCGCGCGTGATGCCCGAGTACCGCGTCACGTAGTCGGTGACCGGCGCGTCGGGCTTGACCAGCTCGTCCATGACGATCTCGCCCGCCCAGTTGACCACGCTGATGCGCGCCAGCGAGAACTCATCTTTCCCCGTCATCACCATCTCGCAGTCGATCGCCAGCACCGTGCGTCCGCCAGTGACGCTGCCGTCCTCGACCTCGTCCTCGGGAACCTCCGAGTCCTCCAGCGAGTCAACCTCGGTCATAACCCACCCGTCTCCATTGTTCGTGATCGCTGCCACCTTGGCGGCGCTGTTGTCGGGGAGCAGCACCGGATGGACGACGTATCCATTCTGCTCCAACTCTTCGTTGGTGGCGAGCAGCTCGGTGATGCGGATCCGCTCCGGCTTGAGATGCTTGCCGTTGTGCTTCGTTTCCTCCTTGCTAGGGAGAGGTGCAGTGAGGAAGGTGGCGATGGGCGAATGAAGGCGGCTGAGGCGGTCGTCGCCGGCCGAGCGCACGGGCCACAGGTACGGGAACATGTCCGCAAAGGGCTGGAGGACCTCGGGGAGGGTCTCAGCCGTGAGGGGGCGTGGGAGGTACGAGTCCGGGCTGTTGGACGATGCCGAGTCGGCGAGAGCCACGGCGGTGGCTTCGTTGAACGAGTCTAAGTCGGTCGACGCCGAGAACATGGCCTCTTCAAGCCCCGGCACCATGACGGCGACGATCTTGCGGAACTGGCTGCGGTTCGACACGGCCACCCACTGCGGCGCGGCGCCGTCGGCGTAGATGTACAGCACTAGGTCACGCAGCATGTTGAGGTTGACCTTGGCCTGCAGGCGGCTCTGGGCGTGGAAGGTGATGGCCGGGTACGAGGTCGACTGCGACTTGGGCACCTTCTTGTGCTTCTTCTTCTTGTGGGAGACCGTCTCCCACGGCTCCGCGCCGGAGTTGGACCCGCCGAGCAGGGCGTTGTCGCCGGCAGCGGCAGCGGCAGCGGCAGCGGGGTTGACGGCGGTTTCTGTGGGGTCGGCGGCTTCGGCTTCGCCGTCGTCATGCGGGGCCGAGCGCTTCAGGCTGCGGTCGCTGTGTTCTGGGGACTCGTCCCGTTGGGCAATTCCTGAAATGGCGGAGGCCATCTTTGGTCGGGATTGGGATCCCTGCTTTCGGTGCTTCATTATTGAGGGTGTATGCAGATTGTCGTGGTACAATGGTTGGAAGTCGTGGAAACAAAGCTATTCAACAATGGACAGAAGTGGCAATAGGACCTGATTTTGTATCCGAGTTAGTTGAGAGCTCGATGGTGTGAGTCTAGGAAGCGATGACAATGACTCTTTGTGCTAAACAAAGGCAGCCAGGTCTCCCAAGAGGAGAGGTGGGTTGAAGTGAGGGGTTCCTTGAGCCAGATGCAAAGACAATGAAGCAGACGATAATATGAGTGAGCAAACTTACCAGGAAGAGTGAACAAACGTCAAAAAGGAAATAAGGATTTGGGGTGTGTAGGAGGGAAGAAATGAAAAACAAGGCGACGTTGAAAATTCTCGAAATATGCACGTTAAGAAGGCTCATTTTGCTCAATATCTTATCTTATCTTATCTTATCGTAGATCTAAAAGGAGCTCTTATTTTTAGGGTCTGGGATAGTTGCATGGACTTAGGGTTGGAGGTTTGCATAACAGACCAGCACAACCCCTAGAGATTGGGCGCTTCACGCGTCTCACCGTGTGTTCAAGACTACAGCCCGAGTTGGGATCCCTCTGCTTTAATTCTGCGGAAGTCGGTAAGCTTCTCAGACTGCGAGCATTAAAAGGGTTTAGCGGGAGCTTCCGTCCTAACGGCCTCTCCCTTCGTGGGAAGTTCGGCGTATGGCCGAGGAAGAGCTACTCGGAACAAGGTCTCAGGTGCTTAGTTGATCTAGTAGAAACAGGATCGTGCTTGGTGGAGTGTTGGATATATGAACTTAAGGCACTTCGACCTACATCTCGGCGTGAATCCCCTCATCATGAGTTCCCTTAGCTGTTTCTGTCAACATCTGCCTTGTCCACCTAACTTCGGACCTTTCAAGCTCTCCCAGGACACAAGGATGCCATCTTCTGCCCTCAATGCGAGTCACTGCTGGGCCTCAAGTGCACCAATGCTCCGGTCAACCACATCATATTCACGTAACACACTCAAACTCCTTCTCGCATAGAGGGGGCGCAGACTAACAACCGCACTGCTTTTGTCGGTTTAGGGGCCAGTTTCTATTTGACATCCCGAAGCGAGCCGTGATAACATCAGGCTGGGTTTGGCTTCCAGTGGAATACCTGTCTATCTATCGTGCCCTGGACTACGGCCCAGTCGCCCCGCCACGCCCGGATGCACTGGCCCAGGCGCCGGCCGCGGGCGCACCGGCGGCCGCTGTCCCGGCCATAACTGTCGAGATGCGGTCGGCCAGCAACGATAAAATTCAGGCCACTGTGCAGACGCGGAGCGACTCTCTCGCGGCCACCAAACAGGATCCAGCATGTGTGGGAGGATCTGACTTCTTTACGAGAGGGATGAGGAAGTTAAGCGGGACGGGTGAGCATAGAGGGGATGGGTGGGTGAAGGTAGTACTGCCAGGGGATCTGATTTGCATTCATATTAGCGGAATGATATACTTGTTCAGCTTCGCAGCACATGTAGTCAAAGAGTCGAAATATATGCGTAAAGTCAACATGCAGCAAACAATGGGCTGGTTCGGTCAAGTGATATCTATATAGAGAAAGCTAGAAGTCGGGTATAATGTCCCCAGCTTAGGGTTAGCCCCTATATGGTCTAAGTGGAAGGCACCCATGGAATTCCACATTAGGAAGAAGGATTCAGGTAGGAAACATAGAAGGTAACATGTATCTTAGACTCTTCGCATAAAAAGAAGGCATATCAAAATAAAGACTAAAAAAAGGAAAAGGAAAAACACGGGATAAAGAAAACAAAAGCAAAATATAAACGGTAGATCGGAGCAACTTGTCTACGGAGCCTAAACTTAATCCTTTTTCTATTCTACCATGCTTCTCCGTTCAAAGAAGCCTCTTCATTATTTAAGTTTTCCATTCTGCCTCCTTTTCTTTTTCAAACATCAACCATGGAGTTCATTGCGGTATCCTGCAGAAGATGTTCGGCCTTCATGGCGGCCTTCCCGGATCCCTGGATCCGGGTCGGCGATGAGTACGTCGGGGCGGTGTTCCCGCCACTCAATATGAAGGCCAAACAGATTGGCGTTGTCATGCTCGAAGATGTGAGCACAGTTCTGGACGACTGGTGAGTGTGGCCCGAATGGCTTCCGGTCGGTCTTTGCATGCCATGTCTGTCTAACGCTGTCTCCTTACCTCGTTAGTGTTTTCGACAAGATGGGATGCCAGAACTGCAGCACCCTCCTCGCGCTGAAATGCGTCGAGGCGCCCGTGGCGAACCTTTTTCATGAGTACGCCTGCCCCGGCCGCCCCTTTCAAGATTGTGGATCTGGAGATCTTGTACTGACGCAGCATACTGTCATTTTAGGGGCCAGTTCCTCCCTTGCCCGTCGGCCGTGGAATTGAAGAGCATGGCCGGACTACGTCTCGACGTAGGAGACCTGAAGGTCTACCGAAAGGTAGATCTATACCTCGACACGCCGGTGCCGTCGCTCGCCCTCGACAACTCGCAGCAGGTCGGGACGACCCCCCTCGCCGAGCGCATGGACGTGGACTGCGCTGAGGCGGCCGCATCCGAGCGGGAGGCAGCGGCGATGAGCCGGGTGGTGGACGAGTTCCGGGCCGAACTGGATGCCATGAAGAGCACCATCGCCGACCTGCGCCGCGAGGCCGATGCTCGGCGCCAAGAGGCCGCCACCACCCTGTCGACGCTCAAGGCGGCGGTGGCCAAGCTTGGGGTTTTCGCCAAATCGGCCGGCCAGCTCCTTAATGAGCACCGTGCCCAGATATCGGATGTGTGCGCGAAGGAGGCGCAGGGCCGGACCGAAGTTGAAGCCCTGCGGACGGAGGTGGGCGCGCTCCACCAGCGCAGCAGCCGTGCCAAAAAGACGGCCGAAAGCTGCATGTTGAGGGTTGACATCTTGCGAACCCATATCTGGGGGCTGGCCAAGAAGATCCCCCAAGTGAGCCCGGCTGGCCAGAAGCAGGAATCGGCGGAGGAGGCGAGCGAGGCGGGAGCAGCGGAGGCGGCCGGGGAAAGTCGGGGGGAGCTTGGGACTGAGAAGGTGAACTTGGGTTATTGAAGGTTACGTTGCGTATGACAGCCGGGCGAAGAAATGAGATAGCGCGAGAGTAGGTTAGCAAGACTTGAAAGACGGACATATCCTTTTGTGATCTTGTATCAACAACGGTGAACAGCCACAGCCATGCTATGCCCAACCACATTCCATGGCGAGGGGAGGCAGGTAATGCATTGTATATATAAGAGCTAAACTCAAGCAACATGTAGACTTGGATATCCAGAAAGGTACTTCCACAAGAGGTCCGCGGCGAACGGGCTAATCTGCCATCTCGCTCGGCGAGGTCGGCGAGCCCCCGGGACCAAACTCGGCGGCAATCACCCGCGCACCCAGCTCGGCCAGGGCGTCGATCTTGGCGACGACAACCTCGGCCCAGAAGCCGAGCCAGTCGTCGGTGCGGCCGGCCTGCTTGTCCTCCCAGCGCGAGAGGATCTCGTCGTACTCGACAAGCGTGGGGTTGAGCGCGGAGCCGCGGGCGGTGGTGTCCTTGAGCTGCTGGTGCTTCTCGCGCGCCTCGGCGGCGATGGGCCAGTCGGCCACGTGGGCGGTCGGCGCGTACGTCATGATCATGAACAGCAGCATGCGCGTCAGGGCCAGCGGCTCCAGGCTGCCGAGCGCCTGCAGGTGGCCGTGGTCGGCGATGCCGTACTGCACGGCGAGCTGGTCGAGCCGGGTGGTGAAGATGGCGGGGTCGCGCAGGGCGAAGCCCAGCAGGCGGGCGATGACCAGCGCGCCCTTCAGGCGGAACGAGGCGAACGGCGCCACGTGGGTGACGGGGTGGGCGCGCGTGGCGTTCAGGCAGGCCACGGCCAGCGCGCGCGTGTAGTCCATCTGCTGGTCGTGCAGCGACGAGAAGTAGCCGAAGCACTCGTTGAGGAAGTAGGGGACGGGGGCGATGCCCCACAGCCCGGCGTCGACGAGCGGGCGCAGCGTGTGGTACTTGGTGCGCAGGCGCGCGAGGTCGGAGCAGTCCTTGAAGGTGTCGGCGTCCCAGTCGACGCAGAACATGGCGTGGTAGGCCTCGCGCAGGTTGGCGTTGGCGTCCATCTTGGCGAGCGCGGCCGCGTGCAGCTGCGGCAGCTCCGGGCACAGGCTGAAGCGGTTCTCGGCGAGCATCGGGTGGTTGCGGTAGGCGGCGTACGGGTCCAGGTCCAGTGTGCAGCGCCGGCACTTGCATTGGAAGTGGTACGGGGCCAGCTCGTCCTCGCGGATGAAGGTGGGGATGTTGGGGTCTGCGGGTGGTTAGCAGGTTGGGGGGTTGGGTTTGGTACAGGATTGCTTGGGTTCAGGTTGATGAGAGAAGGGAGGGGACGGGGGAGGGTAACATACTGCAGTAGGAGATGAAGATCTCCTCGCCCTCGGCGATGTGGGTGTCGGCCACCAGTTTTGCCTGGCGGCCGTAGATCTGCACGGAGGCGTTGGGCAGGCAGGAGTGGTTGGCCATGGCGAGGGTGGGGTCAATGAACACGCCGTAGGAGCCGAGATCGTCGTCGTGGAAGTTGAAGCAGTTGGTCATGATCTAGTGGGGGCGGGTTAGAGCGCTGCGACATTCCTCCGTCCGGGGTGGAGTGGCAGCACGTACGTACCTTGCACTGGGTCTCCATCACCCGCTCCAGCTGGTTCTGGTCGCCGTGCACATACGAGATGATCGTCTGGCACTGCAGCCGCAGCATGGCCCACTGCTGCGGATCCGCGCGGTACTTGTCGACGTGGCTCATCAGCCGGCCGGGCGCGTTGATGCCGGCGCCGACCTCGGGCACCAGCAGCGACAGCAGCAGCGCGCGCACCGGCGTCGGCAGCGCATCGGCGGGGCGGCCGGCCGCGCGCAGCGACTTCATCACGGGGCACTCGAGCCGGTGGCCGGCCGAGCTGCGCCACGCGGCGCGCTGGCACTCCTTGCTGCAGTACAGCGTCACGCCGCAGCCGCCGCAGCGCTTGACGGGGTTCTCGGTCATCAGGCAGTAGTGGCACGCGCGCTCGAACATCATCAGCGACGGCAGCGCGATCAGCGGGCTGGTGAACAGCCCGATCGGCGTGCCTGGCGCCAGCGCCTGCGTGGCCACCATCAGGCGGCCCTTGTCCGGCGTGGAGTCCGCGATCCGGAAGAAGACCGGCGCCGGGCCGCTGGGGGCCGACGGCACGGGGGCGGGGGCGGAGGCGGAGGCGGAGGCGGCCATGGTGCGGTGCGGGGAGGACAGGCCTGTGGCAGACGGTGTGGCTGGAATCGTGAGGGGGAGTGGCTGAAGTGAGACGGACCCTCTTGGGCTTCGGAGAGGAGAAGGAAAACCACAACAAGAAAGGAACGCAACCGAAAAAGAGAATCTGACAAGTGAATGGGTGTTTCTTTTTTTTATAGAAGTCGGCTTGCTCCGTAAGTCAGGAAGAAAATCCAACGCCGATGGCGACAGTCAAAAAGCGGTGTCGTCCCATAAAAAGTCAGGGGCCGGAACACGGTCTAAGGCCACACGCGCCTTAAGCGCGTTAGGCTAACCCTAGGTAACCCTAATGACGACGCTCCATCACGACAACTTCGTTTGCGTTGGGCCTGTGAACCTGCAACAGCTTGTGTGGACTCAAGCACAGCTCGTTAAAGCAGAGCTTGCTACACGACACTTAACTGTTTTTGTTCTTGTTCTGCTTGCTCTTTAGCCCTTGGCACCTGGACGGCCACTGTCGTCCTCCGCGCAGGACTGCAGCTTAGGGTTGGTGAGTGCTAGGGTTAGCGGCACATCGTCTGGATACTTTCAATCCCGGTTCACTTCCGTCTCCTCGGAGTCAACTGCTCCGGCCCGATTTCCCCTTCCCTTTGGCTCTTTCAGTGCAACACGGCTTTATCTGAGACCGGCCGCCCGACTTCTCCTACTACATCCCCATGATGCTTCCCTCCACTGCCGTGTTCACTGTGCGCTTCTCGAACACGCCACGGCTCGCCCATGCACCTCCGCTCGGTATAAGCGAGGCTGGTGCGATGGACAAGCAGTCAGTGGCTAGACACGTCCGGGCGCATGTGCCTTGGGTTTGCGACTGTGCGATGGGGATGGGATGCTCTGTGCCGGCCGCAGTGCGATGCCAAGGCCAGCGTCGATGTGGCTGGAGTCTCGGCGCTGCTGAGATCACGATGCGGAAACCACGGTGCAGCATGTGTGGTGGGCGGCGGGTGACTGACGGCACACGAGCAGACGCGCAGACGTGCCACTGCTGCGAGCATAGCTGGGATGAAGATACGTTACCGTCGACCACGACATGTGCTCGGCTCACTGACCCTCCCAGTGCCGGTCGGAAGCGGCGTGGATACGAAGGCGCACAGCAGAAACAGGCAAAGTGAAATGGATCGTCTTCGAACAATGGTCTCCCTTGGAGACATGAAAGAAAGATGGCTGGGGATCTTGCAACAGGTGAGACATCGCAGGTCTGGGCACCCATTCCACGACGACAGAGGGAGTGACAACAACAGTAACAACAGCGACCACAACAGCGCTGGTGTGGCACAGTGCCGTCCAGGGCAATGTGTTCGTGTCTCTGTGGCACCACCACAACCGGCACCGCCAATAGGCCGCAGACGCATGCATAGATGGTTGAACAGGCATTTTCTTCTGTGTCTGCTCTTCTCGCTGGTTATAGGCCTGCAGGAGGGAAGGCTGGGTAATCACGGCAAGTTTGCGCAACAGCCGTGCTGCTCCTCGTCCTGAGCCCTCCTTTCCCCCACGGCTAAAGGCTCGACTGTATGCACTGGTAAAAACGACAAACAGATATATGGAGACATGGAGGGAGACGTTCAGCGGTGAAGGATTTTCCGAGAGCGGTGGGCTCACGAGGTCGGAACTGTGAGTGTCCATCTCCCTTGGGGACGTGAGGGAGAGCAGACAAACGGCATCAAAACGTGGGAGACGCTGTTCACAGCCCGCCAAGCTTGTCTATCCCAAACACCAGGAGTCCGGCATCGTATATTGCGCTACCAGAGCCTGGGCAGAGCAAAGCTTCTCTTTGGTTGCTCATCCGTTGGCAGAACATAGCTCTCAGCCCGGAAGCAAACTTATGCAGACGCACGATATCAAGCTGGCTGGGTCGACATCAGCATCAGCAGCAAGGCAGCTTCATCTGCTTGCCGGGTTCGACTGGGGAGCGGTGCGGCTGTTCTCTGAAGATGGAAAAGGAAAAAAAGAAAAGAATAGAAAAGTCGGGGCGGGTGGCGTCTGCTACATGAAGATCCTTTTTTCCTGCAGGTTCAGATCCCGGTCTCCCGTGACGATTGGCCCAGTTCTGTGATTCATAGATATTGTGGGCTTTGTCTCTATTCACGATTCACTGCTCCCCGCACCTGCGAGTCTCTTCTTTTCTTTTCCTATATATTGTCGGGCTGGTCGCTGGTGGGAACGTCGACTGTCTGCGTTCTTCTCCTTGTCTCTCTATTCTGTGTGCAGCTGCTTCCATTTCGACACTCTGTCGATCTGCTTCTCGCTCTCATCTTCCGCCATTTATTTCGTACAGTGTTACCTTGCTACCGGTGATCTTCCCCGGTGATCTTCTCCGGCCATCTTCGCTCACATAGCTACAATGGTGTCGCTCAGCTCCATTGCCAAGGCGGCCGTCCTCGGCCTGGGCGTCTTTTCTTTGACAGGTACATCACTCTCGCCTGTGATGCAAGTTATCTCAGGCACATGCTAACCACGGCGCCAAACCTCTGCAGACGCCGCCCCCGCCCCGCGACAAGACAAAACCGCCCTCCGCATCATGGCGCTCGGCAGCAGCGTGACCTTCGGGCCGGCCGGCAGCAACGCCTACCGCGAATCGCTGCGCCGGAAGCTCGAGGCCGCCGGCCACGCCACGCAGTTCGTCGGCCGCGCGGCCGGCCCGGGCAACATGACGTCGAACCGCGTCGAGGCCGACGTGGGGCTGACGGCGGCCGACGTGCTCGCGCGCGCCATGGACGCCATCGCCGCCTACAAGCCCAACGTGGTGCTGGTCGAGGCCGGCTTCGAGGACTGCGTGCTCGCCGCCCAGCGCGACCCGCCGCTGGTGCCCGCCGACACCCCCGTGTACGCCGTCACCGTCAGCGTCGCCACCGTGCGCGCGCTGGTCCACCAGATCACGCGCGTGGCGCTGACGCAGTCGCTGCTCTCGAGCGTCGTCGTCGCCACGCTGCCGCCCGCCGCCGACCCCGCCGTCGACGTCAATGTGCGCGCCGTCAACGCCGCGCTTGTCGCGCTGGTCGAGGCCGAGCAGGCCATCTCGCACAAGGTCGTGCTGATCGACTTCTACCATGCGCTCAGTGTCGCCGCCGGCGACGTGCTGCCGGCGGTCCCCGGCGACGGAGACGTCCCTGCGGTGTCGTTCTTGTCGCCGGGCGGGTATGAGACGATGGCGGGGCTGTGGTTGTGCGGGATTGACGATGCGATGTGGCGCGGGTGGGTTGAGGGGCCGGAGGTGATTCCGGCGGAGTGATTCTGGGGCCTCCGGGGCGTAATCCGGGTCTGTTCTCTTGTTTTCTGGTTTGGGTGGAGGGTGGTTTGCATTGCTTTCACTTCATCTTTGGGATTCATCTCGTCATCTAACGAAGACGGGGAACCAACGTCTGGCGTTTGGGTTGGGCTTGGTTGCACGGGACACCGGCTCTTGGGAAGAAGGATCGATGGGGAGCATCTTCATGGCGTTAGAACAAAGATTGCCTTTCATAATGGTTCGCCAGAGGAGCGTGAATAGCTCCGATAATAAACAAACCGGCGGTTGTTACTCACGAGTTTGTTGGTTGCTTAGGGTTAGGGGGTTCGGAATTGGCACTTGAGCCTCGGAGTGGTTGGAAGAAGTACGTGTCAATCGTGAGCTACATCACCAAGAGTAACATGGTGTAGAAATCATTAAAGGTCCAATTTTCTTAATTGGAGGTCCCCAAACAGTAGAATACATTTCCCAGCGGGCCGTAGCCCCAGTCCGGGGTTCCCAAACATTTCATAACACAGACTCATCTATCCCACATGCGTGACCCCCCTCTAGAAAAAACATCATTTACAGCATGGCAGCAACCCCGACGATTCCAGCGAAAGCCGCGGCGGCCATGCCGGTGTTGCGGGGGCCCGAGTTGGGCGAGGTGGTGGTGGCAGCGGCCTGGGCCTTGACGGTCGAGCAGGGCACGAAGTCCGACAGGTCGGCGGTCGCGCTGGGGTTGTCGTTGGGGCAGGCGGAGAGCAGCGACGACAGCAGGGCGGAGTTGGTGGAGTACCAGCCGGCGGCGGCGGTCTCCCACGACGAGTACTCCGAGGTCAGCGACGACGGCATGAGCGAGCCGACGCACAGGTTGGACACGCCGGGCATGGCGCGGGCGGAGGCGATGGACGCGGCCAGCTCGGCGCCGGCCGCCGGCGGCAGGTTGGTGGCCACGGCCACGGCGATCGACGCGCAGCCGGCCAGGTCGCCGACGAAGGTCGTCGCTTGGTTGACGAACGAGCCCAGGTCGAAGTCGCGCGGGCGCATCACCGGCGCCGCGGTGATCTGGGGCGCCGGCGCGGCGGCCGGGTCGGCGGAGGCGGCGGCGGCGGAGGCCAGCAGGAGGGAGAGGAGGTGCTTGGCTTGCATTGTGGATGTGTGAGGCGGGGAGTGTGTTTACGTGTGGGTGGGAGGTTGTGGGTTTAGAGGGGGAAGGAAGAAGATAGATGAAAGTGGAAGAGACAGTCGGGTCAGGCAGACAGGCGGGCGAGAGATAGTCTGAGTGTGAAGAGAGGGAGGGAGAAGGAGAGGAAGCTTGAGATAGAGAGAAAGGGTATGGGGAATGGGAGGTATATATAATCTTGCAAGGGGCACAGTGGTGAGCAGCTTGGCCGAGTCAATGTTTGAAGACAACCACAGTCGGGGCAGAGTCACAAGTTATTGCCTCGCCGCGAATAAAGATGATATGAGACTCGAAGCAGTTTCAAGCCCGTCATCAGCGGGACCCTTGAACAGTGGCCCTCCCTCCTTCGCTCGGCTTCCAGTCACCTTAGCCGTGGCGAGCTTCGCAGCAAACGTGCTTAAAGGCGGCCTGGCGGCGTTGCCACGGACCAAGAGCGCAGCAACAGGAACGTTGTCTCACGATCATAAGGCAGGCTTTCTTTCTTTTCTCTTTCTTCTGTTCTGAACGGGGTGATGAGCTGGGGGTTAGTGTGCGACGGGCGCTGCTAAAACACAGGCTGGGCTGGGGTCTTTTGAGAATGAGGCAGAGCAGCACCTGGTGTGGAGAATGGCGGTTCTATGGGTGGGTTGTGTGCTGTAGATGGTGATGCCTGGAGAGCAAAGGTGCCGGGGACATGGCGACACTGCCCATCGCCGTACGTGTAAGAATGCCATACCGACTTTCTTCCCCGACTCGTTTGGCGTTGTCCGGACATATGCTGTACTGTATGTATCTATACGGCATCTGGGAAGGAAATGGAGGATGATGGCCCGCCAAGTCTCGATTACCGCATGATAACGTCGGCGGCCAGGGGGGAGGAGACGAGCTTTCCTTGTAAATGCTGTCAGAGGATCGATCATCCGCCAGCCATCTTGCCGACCTTGTGGGGTTTCTGTGCTTTGAAATGCGGCGCTGTGGCGACTGGAGTGGTTCTTTTGCCGTACACAGCCCATCGCGCGTGTCCGCTTATTTCCCATACCGAACTCCTGCTCCTTGCAGGACGACAGTTTCAAGCTCGAGAGCAATTTCCTGCTCCTTGCGGCCAGCTTCCACACGGTCCAGCACACGTTGAAAGATCACCGTGCTGCCCGCCTTACGAGGGACAGCCAATCTCTGATCTGCTGATCTGGCCGACTGCCTGTGGTGTGTTTGCTTTGGGGTTACAGCAGAACCGCAGAACAGCAGAAAAGGAGATTAAACGGAGCACGACGTCCTCCGAAACAAGCTCTCTCTCTCTCTCGCTTGTAAGCTTGAAGGATGCAGATTGGCATCCTTGTATGGGATTGAGTGGGCTGATGTGTTTTTCGTTCAGGGGGGGGATGATGAAGGATGCATGAATGTTGATGGGAGGCCGCCTCTCGCGACGCTTATTGTTGAGTTAACCCTAGGAAGACGGCTTGGACCAGCGTGAAAGCCCCAGAAATAGAAACTGGGCCTGGCATTGACTGGCTTTCAGGGTTCTCGTTCTGAAAGCGAGAGCCGTTGCGGTCGAAAAAATATAAATAAAAATATAAATATAAATATAAATAAAAATAAAGATAAAAAATAGAATAAAACTTGCGAATAGCTTCACATGTTCAGTTTGCATCTGTGCTTGCGACTCGCAGTGTGGCTTATCAGCCCGGCCAATCGTGCACTCCTGATCTGTTCGCTTATCAGCAGCTTTTCCGGTTTGCAGCAAACGCACCACTGACACGGAAGGCGCACTCCATTCCACGTGCCTTCCGTTTGTGTTTCCCAGCCCCTCGGTTGGATTTTTATGTGCAATGGCGTGAAGGGTCTGCTGGAGACTTTTTCTCTCTCCTTCATTCCGCGCTTTCTCTTTCTCTGCGATTTCTTGTGTCTCCTCATCTTCCTTTTTGCATCAATCTATTGAGAAACGCTGACGTTGACCAAGAGGCTTGGTTGGACCTGGCCACAGTGGATCTGCGCCGAAGTTTCAAGACAGCGGGAACCGCGGATAGCTAACTGCAAGTATAGCCTCGCTCTGATCGACGGAGGCCGCCAGAGAAAACACACAAATGCAGCCGGAAAATACACTCACTAAAGGCTGGTTGATGCTAACATTTGTCAAAAGTCCAGCCTTCTTCGGCGTCAAACCCCTCTTTTCTCCCCGAATCCCTCGTCTCCTGCTAAGCAGCCTCGCTCGGTCCGCATACTCGGCTACAACCACCGCCCCCCCGAAATGGCCGAACTGTCCGTGGATCTGCCGGTCGGGGACACCATGCGAAACAAGCTCCCGGCACTTGTCACCGGGGGGGCTTGACGTGTCGGCTGTGCTTCAGCTGTACGAGCGCGGCGGGTTACACTGCGAGAGGTGAACGAACTTTTTGCTAGAGGCTGTAACAGCGCCGCCTTCGTCGAGGAGGATGTGTGCTGTGTCTGATGCTTATCTGGGTTCTGTTAAGGTCTCTTCGTTTCCCTCGGTGCATCACATCTGTCTTTGCATCCGGCCGTCGGAAGGACCGGAACCTCAGACCACACCATAACCCTAAACAACCTCGCTGCCCTCACAAGACAGACCACATTCCTTCCACACACGGCATCATCTTATTCCGGCACACGAATCACACTGGCATGCTGCTTTCCAAAAAAGGACTCATGATAATTGGTTTCATTATCAGGTAATATTTTCAAGTTACCCCGACGCTAAAGACTGATGTAGACTCTCGCTACTCAGCCCTGCAATCAAAGAAATGGCACGCATACATGAACAAGCTTGCAAGATCAAAGCCGGCAACCAGGAAGAAAAGAAAACACGTTAAACCTCGCGCTCGGTGCGGTTGGCCCGCTTCTCGTCGACCGCCACCACCACGGCATCCTCGACGTGCTCGCGGGCCGGCTTCTCGAGCATGTTGCCGACAGCGACGGCCTTCTCAGCCTGCGACTTGCCACCGAACAGGCGGTCCATGTCCTCGAGCGGCACCTGCTTGGTCTCGGGCAGGAAGAACCACACGAAGGCACCCAGCAGGAAGTCCATGGCCACGAAGAAGAACAGGCACTTGAGGCCCTCGTTGCGCAGAAAGATGGGGAAGAACTGCTGGAAGATGGTGTTGGCGACGTTCTGCATCTGCGAGCACATGCCGACGGCCTGGGCGCGCACGTTCATCGAGAAGATCTCGGCGGTGTAGGTCCACACCACCGCGCCCCAGGATGGCTTGTAGAAGAAGATGAAGCCGAAGAGCAGCACCACGATGCCGATGCCGACCGACTCGGACTTGGCGCCGTCGATGTTGGGCGTGGTCAGGCCGACCACCGACACGATCAGCATGCACGTGGCCATACCGATGGCGCCGACGATGAACAGCCAGCGGCGGCCGAAGCGGTCCATGGTCCAGATGGCGTTGAGCGTGAACAGGATACCGAAGGTGGCGTTGAGGGCGTTCTAGAGACGGTCAGTCAGCACACACGCACACACACACATACACAC
>LNGL01000034.1:352940-367702 GCA_001510565.1 Knoxdaviesia proteae
CGCTGGGCTTGCTTTTTTTTTTTTTTTTTAGCTGCGCGGTTGGCTGTGGGAACAAAACCACCAGATTCGAGGAACAGGACTGGATGTCGCTTGTCGGCGAGGGGGAGTCTTGAGTGTGTGGCCGTGTGCCGCGGCGTGAGGACCTGTGGTAGTGGTCCCGGCGGGTTGTGAGCTCCCGATGCCATATCCACGGAGGAGAGGTACTGCTGCGGTCGGGTGTATCAATCTGGAAGCGAGGGATTACGAAGGACAACGGAAGAGCGGCTGTTGGGCTGCCAGGGGATCTCCGGTGGCCGGGGCGGTGGGGAGGAGCAGACACAGTACCACTCCATCGTACCAGTGCAGCTTGCTGTCCACGCGAGAGAACCTGGCGAAACAAGACACGGTCTCGTCTCCTCAACAGGAGAACAAAATACGATCGAAGTGCCGTCAAAGGGCGGAAGTGGAATCCCCCCCCCTTTCTTCGAGTCTCTCTCTCGTCTCTTGTCTCCTCCCCCGGAAACACTAGTGGTTCCTCGTTTCCGAGCCATTCCTGGAGCGTTATTCGCGGAGAATCTTTTTTTTCCTGTCTCTTGGGGGTTGAGATGGGGATTAAAATATCGAATAAATATTAAACCCAGAATAAATAAATTTCCATGGGGGGGAAGTAAACCTTGACGTTGCTTTGGGGGTTTAAGGCCTGCACGAGGCTGTATAAAACGGAGGCAAGCGACAGAGCCTGGACACTTTACCCCAATATCGGGGGGGCTACTAGCAAGGCAATGCCAACCTGGAGGACTTTCTTCTTGTTCTTCCCCGCCGGCGGGGACTGGCTGGACTGGACTGGTCTCATTCGAGGATGTGTGTGTGTGTGTGTGTGTGTGTTCAGGGTTGAGCCGTCGAGCACATGCAAAGACAGGTTGGTCGGGGACGTGCTAAGCTCTGATGGAGACCAGCAGGCACAAGATCTGCGAGAAGAAAGCGAAAAAAGCGCCTGGGTTCGGCCATCCGTCGGCGGCTTCGACAGGGAAAAGGCATGTTGGCTGGCTGGTTGGTGGTGGTGGGTCGTCCGGGGGGGGTGGAGGAGTGGGTGTGTGTGTGTGTGGGTGGGTGTGGGTTCTTCTTCTTGTTCTGTCGTGTTTTGTCACCTTTACGAAGACACAGACACCGGGGAAACGTTGATCAACCAGGAAATGCCAACTCATGATGTGTGGCCGTTGTCTGACGGATGTTGGGTGTCCTGGGAAACCAGCGACGTTGGCCCGTTGTTCGGGTTACTTAGGGTTATACCCGCCGTCCTCCCTACTTGGGCCAAGCCGCCCCCCGGACTCAAGATCTGAGGGCGAGTCCAGGCATATTGAGGCTCGCAAGCGTGCCGTCTTGTGAGTGCAAGTTGAACACACTGGCTGTTCGTTCGCGCGCTCATTCTTGATTCTTGCTGCTCCCACACACCGCCAAAGTGCCGTCTGGGCGCGTTGAGTGGTGCGGGACTTGGCAGAACGCAACGCTGGCGATGTTCGGCTGAGATGTGCGAGAGACCTGCATGTACTGTACGGTAGAGCACAGTTGAAAGGAAAAACCAAACTCGCTCTTCGTCTGTTTGTCTTTTCTTTTCTGTTTTTCCGTCGCTTGAGCACAGAGTCCGTTCAGCTGTTCCGTATACAGTAAAAACCCCCGCTGGCGGGTTTTTCTTCCCGCCCCCGGATTATTTCTTCCACTGCCCCCAGATTCCCCTTCCCCGGGTTCCCCGGTTCTCCAGTGCGGGGACGCGCCTGTTGTAATTCGTGGAGTTCCCGTGCGCTCGAAGGAAGCATGGCGGCCTAGGCCCGAAAGAGGAGACGGCACATGCACATGCAGTCGAGCTGGCCGGTCCTGCGTCGTTTGAGCCGCGGATCAGATTACAATCTGTCCAGATTGATTACTCTTGCGCCGGCGACCTCGCCCACCCGGCTCGGCTTGCCCTGTTCCCCAGTATCGACACGTGCCGGCTGCCGGGCGAGGCACACACACACACACACATGTACTGTCCGCCGACTTCCTGTGCCCCGGAGATAGACGTATGCAGCAGCCGGTAGGGAAGTCTGTCGAGTACGTAGATCCATGCCGAGAGTGCAGATCATTTCCTCGCTGTTCTCGACGCTGTATCGCGGCCGCCCTCATATGCCGAAGTGATCCAGTCCGGCATGGCGGAACCCAGCCACGCACACACATATCCAGAGCATGAACGCTTGAAGATATTAGTGACAAGAGAGCTGGTGTCAGAGCCAGCGGCCGCTGTCTGAAAACTTCCAATCACCTCCAGACTGGGAATGAAAGAAAAAAAAGAAAATAAAGAAAATAGAAATTAAAGAAAAAAGAAAAGAAAAAGGTGCAGGGAACTCGACACCACGCGCCGGAAAAAATGATGCCGTGCGAATTTCCGCCAATCACCAGCCCTGGCTTCGCAGGACTGCAATCCGGCCCCCTTTTTTCCCTCTTTTGCTTCTGTCCGAATTTTTTTATATCCAGGAGGAAAACCCACACCGAAATTGGGCGATGTGATGTTGCTTGCTTCTGTGGGTGGATTTCTTTCGCGAGGGGGGATGTGGCCCGGAAGATCTCACGTTGTGTCCGCGTGCTCGGCGCGGGTCTCCGGGGCTGATGTGCGCCCGCTTCTCCGTGGAGGCCTGGAGCGATATAAAAAGAGACCGGACCGAGCTGTGTCTCAACTGGTGGGAATTCGTTCGCTCTTCAGTATCCAGCACTTGGGAGTGTGTAGAGTTGTAATCTTGTTCGTGAATCTCCAACTCTTACCCCAATACCACCACCACCATGGCCAAGCCTGTTCCTGCCGAGACTTGCACACACACACACACACACACGAGATATTCCACTCTCTCTTCCCCCAAGATACCTGCGCCGGCGGCTGCGTCTGCGATTCTGGCTGGTCTTGGCCTGCGTGGCCCTGGGTTGCTGTGTAGGCAGTGTTTTGTTCTGCTCATCGAGGGCCAGTCGGCATGTCGCCTTCGTGGCATGGAAGCTTCAGACACTTCATGGAGGAAGCAGAGCGGAGGCGAACGGGGGGAGGGGGGGTGCACCACGAGCGTTGGAAGGCATCATGCTTCGCGGCCACGATCACATGGCAATCACCATGTGCGCGGTCCTTGGTGTCGGGGCTTCTCCAGCCCAAGACGTGCTTGACTCCACGTGAGATTCCCACGACGTGTTCTGCATGCCCGGCTTCTCTCGCCCCCATCACCCTCCGCCGGGCACCTCCACCTTTCCACAGAGACCCGGCAGCCAGCCACACAGCCTAGGAACTCGCCGGCCTCACTGGATAGCAGCAGCACGTTCTTCACCTCTCGCTCGGCGTCTGTTCCTCCGCGTGACCTGCAAGAGCCCCGGAACTTCAGCACAGGCGAGCAGCCAGGCGCGTTAGCTCGTGTCCCTCATCAGCCCTCAACGCAGTGTCCACTTCAGCCTGCACCTGGTGAGCTCGCGTTCCCGTGACCTCTGGTCCGGCCTCTGCATCTCTGTCGTGTCGGGAGGCGTGGTCCTACCGTGATTGGATGGAAAAAACAACAACCTCTCTCTCTCTCTCTCTCTCTCTCTCTCACTCGCGTAGTGTGTCCGTAGAGTAATGCTGGAGCCACACCCCCCTTCACGGACCAACTGGCTCACTGGGAGTCTGCGTGCCTGCTGTATGTACAGTAGTGTACAGTACATGCACTCGACTTCCCAGCCGTCCGGATGTGGGAAACACCCCCTATAGTCACCCAGCGACGCCACGTCTTATTGCAAATTTGAGCCGCAATGCAGACACAAACGTGCCTCGCCCGCCTGCCCCTGTCCCCCGGTCTTTGACGGTCTTTGACGGATGATATTGCCTGGAAGCCACCGAAGAGCTTCGCGAGCCAACGCCAGCAGACAGAGCCCACTTTGCCTCCGTCCCCTGTTCCTCACTGCGTTCGCCTCTGCTCCTCAGTCAGACTGGACAGATCAAGCCATCCACAGCGGCCCAGGACCGCTTCGAAGCAGCTCTGAGAGAGTCGCCCCCTCAGCCACCCTAGCAGGACTTGTCCTCTCCAGTTAATCCCGATCAGGGGGGCCGAGGGCGTGTGTTTGTGCCGGTCTATGTCCGCTGGTGCCTTCGGCCCCCTCTGCGTTCCCTTGATGGTGTCTATGTCTGGCACTGTGGCGAGAAGTCTTCGTGTGCGTGCATGCAGACGGAGGGTTCGTGCACAGCGAGAACACTAGGTCCCTCTGGCGTTTCCCTTCTCGGGTCTGTCGAGAGCTGTGCTGCGAAGTGAGCATAGAACCTTCTGTAGACATCCATACTGACCTAATGAACCATTCAGTCCCAGGAAAGTTTCACCCGTTCGACCTCCAAACCTGACGGATCTCTCTCAGTCCTCTGCTCCCATCCCACGACAAACCCTAACCCTAACCACCCAACTCTCACCAAATACCACCAGACAAACCGCCAAATCACCGACGAAAGCGAAGAGAGGAACGCATTCACACATACAAAGCACCGGAGAACGATCCAAAGAAAAGGAAAAAAAAGTCGGATTCCTGATATCTCGTACACTCGATCCATCCAAAACACGCGACGCCCAAAGGGAACAGACCAAAAAAAAGACGCAAAACGAAGATAAAAAAGGAACCACACATGAGAGTCCTGGCGCCATCCCCGAACGAACGACCGAACGACGCTCCCTTCGCTATCACCCGTCATATAAGAACAGAAAAGCCAAGAATCCAAAACGTGAGCAGATCGTGTATATAGTATTCCAAAAAAGAAAAAAGGAAAAAAGAAAAAAAGAAAAAAGAAATACTGCAGGACACCCCGACAAGACCAGCAGCAGCAACTACTGCGCGCCCGGCGGCCCGCCGTGCATCATCTGCGCAACGTTGACGCCCACCCACTTCGGCTGTGGCGGCGACACCGACCCGGTGGGCTCGCGACTGATCGCCGCACTCGGCGTGCCCCCACCACCACAACCGCCCGCCGGCCCCGCGCGGCCAGCCTCGTCCCGCCGCGCCTTGCGCGCCAGCAGCCGCTCCAGCGTCTCGGCCGACACCTGCTGGAAGTTCATCTGCAGGCTGTAGCTGTCGGCCCAGCGGTCGCCGTAGCGCAGCAGCGTCTCCGACACCAGCGCCATCACCCGCAGACTGCGGTCGGCCGCGTCCTCGTCCTGGATCGCCAGCAGCCGCGGCGGCAGCGCCAGCGGCACGGCCGTGCCCGGCTCGACCGCCGGCATCGGCAGCTGCTCGCCGCTGAGCAGCACGTCCTCGGCGTCGCGCAGCACCGCCAGGAACTGGCTGGCCATGAAGTACACCTTCAGCGAGTCGTGGTACGTGTAGAAGGCCGCGTTGGCGTCGGCGAGCGCGACCGCGTGGATGGTCTCCAGGTACGAGCAGGAGTGCTCGTAGATCAGCAGCCGGATGTAGTCGGTGATCTCGGGTGCGCGGCTGGATGGTGCTAGACAGTACACGTAGCTGTACCGAAGCTCCAGGTCGAAGAGTTCCCGGATCGCGTGTGGGAGGGTGGTTGGCAGCGATCGGGCCCATTCGCGGAGCTCGGCGCATTTGCCCCAGATATACGCCTGGGCGTTGGGCAGCGGCGTGGTATCGGACTGGAACAGCACTTGGTACCAGCTGGACTGGATCTGGCGGAGCTGGAACAAGTAGTGTGATGCCTCGCTCGATGGACGGCCAGGAAGTTCCATGGCCGAGCCGGATGGCGAGGATGGCGACGATCCGACAAATTTCGGCAGTGCGGGAATGGCAACGTTCACGGAGTTGTCGGAAAAAGAAAATGCCCGCGCATGCACCATGCTAATAGCACGGTCGAGGGCGTAGACGCAGTGGAACATCCGCCGCTTGATATCCAGATTGATCTTCTCCTTCTCAGTTGCTTGGTGTTTGGGCGGATCCTGGTGGAATCCCATGTCGCAGACCGCACGGCAGGCAAAGCCCACCAGGTGCCAGCTGTCGAAATGGGCGGGATCTAGCATTGAATACTGCGTCAGGAGAATGAGAGACTGGACCTGCGCAGCATATCCTGGTGCTAGGGCGTTGTCGACATAGGTGAGGGCGCGAGAAACAAAGTCCACACCCATGGTATAGTATGCATCGCCTATGGCACGACTCTGGGCAGCGGAACCAATGGCCAAGGCCAGATAAAGTAACCAGTAGTCGGAGTCCTCGATGACTCGATCGTCGTCTCGGTACACATCGTCCAGAATGGCCCACAGACTCGATTCAGGGAAGGCAGGAAACAAACAGTAGATGTTGTTCATGTAGAACTGAAGCAGGGCCTGGGAAGTTTGTCGTGGTGGGAGCGGGGCTTGTGAGTGGCTTGGGGGAATCGGCTGGTTCATCGAAGCAGCCATAAACAAACGGGCAAGAGTCATGTTTGTGGCCGACGGCTCAAAGTCTCTGGTGGCAGCATCGACGGATCTACGCGAAGAATCACACTTGTTAGCGATCGGGGCGGGGCTTGACAAAATGTCCCAGAAGTGCAGGGCGCCCGGGATGGAGCAACGTACAGATATCCAAAGTCGGAGACGAGGGAGTTGACGTCGGAGTTTTCGCGTACTCGGGCAGCCTTCCGTTTGATGGCAGCGTGTATGACCGCCAGGGAATCCTTTCGGTCGACCGAAGGCGGGGGATCGGCGAGGTGGAGCATGACGGAGGCTTTCCGCGACTTTGCAAAGGTGAGCCGGCGCTCCAGCTTTTCGATTCGTAGTTCGAGGGCGGCGACGTAACTGGGAGTTTTCAGTGTCAGTTTGTATTCCTGATATGAGGCATGGTGTACGAGAAACACACCTTCTTTCCTTGCCTCGGGCAAACTGGTCGCCCGCACTGGAGCATTCTGCCTCTTTGCCGGCCTTCTCGCAGGCGGTGCAAGCGGGGAGTTTGCCATCACACTACAAGAAGAGTTTGCTGGTTAGATTTCCGGAGCACGGTGCGAACTTCTGTTCATGCTTCGCAGTGTTACTTACTTTAACCTTTGCCGATCGGCCTGGATACGATCCCCGCTTGTCAGTATGATATCTACAGCTGATCCGGGGTAAATTGGCACCAGGGGTCCTTCCTTACATCTTGAGCATGCGCTGACGGGGCGGGACACCCGCAACAACGGATTGTGCGAGAAGCTGGACCGTGGCGGTCCCTTTGGGGACTGTTGTGCCATGAACAGCGAGCTTAGCTGAGTGCAATTGAGCGTATTGATTAGGAGATCGCAGATCGCAGATCCTCTGCAGACGATGTGGAAAGAGGGTCTTTGTCGGCCAATGTCCTTAGCGCTGGCAGGTACAAAGTAGCTTAGCGAGAAACAAGGCTGAGCGCAGAAGTGATGGCCAAAGAAATGGAGGTTAAAAAGGAGATACACAGGGATTCCCAGATGCTTTAACAGAGAGGAAGAGTTCGCTATCAAGGGCACAAGAAGGGCGGTTTACGCAGTGTTTTAGAGAGAATGGGAACACGGAGAGCGGAACGAAGGAGAGCGAGATTGTGGGATGACCATGCAGGTGAACGGCGCAGAACTCTTGAGTGGGTGGGTGAATGCAGAAGAAAGACGAAGAAGCAGAAGCGGAGAGGAGGAGGAGGAGGAGAATCGGCGATAGAGATAAAATATTGGGGAGATAGCGATAACGATAGAGAAGGTCGACAGACGACGGAAGGAGCGAAATCGAGGGTTGTGATGGTCTACAAAGCCCCGCATCCAAGAAGTGGAGGAGGAAGGAGCGAAAGGACGAGAAACACAGAGAGAGAGAGATGACAAAGCCAGACAGGAGAGATACGGAGAGATTTCCGCAAAAAGGTGAACGATCGGCACTGGGCGAAAATCAGAGAGATGAGATGCAACACGCAGGAATGCTGACGGAAAAGAAAAAAAAAATGGCCTGGTGGGATGCGTGTCTTTGGTGGGGCGAAGAGAGAGAGGAGAGAGGAGAGGAGAAAAAGACATTCCAAGACCAGAGCAACGAAAGAGAGAGACCCCCCCCAAAACTAGGTGGTAAGAAGCGAGAACCTCCTGTGCCTGTTTGGGGGTGACTGTGCTGCAGAACTCTGCAGTGAAGGATTTTGGCGCAACACGCCGTCGGATATTTTCCCAGAAACCCATTCGCCAGATTCCGACGGTGCGGTGGCGGGCTTTGGTGGAGATGGATGGTGAGAAAGTGCGGGCTGTGAACCACCACCGTCAGTCTAGTGCGCAGTGGTCAGGGGCCCTTAATTCCAAGTCGGTGGGAGAGGAGGTGAGGTTGGGATGGGATTAATAAACCGAAAGCGCCAGTCGAACTATATTTGCAGAGGTTTGTGATACATGGCTCCCGAAACAGAAACACGGTCTGGCGTGGCACCATCGATGGATTTCTCAGAGAGGAGGGAAACACGGGCAGCCGGACGAACGCCTTCATCTCTTTGGACTTGGCTTGGGGGAATGGGCTAGACACTCACGTTGTGGGGTGAAAGTGTGTGAGACTTGCGGAGCAATGCTTCCTGGCGCGAAGGATAAGTCTGAACGGACGGGTTTGCTCACGTTCTTCTGAACTGGGAGTCTTATCTTTCCAGCCTTCGTGATGAAGGAGTGAGTGACGGTGCTACGGCTGAGATTCCTGGGGCAGTCTGCTGTAACCCCGCTGGTCGAGGCCTGGCTGGCTGTTTGACAGCTGTCCGGATTGTGTGTGCGTGTGTGGGTGGGCTGGAGGATTAGGATGAGAACCCCCTATTTTAGCCGTAACGGTCACCATCGCTCTCGGTAGTGTCTTTGTCCATCTCTGAACAGGCCATGGAGGTTGGAGGTTGGATGAACCCCAGCCGCTCGGCCAGGAGCAGGTTGGATGTCTCTCAACCATGAAGGAAGCCCTGGAATCTCATCTGCTTGCGTCTCACCTGCTCATGGCCCCAGGCTCATTAGTTCACGGCAGAAGGCTTCGGTGACGGTTTGGTCTTCTGGAAGATTACCAGGCACGGCAAAGTGGGCACAGGCTTTGCAAAAGACGGGCAGCGGGTCAGAGCCTGGCCCGTCATCCTGAATGCACACGTACAGGATCTCCCACCGGATAATGGTACGATGGGCGTGCAGGAAATGGGGCAAAGGGGCCAGCCTAACGCCGACTATCCACGGTTTGGGAAGCGGGAAGAGGGATATGACCGCTTTTGGGCATACCGGAGGAAATATTCAGTTTCTTGCGTTCCTTAAGCAGTAAATGCTGGACGACGATGTTCGCTGCACGCAGTAAACGGGGCGGCATCGCCAACCGGCGTGAACACGCGTGTCAAAACAGGGTTTGAACGGAATCATATCCGGAGGTCCCTGACCACGCCTGTGAATTCGGAAGAGAGAGAGAGAGTATGCGCGGTCTCTCTGCCGGAAATCCGAGGCAAAGGACACAAATCTCGACCCATTATCACGGTAAATTGTACTAGACGAGCTAAACCACCACAAGCGATCGGCAGTGCAACATTTTTCTACTAGGGCTGAACAAGGAGTCTAGCAAACAAACAAACAAACGGGTTGCATAGGATAGAAAATCTAGACTCTTGCGAGATGGCCAGACAGGCCGACAGACAGAAATTTTTAGGTTGGTTCGACGGGTATCGTGGCGGTCGGGAATATGGAGCCCGGCTAGCGGCCAGCGGGTGCTGGGAACAGATCTGGACGTTGCCAGAGGGGGAGATAGGGAGGCAAAAGAGCAGGGAAATCAGGACGAAGGCTTTTCGTGACCGAGTAGGAGAGTGGGACAGCAGCAGCTGGGAGTGGTGATCTTCAGCCTACCGAGCGGGGGGTTGATTGCTACTGTGCTGAACTTTGCATGGGCATGGTAGTAGAAGAGGAGGCGGTTTCTAAGGATAGAAGCAGTAGGAGGAGAAGAACCTTTGATGCTGCTCAAGAAACAGGATTCCACAGCAAAGCAGTCTTACAAGGCTTAACAGGTGAGGTATTGCCGGTTGGAGGGCACTCGGTGAGGCTATCGGACATGCAATGGATGGAGGTCTCAGCTAAGGGGGCCGGGCCAGCACTACCGAAGCGACCCTGGGGTGGGATTGAAGAGCCCGAGAACAAGGCCGAGAGAGAGTGACAAGTGGCACACACAGCCAGCGCCGGAAGTCCTAGACACGGCTGGTCGGGGCGACAGACTTCACACTTCACACCACCGACAGAGTCTCCCATTGTTCCCTTTGGCGAAGCATCCCACCGACGAGCATGAGTTCAATCCTTGCGTTTCATGTTGAGAAGTTTACAGCCACGATGGAAAGGAAACGAAGAACCTGAAGCTAGCTGAACCAGCGAGCACAGGCCAAGTCCAGCCGCCGCGAAAGGAGCCAGGCACGAGCAATTTTGGCTGCTTCGGTCTCTCCGATGTGGGTGGGTGTGGGAGGCTGAGACTGGGGGTTGGATCGACTTACTGACTTGCTTGCTTGTACTGTCCTTCCTTGTACTTACTGTACTACTCCCGCTTACGACTACTCTTTACACAGACTCCTCGTGGAAGAGAACCAACCTCCTACTACTGCCCCAATGTCTCTCTTGCGGGCACAGATCAGAGGCGCCGTCATACAGCTCTGGCCAGATGATCGCCGGTGATACCGTGTGACAGAACACAGTCTGCCGTGACCCTAACGAGCCCCCCATTAGGGTTAGACCGCCCAAATCAAGGGTTACTGCTAGCTCCCTCAGAACAAGAGACGGCCATGTTCAAGCGCGATCCTCTTCCGGCCATGGTGCTTTTAGACGTACGATGTACGAGTTGGCTGGAGAGAGTTTGCCACTCGAGGAAGTTTGTTGCTTTTGCCGGAATCCAATGGCGTGTGTGGGAATTAGGAGTTGTGCTGCGTTTTGAAGCTGCAAAAGAGCAACGAAGCCAAAAAGGAAGCACACCAGAACACACTCAGATTAGAGAGACACCACACCCAGCCCAGCTACAGCGGCCTTCCAGCGGGTAGCCCCCTGAGCGAGTGGATGCTTCCAGCGCCATATGGCCTCGTTTAGGGGAGATCGACCGCTAAACCGCGGACCCCTACCCACTGAAGCCTTAACAGCCACCAGGGGACCTTCCCTCTCTCACAAAAAACCTTTTTAATTTTTTTTTAATTTTTATAATTATAATTATTTTATTTTATTTTATTTTATTGGTGAGAGTCCGCATCTCCACTTTGTGCTTCATTTTATTCGCCATCCCACTTTTGGCCTCCTCTTGTTCGTGATTCCTTCATTTTGCTTCCCTCTTCAATCACTGTTAGCAAATCTGCTGATCTTCCCGAAATTCCCCGTGTCTCTCAATACTTGCAAGTCAGTCGGACCCAGGCCTAGAACTCTTCGTCCTTCTTCCTCTTCCAAGACTGTCTCTCCTGACCACACCGCAGACACACACTGAGACTCTCACCTTTTTCTCTTCTTCTGCTCTCTCTCTCTCTCTCTTTGTCTCTCTCGCCTCGTTTCGTTTCGTTTCTGGGCCAAGCAGGCAAATCTAGCCCCCTGTTCCACTCTAGGAGCGCACTCTGCCGCTCTCTTTTTCTCCCAGTCTTCTTCCCTCTTCGCACAAACGTCTTGGCGAACAAACGACGTCAACCAGCCACACACTCCGTCGATATCTGGCGATAGCTACCTCAATACTCCTCTATTCATATCTATACATCTATCTTTATCTGTCTATCGCTGCTTTTTCTGCTTCTTGTTTGCTCCTTTCCTCCTCTCGCCGTAGTCGCCCGACGGCTGTTTTGTCTGCCCGCTTTGTGATTCCGTCCTGCCTCCACTCCACCTCCGATCCGGATCACCTGCCGCCGTTTGAATTGACCTCCGTCTGTCGGCCTCTCCGTTTCTCTCGCAATGGATTCGGCCGCTGTCTTCCGGCAGGGCCTGGGATCAGTGGGCTCGAGACAGTACCTGCCGACCGTGTTTCCGAATCAGCAGCAGCAGCAGCAGCACCACCTCCAACAACAACATCCGGCTTCGCACAACCAGCTTCCGCCACATCTTCACCACCAACAGCAGCAGCAGCAGCAGCAAAATCTTCCCCCTCACCAACAACACATCCACCACCACCAGCACCAACACCAGCTCCACCAACAGCATCAGTTGGCTCACCACCACGCCGCCGCTTCGGGGCAGCAGCAACACCAGCAACACGGCCCGGCTCAGCAACTGCCGCTGCCAGCCCACCCCGTGCAGTTCCACCCGATGCAGTTCGGCCAGTTCTCGTCAGATATGAACCAGTATCCCATGTCAAGGCCTCTACCACAACAATCGCTCCAACAACCCCCGCAGCAGCAGCAGCAGCAGCAACAGCAACAGCAACAGCAGATGCACCACCAGCTTCAGGGCCCCCACCAGTCTTACGCCAACTTCCAGCGCCAGCCGGCTCCGTTTCCTCCTCGTCCGGCCCGGCGCAATATTGTGCAAGACGACACCGCCTCCGATCCTAGTCGCACTGCCCATACTCTAACCGCGTGCTGTCGCTGTCGCCAGGTCTGTGTTCCCGCTTCCCCACTCTCCCCCTCCTCAGTCATATCTCAGATCGCTACATAGGAAGCGCAAGTAACTGACACATACTTATCCACCAGAGGAAAACCCGCTGCGATCCAACCCTCCCCCGCTGTCTCCCCTGCGAACGATCCGGCTCCGTCTGCGAATACTTCGATACCGCCAAGGGCCACCGTATCAACCGACAATATGTGGTCCGCCTCCAGGACCGTGTCCGCGCTCTCGAGGCCGAGCTCAGCCACTTCACCGACGAAGCCGGAGACTACCCCCGCGACAGCGAAGATGTGGTGCGCCGCGGAGGACTGGTGCGTCTGGGGCAGATGGGCGAAACCCCGCGATACCTGGGCCCCAGCAGCGGGATTGCCTTGACCCGGCTGATCATGGAACGCGCCAAGCTGTTTACCGAGTCGAAGAGCATCTCCGATCTGATTCCCGATGTCCGCGCCCGGCGCCGCGATCGCATGCAGTCTATTGTCATGATGGACGCCCCCCGCAAGAAGAGTTACCCCGTGATCAGCGAATTCCCTGCCGAGAACCTGCCGACGCGCGGCATCGCCGATAAGCTTGCCGATGTGTTCTGCCAGAAGGCCATGACCTTCTATCCTATTCTTCACGAGAAAAAGTTCCTGCAGGACCTCGACGAGGTGTACAACGGCTCGAAGGATCCTCACAAGAACTTTGTGGTGCGCATGGTGCTGGCCATTAGTCTGCAGAAGCTCGACCCCCAGTACGCCGGTCTCTCGGACTCGTACTATCTCGCGGCCATGAAGTACTTTGAAGAGTGTGTGCACCCCAAAGACCTGCGCACGCTGCAGTGCCTAGCGCTGCTCGGCCAGTACTCGATGATCACGCCGACGCGGTCCGCGGCGTATTTCGTCGTCGGGCTCGCCGCGCGCATCTGCCAGCAAGAGGGGCTGACAGACGAGAAGACAATTGCCAACGGCTACTCGTCGACCGGCAAGGTCGACGCGCTGACGCTGGACCTGCGGCGGCGGCTGAGCTGGGTGGCGACCGGCATGGAGCAAGGGTTCGCGCACGTGATGGGGCGGCCGAACTTTGCCAAGGGCGACAACGACATCAACATCGACTTCTTCTCGGCCGTCGACGACGAGTACATCACCGAGGACGGCATTCTCGACGGGCCGGTCAGCCACAAGAAGGTGGCGTCGATCCACTTCCACAAGATGCGCATCCTGCAGGCCGAGGTGCGGCGCACGCTGTACGAGAAGAAGCGCGATGAGCCGGCCGATAACAGCCATCCGTGGTTCGGCGAGATGGAGCAGAAGATTCGGGATTGGGTGGATGCCGCGCCGGAGAACCCGCCGTGGTGCAAGCACCTGTAAGTTGCCTTTCTTCACTGTAGTTGTTTCCCTCAAATCCAAGTCGCCAGTGGTTTTATCGGCACGTTCAAATCACCAGTACTAACCCTCAGTCTCCTTCCCAGCTTCGAGTCGAGACGCCACCAGATGATCATTTTCATGTACCGGCCCTCTCCGCAGATCCCGAACCCGTCCGACAGCGCTGCCCTGGCGTGCTTCGAGTCCTCGGCCACCATAATCAACGGCTCCAAGGCCCAGCTCGATGCCGGCCAGGTCGACCTGACGTCAATCTTCCTGCTGGTGCTCTCCATGTCCGTCAACTGCCTGCTGTGGACCCTGGCCTACTCTGAGGTGCGCGCGGTCCACTCCAAGGACGAAGCCGAGATGCTGCTCGACAAGGCGCTGGACATTCTCGAGGTGTGCGCCGAGCGGTGGCCGGGTGTCGGATCGGCCTTCGAGCTGTACTCGATCCTCGGCAAGGCGTGCATGCGCAGCTACGAGTCGTCCGAGAGCGCCAGCCCGTCGTTCGCGAATGCACTGGCCTCGTCAACCGAGAGCTCGGTCTCCCTCACACCGCAGCCGGAATCCGCCCCGTCGCAAACATCCACAGACCCGTCGTCCAGCTCGATGCCGCCGGTGCCGGTGTTCCCGCCGCACACGGTTGCGCCGCAGTTCAACACGGTGTTCAACGCGCCGCCGGAGGCCATGACGGCGTTTACGTTCAGCGAGGAGAGCCCGTTCGGCGGCGGCGCGGGCGGGCAGCCGACGTTCCGGTCCAACTCGATCTTCTTCAACCCGGCGTCCAACGGCAACGAGGGCCGGCGCATGTCGCACTTCCCGCCTGACGCCGAGCTGGCCGCCAACGAGAGCCCGGACGCGGTGCCGCCGTTGCCGGAGAATGCACGGCGAAGGCTGGCGGCCGCGGCGATGATGAACGCGGCAGATGCGGCGGCAGCGGCGGCGGCGGCTGCTGCTGCTGCTGCTGCTGC
>LNGL01000034.1:374587-386107 GCA_001510565.1 Knoxdaviesia proteae
AGACTCGGCGCCCAGCTCGCCGATGCCGGGCTCGGCACCGGCGCCGCTGGGGGTGCCGTCGGGGGTATCTTTCGGCGGGACGGGCGGGCCCACGTCGTCGATCGAGCCGGAGTGCTCGCGCGCCTTGGAAGACCCGGACGCCGCGCCCGACGACACCGCCGTCGACGCCAACGAGGCATCCGAGTGCAGCCCGTGCAGCTGGGACGCAATGCGCGGGGCCAGCGGCTCCAGACTCGACTTGCGCGGCGGGTGGGCCTGCATGGGGCCGGCGGCCAGCAGCGGCGACGCCATCTCCAGCCGCGGGCTCATGACCTCCTCGACCCCCGGCCCGCCGCCGTCCTCGCCAAACTGCAGCATGATGCTCTGGATCTCCGACCGCGAGCCGGCCTCCTGGTCGTCCTCGCTCGTGTAGCGGCGGTCGTCGTCGCCGTCGCCGCCGCGCAGCGGCGACATGTCGATCGACACCTGGCTGTCGGCCCGCGCGTGGTGGTGGTGGTGGTGGTCGGCGGCGCGGCGGCTGCGGGTCGAGCTGTCGGCCGTCGACGACGTGCGGGACGGCGGCTGCGAGGTGAACGGCGTGGACGGCGTTGGGTCGACGTACGACGGCGAGAGTTGGTCGGGTGGCAGCAGGAGCTGGTCAGCGTTGAGGGAGAGCGGGTGCGGCGACTTGTCGGGGGCGGTCGAGGAAGAGTCGGGAACGGCGAAGTGAGACGGTTTCAGCGTGGCCACCGAGGCTGTGAGCAGGTCAGACGAGTCATCAGCAGCACCGGTCGAGGCAGTCTCGGCGGAAGCTTCAGAGCCAGTTTCCGGGGCTGCGTCGGGAGCTGGCGGGTCGGGGGAGAGGTCGATCACGTCACCGGCGGCGGCTTGACGGAGAGGCATCATGGCGGCGTTTTTGGAAGTCATGTCGAGACGGGCCGGCCCATTTTTCACGGGGGGGGGACGTCGGCGAGGAGAGATCTAGGACTCGGAGATATACTGTGGCTCCGGGGGTCAATCACGGCGGTTCGAGAGAGAGAGACAGAGAGAGAGACAGAGAGAGAGACAGAGAGAGAGACAGAGAGAGAGAGTGCTCAGATGAGGCGGTGAAAGTCAACACAAACGCACTGAGAGAGGTCGTCGAGATAGGGAGAAGGGGACGATATAAGATTAAGAGAGGGATTAAAAGAAGAGGAACCCCCCCAGGATGCAAGAGTGGAGAGAGCGAGAATATAAAGTTGTAGGATTGCTGCAGTAGGATTAGGTATATCGATTCGGTTCAGGTGATAAACAGATTTATATAGGAGCCAGAGCCAAACGAGAGCTTCAAGATAACGAACCCCCAAAACACACGACAGCCCTAAAGAGAGGCGAAGAACCAAAGAAGGATCTAGAACACACAGAAAGGAAGAGGCAGCGAGGATTATTAGATAGGAAGAGCACTTCGCGAGAATAAAAAAAAGAAAAGAAACAGCACGATCACAAGCGACAGCAAGAGGGTGAAGAAGAGTGTTGACGGAGAGAAGATGAAACGTGCCACAAGATCTTGCTGTTCAGGCGAATCGTGACTTTTAGGCGTGAGCGCTCTTTCCTGCGCTGTTCAGGCGGTCTCGCGCCACTGCAGACGGACCGGCAAAACTCGGTGCTTGTCAGGTGACGACGGCTGGCGGGGCAAAATGTGCGTGGCTGGGTGGATTGGGGAAGGGGAAAAAGAAGAAAAAAAAGGGAAAAAAGGGTGCAGAAAATGGTGGAGAAGCAGTGGGAAGCTTGGGAAACACGTCGGATGCGGAGCGGGGTGAACCCCTCTCTGGCCAGCTGGTGGCAGCTGACACGCCTGGCCTGGCCGTTGGGGTCTAACCCTCAACCCTAAGTGTGGCTGTGTGTCACGACGACGAGAAGACACTGATATGAACAAGTGGACAAGATCTGCACTTTTACCGCAACGGCCTACGTACATGTCTGAAGGTCTGGCTAGGGACGCTTCCGAAAGCAATCTGTATACAAAAAGCGAAATATCCACACAGAACAGTATACAGCGGCATCGCGAGCCCCGGGAATAGGAGAACACCCACTGCCACCCAATCTTCACACAAGAACAGAGAACACACGAGATCCAACAGGGGAGAAAGATATCTATAGCAACGATGATGGAAAAGCTGAGAAAAACGGCAATGGTGGAGGTATCACAATGCAAGAATGCGCAAAAACAGAAACCAAAAACAAAAAAAAAAGAAAGAAAGATCGAAAGGATGGAATCGAGACAGCCTCACAGGAAATCGCCAGCACAACAGCACACAAGACGCTTTACGCCGCGTGCTTCTTGCGCCGCGGCAACACCCGCAAGAACCGCCGCACGCCCGTCTCCTCATCGTCCCGCACTTTTTCGTCATCCTCGTCCTCGTCCTCCTCGTCTTCGGCGTCGCTACCCTCCACCGCCGACCGCAACGCCGTCTGCTCCTCCGCCACAATGCTGCGCAGCCGCGCCTTGACCAGCGGATCCTGCTCCATCTCCTGCCACGTCTCCAGGTCCCACTCGTCGTCGTGGCCCCGCCGCCGCCGCGACCACTGCCCGCCGCCGCCGGCCTTCCCGTCGGCCACCGTGCTGCTGCCCGTCTCGTCGCCCATCGGACTCGCCGAGCTGTTCCGCATCCCGGAACCCCCGGCGCCAGCGGCCACACCGTCGCCGTCGGCATCCTCGGACGCGTCGCTCCCGCGCGGCCACATCCGCCGCCGCCGCACAATCCCCGACTGCAGGATCTTGACCTTGAACACCTTCAGGCTGAACTCCAGCAGCCCCAGCGTGCCCAGCACCGCGAACAGCGTGGCCCACCACGCCGGGTCGGCGCCGAACGTCTTCGTGAAGCCGTCGGCAATAGCGTAGATCGACGGCTTGTGCTCGTAGACGCTCGACAGCAGCAAATTCCACGCCCACCAGCCGCCGGTCGTCACGAAGAACGACACCATGATGATCGTCGTCTTGTAGTGCGTCTCAAATATGAACAGCTTCCAGTTGATCCACAGCACGCCAATCGTGAACGACAGGTCCGAAATCGCGTACAGCCCGTTGTCGCTGGTCATAGCAAAGCGGCCGTAGCCTGCCCACACGCCAAAGTACGCAATCACGCCCTCGACCGCCCCCAGAAACATCCACCGCCCAAACTTGAAGATGTTGAGGCCCTTGTTCCGCTGGCCGTAGCAGTACAGCTCCGGAACCGCGAGGAGCGTCTCGGCCCGCAGGTCCTGGTCCCAGATACCGAAGCAGATCACACACAAGCTCGTAAACAGCGTGTTGAAGACCGTCAGACTGGTGGATTCGTACAGCGATGTGCCCGTGTAGCCGTTGGAGCGCTGGTACAGCGCTGTCGGCAGGTAGAAAAACATCTCCTTCCAGAACGTCGCCAGAATGAACTTGGCCACGCGGCTGTAGTTCCACCGTCCATGAACCAGCAACAACCGCTGCAGGAACCGGAATTGTGCAATGGCAAAATCCGCCACACGCGCCGCCTGCAGGCCTTCTTTGCCAGAGATACCCACCCCCACGTGGCTCTCCGCAATCATTGCCAAGTCATTGGCACCGTCACCAATGGCCAGCGTCAGGCCGCGGTGGCGGAGCCGGCCCTTGAGCTTGCGGATCTTGGATCTGACAGTCCGCACCAGCAGGGCCTTCTGCGCGGGCGACGCACGGCAGCAGATGACAGAGTCCACCAACGGCATCACCGAGTAGAAGAGCATCGACAGCTCCGACGACTTCTCCACAATGCCGAGCGTGTGGCCGTCGATGACCACCACACTGTGGACAGCCTCCGTCTGCACGTCCTCGGCAATGCCGTGCAGCTGGTCGGCCACCGAGCCCTTCGCGGCATCCAGGATGAACATGTCCGATCCCGGCTGGCAGATCCGGGCCGAGTGCGCAATGTTGATAGCCGTCTCGCGCTTATCTCCCGTCAGCATCCAGATTTTGATATTGGCCCGCCGCAGCTTGTCAATGGTCTCCGGCACGCCGTCCTGGAGCTTGTCTTCAATGGCAGACGCACCAACCAGGTCCAGCGACTGTTCCACCATCTCTCCTGCCGCTTCAATAAGCTCTTGTCGGTTCACTAGGCTGGTCGTGGCATCGTCGTAGATCTTTTTCCAGTTCCGATAGTCCGCGTCGGTCAGGAACCGCTGAGCATACACCAGCGTACGCAGACCCTCGGAGGCAAAGTCGTCAAGGTGCTTGAAGCAGCGCGTGAAAGTCGCCGACTCGTCAAAGACCACAGCTTCGTCGAGGAACCCGAACTTCTCAGGCAAAAGTTGCGAGCCGTAGTTCGGTGTTGACAAGTAGCTCGAGCTCACCTCGAGAGATGTGCGGCCTGCTGCCATCGAATGCCGTGGTCGATCCTCGCGTTCCCGAACAACAAACGTGTCCAGCTCGAACGACTTGCTGCGCCCGCTCTGACTGATGGGTGGGGGGTGCCGGCTCGAGCTCGCCGCAGCCGTGTCGCCGCCCGCAGCCGACTGCTGTGCACGTACCCGTCTAAGGTTGAGACTCTGCCGCACTCCAGGGTTGTTCATAGGATCCTGCAGACTGCGGCGCATCATCTCGTGCTCAACATCGGCACTCCTCCGCACTTCTGAAGCCGCCTGGCGAGCGAGCGACGCCTGCTTCAGTCTCGGCAGGATAGCCGAGTCGGCTCCCTTGCAGATGATGCAGATACGGCCGTCGGGGTATTTGAGAACGATCGACATGCGCTTACGGGTGCTGCTGAACTCGATGACGTCGAGGATCTGGTACACCTGGGTCTCTTCACGGCCCATGTCGTTCGTGACGCGAAGGGTCACCGTCTGCGAGTTGCGTCCAATGACAACGTAGCCAAGCTCCTTTGCGGCCTGGACCAATGCCAGCTCGTCCGGAGAGGACGCCTGGTACACAAGATCGTCGCCCTTTTGCTCGGGGAGACAAGTATGGCACAGAGCCATGGCCAGGATATACTGCTTGGCTTTGCGCGCAAAGAGAGTGTGAGGTTTTAGTCGGATGTATTCCACCAGATCGGCAGTGGTGACTTCCGGCTGGATGTGGTCCGGACGTCCCGTAGACCGCCACTGAGACGACGAGCGCCGGTTCATGGTGTTCATAGATGCCCGGGGAAGACCCGAGTCCGGGCCAACATCGTCTTCCAAGATGGCCAGAGACCGTCGGTTAGGCTTCTCTGGAGACTTGGCCGATGTCTTGTCGCGGAGAGTAGGAGAGAGGAGAGACTGGTTTTGCGGCGGCAGAGGCTTCACAGGGGTGATTGTGAGCGAAGGTCGCGGCGCCCCAGCCGTGGGGGACGACATCATGGTTGCGGCGGGGGGAATAACGCTGATGACTTCTTCAAACATGGGATCCGTGGGCAAGGTAGGCAGATCGGCTTCGTGGAGCCAGGCGGTTCCCGCAATGCTGACCTTGCGGAACTTCATGACGTTCTCGGTCAGCGTGCCGGTCTTGTCGGTGAAGACATATCCGATTTGGCCGAGGTTCTCGATAATGGTGTTCGTGTTACACCGGGCCGGAGTATCGGAAACCTTGTCGTACATGCCGATGTCTGAATTCATCAACAGCATCTGGCCAACCTTGACGATTTCCAGGCTCACGTACAGCGAGAGGGGGATGATGTTGTTAAACTGGATGATAAACGCAATGACGATTTGGTAGAAGGGAACGTGGGCGTCGTCCAGGTACCAGGACTTTTTCTCGGTGCTGCGCTGCCATATCAGGTAGCCGACGGAAACGCCCATCGATAAGGTGACGACGTACAGAGCCAAGACCACGACGATCTTGTTCGCGATGCGCTCCATGGCGGGCTTCTTGGCGCTGGGGTGCTGGTTTGCGTTGAGACCTAAGAAAGAAAGACGTTAGTTTCAGGGATCCATGCACGGCGGCGTTTGGGTGTGTGGCGTAGGAAAGGTGTGAGCCAGCCAGCCATTCCAAAATCCTGGGTGCAGGAGAAAATCAGACAAAGAAGAAGACTTACGGATCTTGCACTCTTCACCGGTATTGACCACGAGACCAATTGCGTGCTCGGTGTTTCGGATAACACACCCGCGATACACAATCTCGTTGAGCGTAAGTGGCATGGTCTTGTCACCGCAGGTCACGCGACCATTGAACTGGTACAGGTCGGGGTTCGGATCCTCGCAGACCAGTTCGGCGTCGGCAGCCAAAATGTTCTCGATCGACGAGCAGTCGGGAATGATGGGAGAAACCTGTTTGCTCTTCAGGTTTGTCTCGCCATCCAGAGCCATGGTTTCGACAAATACGGCGCCGTCTTCGCCCGACGAGTGCAGCAGGATCAGATCGGCGGGGACAGCCTCGTCGCGGTCGAGGCGGACGACGTCGCCAACGTTTAGATCGCACCAGTTTGTCGGAAACCAGCGGAAGCCGTTGAACTCTTCGTCGATTTCTCGCACGGGTTCTTCCTTACGGCGGCGCAGGAACGGGATGCGGATGTTCTTTAGGGCCTCGCGTTTACTGGCAGCTGCGGCGTTTACGGATGAGACCTGTTTCAAAATCATGGCTTTTGTCGCGTTTTCCACCATGTCCAGACGGTAGCGGCGGTAGTCGTCGAAGCCTTCTTTGGCGATTGTCACCATGACGAAGAACAGCAGGGGCGCAATGGTGGTGTAGGAGCCCGTGGTACTGAGACCCGGGATCATTTGCGGGATACCGACACATAGGAAATAGAAGTTGCCGATTCGCGAGAACTGGAAGAGGATCTGTTTTGGAAGGAAATCCCAAATGGTGTATCTAGAAGTGCGAATGGAGTTGCCGACGTACGGACGTTCACGGCGATCGTCGATAAGCGGAGTGTCGCGTGCCGGATCGAGGGGAACGTGGCGGCCATCTTTCGACGGGGGCAGAGCACCGGTAGGTAATAGAAAGGCGGGAAGCACGGAAAATGCAGCAGATTTGGCGGCTTCCGTTATCCTGTAGCCCAACGGAGGTTGCGGCTCGGAAGATTCGGGCTGGAGCTGGGTGGGGATGGGCGTAGACAACGATGTCGTCGAGGGAGTCACTGGGGCGTTTGTAACGTGGGCTGTTTTCTTGTCGGCCTCCGAGACAGAGGCCTCAGGAGGGTTTGCCATGTTATCGGCGCCGGAGCGAGAGAGAGGCCGGAAGCAATGGCGACGTAAACACGGGGGTCATGAGACACGCGATCGATACCATCCAGAACAGATATGTAGGGGGGAAACAGGAAGAATAAGATAACAATAAAAACGAGAGAAAAGGCAGCCAACTCTATGGCTCTTCCGTTTAGAAAGAGTCGGGCTGATAGGCGATGGTTCCTTCTAGGCCAGAAAGGAAAAAGATGGAGGAGGAAGAAGAAAAGAAGAAGAGGAAGAATATGCAAAATTTAGAGCTTCGAAAACGAGGGAGAAGGAACCAAACGAATGGAATCTCGGAAGTCGAGGAATACCGTACGAACAGACAAATCTCGTACCGAAAGACTTTGGAGAGAAAGAGAGAGAGTTGTCAAGGATGGCCGGAACTGGGGGAAAAGATGGCCAGCATAAGCTGTAGGGAGATTTTTATTCCTGGACGGTGGTAAGTGCACAGGCAAAAAGAAAAAAATAACACTGGTACAAAAGTGGACCAAACCACAGACAGGACACGAGAGCGGAAAAAGGAAGGGAAAACAGGAAGAGCCGCCCCAATAGAGAGAACGAGGGCAAGAGAAAAAGAAGAGAAAATGTCCGAGGATATCAAAAGGAACAATTGACACTTTGGGCGCCCTAGAAGCTGGAGTAGAACGATTGTAGAGCAGGGAAATAGAGGAATCAAGAAGTAACGTGAGCAGATGATTTCTGAAGTTTTGGCCGGGAGGTTGCGTGTTGGGGGTGGATCGAGGTTGTAGGAGTGGCAAAACGAAGCTCGTATCCTGCCATCCACCAGGAGGAGAAAGATAGGGAGAGAGAGAGAGAGAAATGGACAGCAGCGTGTCGCGTTTGAAGGCCGGGGAGGATGGGCTTATCGATGGTCGTTCAACAGCACGATTGAGAAGGCCGAAGCGGAACAATCTTAGTGAAGGAGTCCAGAAACAATATACGTATATGTATATATATGTGTGTGTGTGTGTGATCACAGATCAAATCGACGCGTGTTTGTTCTGGAAGCAAAACACATCCGACAAAGCGGATTGCGGAATGCAGGTTCGAAAGAGTCGAAAGAAGCACCGAGTGTGGCTTGGAGGTCCGAGGCTCTGGGGGATAGCGGACGGATAGCTAAGAGATGCAGGGCCTGGGCGGCGGCGGGCCAAGCATAGGCGATCCTGCAGTGAGTGGGTGTCAATAAGAAACAGTGCAGATGGCCCCAGACCGGATTTCAAGCTTTCCATGTGGTTGCAGAGGCCCAGCGTGGGTTTGGGTTGGAAGTGAGACCTTCCTGCTTGTTGTTTATCTTCTCTCGGCCCTTTGGTCAATCAATGTGCTCGTCGATCCCCTGCTCAGAGTTTAAATAAGGGCAGTAGCAACATGGAGAGCACACAAAAAGCTGGAGACTCTAGGGAGGGGATCTCGGCGAATGGATACCTGCAGGGTGGTGGACTGGTGGTAATCAAACCCAGCATGACAAGAGCCAAGCAGACACGCCGGAGAGCGATAAGCAAAAGTGCTGCAGCAGCCACACAATCCGCCGAGATCGAGCGAAGTTAGGATGACGAATTGGCGCGCCGTTTGTTCTGTCGCTGCGTCTGCCCTCGTATGGTCGGATCCGGCTACAGAATCGACAAACCCTAACTGGTATCTGTGGGGATTCTTTGGTACGTGGCCTTGTCGTCAGTGGCTGAAAGGCTGACGTTGAAGGGCGGAAAGGCCGGCGAGAATCTGCTAGAGAAGCGGGAATCGGAAATCGGCGGGATTCCGGGGCGAGGTTTAAAAGTCCGGGGTGCGCCAGATATTTATAATGCAAGAGGGAAGACAGAATACGAAGACAATACCGGTGTGACAAGCGATGTCAGGAGGGTTAGGGCAGGTTTTAAGACGGAAGGAGCGCTCTGCCACCAAGCGCGCGTGAAAGCAGCGAAGCAAGCACGCCGGCGCCGCCAAAGAAGAAAAAACCCGGGATGAAAGCAACAGTCGGCAGTGGACAGTAGCCGCAAGAGACGCGAACCGGACGGCCACAAGACCCGTTGCAGGAGGTCCTCTACACGTACATGTACATACGATTGTGCGGGGGGACGAGGGCCAAACAACAGAGACACGGGGTAGTGCTACAAGCAGGTGAATCATGGGCAGCCGCTAAAAGAAAGAAGTGGGAAGGGGCTGGTGATGGGGAAAGTCGCGGTGAACAGGACAGAAAGAGAAGGAGCCACGAGGGAGTGTCTGAGGGCAGGTGCCAAGCACAACCGCCTGCTGCATTTAACGATGCACAAAGAAGCGGCGTAAAAAATAAAAAGATAAAATAAAAAATAAAAAGGAATAAACAACGGCCGACTGCCTGATTTTCAGGTTGCGGTGGTGGGTGGTGTGGTGTGTAATGTGTGCTTCCTGGCTAAGTTTGAGCAAACGGTCGCGTGGGCGATTTTTCAATGTAACGGCCGATGGAAGGAGAGCAGCAAGCAGCATGAAACAAAACGAGAAGGGCAAACAGCCCATCATGCTCGATGGATGCAGCCAAGTGCACCGCTTCTGCGGGTGTGGTGTGATTGGCCGGTGCCGATGCAGGCTTCGGCCGGGTGGTTGAAAAAAAAAGATAAAAAAAAAATATATATATATATATATATATATATATATAAATAAAATAAAATAAAATAAAAGGCCGTGGCCCGATTTTGATTGCGGTAACTGCACAGTCAGTCGAGTTCAGCTTGGAGGGAAGGAGCAGGGCGGGTCTGGCGGGTTCTGCTTCCGGTGAATGGGAGAGAGAAGATGTCCCGTGATTCCTTCCGAGAGGACAGAGAAGGAAAGTGTGACCTGCTTGCTGTCTCTGGTCGCTCCTTCTGTTTCTCTCCCGTGCAACATACACAACGCACCACCCTCCCGAAGCCGAAGCCGGACCCGCGAGCGCCGATGGTGGCAACTGCCAGTCGGGCACGATCTGCGTCTGCCATCTGGCAACTCCTGGCAGGCGAGAACTGGGACACATACACGGAGGACGACGAGAGCAGGTACCTAAGTACCTCTGCACATACAGTCGATGCCACATCGCATGAAGAAGGCCGGTCTTCACATCTGGTGATGGATGTGATACATTTCCCCGTCGGGGATAGATCGCACCAAGCAGGATCGCCCGGAACTTCTCCTGCCTCGTTGATTCCACACTGTACGCTAATCGTCACTATAGCGTTTTTTTTGCCGCTGATTTGCGTGGAGACCTCCCCTCGCCGCCCCCCCAGGTTTGGGGCTATGCAACGTTCAAGCCATGGAAATAAAGGTGCGAGGGTTTTAAGCTTGGTTCACCTTAACAAGCGATAAGGGGTGGTCTGCAGCTGTTCTGCTTTTGGCTACAGGGGCGCTCTCATGCTGGCGGGAAGTAGCCGGAAGCACAGAAAGAGAGAGAGTTAAAAAAATAAAATTAAAAAAAATAAAAAGAATTTAGTTTAATAATGATAATAAAGAGAGCACGCATACTACTCAGATCCGACCGGAATGCACAAGCAATAACAGCCAGATAGCGACCATGAGATTTATCATCTCCCCAGGCTAAAACACCGCCGCCGTTCGTGCGAGTCGCTAAAGACAAGAAGAATTGAGAAAGCTGGAAGGCTACTCTCTCGCTCTCGCTTCGTCAGTGGTGGCTTGCCCCTGGACGCCGAGAGCCGGTCAGTCGTCGAGTCTCGCCGGAGCCTGCGCCGCCGCCGTTTCCTGGACGGCCGGACTGCATTCCCCCCTGAACTAATATACAGCACATGCCGGTGGCTGACCGGCCGGAAAATACTGTCACTACTGTGTTCTAGGGGCAGATCTGGTTTGATTCCAGGGCACTGGGCGCCGGAACATACGCCTATCAAACAGCGCCGTTGGTGAAACTGCCGGCGCCTAGGGTTGGAATATAGGGTTGGATCTAGATCAGGGTTCGCAGGAACACCGACGAGAAGGATCGTGAAGTTCATGATTCGTTTCCAACTGCTAATCGAGGTATTAATATGTATATCCAGTTCTCATCAAGCGGCCTCATCCAGCGCCCCGCTGCCCTACACCAGCACAAACTCCTCCGCCGGCAACATCCCGTCCCACAACCTCGCGAGCTCATCGCTGTAATCCACGCCAACCAGACAACACGCCCCCACAAGCTGCACGCAGCCCTCCGGCCCACCACCCGTGCTGGTGTCCGCGCGGGCCGCCGGCCGCACGACAATCGGACAGCCGACGCCGGGGATGATGGCCACGGCGTCGCCCTCGGCCACCAGCGGCGGGCCGAACCCGACCTCGCCGGCCGCCGTCTCGAACAGCTGGCGGCCCTGCAGAAACGCCAGCGCGAGGTTGCACCGCCGGAACGCGTCGAGGTAGCGCGTCGACATGCGCGACCGCGTGCGCGCCGCCGCGCCCCACGTGATGCTCGCCTGGGACACCAGCGACGTTGTC
>LNGL01000034.1:387018-410152 GCA_001510565.1 Knoxdaviesia proteae
GCGTAGTGCGCGACAGGTCCGCGCCAAGCTTGGTATCGCAGATGCCCAGGAACCCGTAGATCTTGTCGCGCGGGTCGGCCGACAGCGTCGAGCGGTACAGAATCGGCGGCAGCAGGGCGTACGTCTCGATCCCCGGCGTGCGGCCCTGCACGGTGTCTTTCGCCGCGAGTAGCCGCGAGAACTTGAAGAACAGCGAGAAGTCGGTGCGCGAGCTGAGCCGCTCCCACACCGGCGGCGGCAGGTCGGGCGGCCGGCTGACCCAGCCCTCCTTCAGCTGGGCCAGCCAGGCGTCGACGCGCTGGATGGCCACGTCGTCGACCACGCAGCCGCCGGCCACGAACCACACGCGCTGCGCCAGCATCATCTCCTGCACGATCCACGCGCGCGTCCAGTACTCGTTCAGCTCGATGTCGGCGATGGCGTCGAAGAACGCCTCGCCGCGCGCGCGGTCGGCGCTCGCAAACGGCAGGTCGCTGTCCAGCAGCCAGCGCGGGTCGACGTTCTTCGCCGTGATGTACGGGCTGAAGGTGATCTTCTGGAACATCAGGTTGATCAGGAACAGCCCGTGGCGCGCCCCCGTGCCGAGCCACGCCAGCACCGCCTGCGCCTTGCTGTAGATCGGCGCCATCAGCTGGACCTGGCGCTCGCGCTCCCGCCGGTCAGACTGGTTGATGCATAGCGCGTCCACCCAGAGATACTCTACGAGCGTCAGCGCGCCTTTTCCCGGCCGTTGGCGCGGAGTCTGCAGTCCGCGCCCGATATGTGCCAGTGCCGTAGCCAGGTTGGCAGTCACAAATACTTTCTGGCCGTTGACGGTGATCGGCACGCGCGGGGCCTCGGGGTCTCCCCAGACGTAGGAGATGGCGTGGAATTTAATGTTGGCCTGGTTCAGCGTCTCCACCGACAATTCAAACTTGGGCGGTGTCGGCGTGTCGTCCAGATCCAGCTCCGACGCCGACGATATGCTGCTGCGCAGATCCGGCCGGATGACCTTGAGAAGCCGGATCTGGCGCTCGTATTCATTCAGTGGTTGATAGAGGCTTTGGGAGTGAGGCGGCTTGCCGTACTGCGACGAGAACGACGACTCGGCTTTGGCCCATGATCTTTGCACGGCACCGCCGCGGTGACGCCGGCGATTTGACGAGTGTGGTCCAGACATGTTGCAAAGTGTTATTCCATTGCTGCCATACACCCAGAAGTTCGACGAGACAAGATCACAGGGCTTCTCCAGACCCGGAGATGCGCGAGGAACTTGAGTGAAGCGACGAGGGAGATTGAAGCCGGTGTTATAAATCAAGTTTCGTTGCGAAAAAGAAGGCACACCGACTTGTGGCAAACGAGAAGCGCCTGTCCAGTTCCAGACCCTCCCCAGATTCGGAGAAGAGAGACAGATTGAAGCCACCGAAGATGCATGGGAAAAGTTGTTTTTTCCGCATCTGCACAGCCCTTCTCGTTAAAAACCCTGTGCCTCTAAATAACCACATATGTGAGATTATTAAGGCCAACCCTAACCCTAACTAGCCCCCCTTCTCAACAGAGGTTTCTAGTAGCTCCGGAGTACATTGACGACCACAGGCACAGCCTTTACAGCATTGGCCCGGAAGATTAAATAGGCCAGCGAGGAAGGATTTTGTGCAGATCACCGAGACATGCCGGACCAGCCAGGCTGTCATCGGCAGGGCTTCTGCAGTAACACGAGTTCAGTATGTGTGTGAGTGTTTGATTGCTGACTGGATACAGGCGTTGTCTCTCCTCCATGATAGGGAGAAAGCTTTCGAGGCAGTTGAGATAGGAAGTAAGAGAGAGACATGTTGCATAGTGACCTGGTGTGGGCAACTTGAAGGCTGAGGCTGGAAAGACCTGGGTTATACCCTAGGGGGGTTTCACTATCATGAACCAGGAATAAAATAAAGATCAAAAACATTCTTTTTGAAAGGGAGGACAGCCCAACCTTCGAGAAATATCTGAATGTCTAAAGAAGTGCAGACACAGGAATTGCTTCGCCGAATCGCCGAGATGCTGAGAAAATCTGTTTCCGCCTTGAACAAAGGAAGCCTCTAGTCGGCAGAAGCGAGCCAGACCGAGTCCTCGTTCTTGTACCGGACGTCCCGAGTTGCTTCTATCCAAGCTGGGACACAGGCCAGCAGTCGGAAAACATAGCATACCCACGCACACGCACAAAGTATAAAGTGCGAGCAGCCTACGACTAAGCCAGTAGATCCCAGACTAGGTTGTGTACCACATAACATCCTGATACAGAAAAGAACAATAAAATCAGAAGAACAAGCTTTCGCAATCGATCCATTCTCGCTTTCTAAGCCCATAATACCCCCCAACCCCCGAAAAAAAGAAACACCGCACGGGATAGCGGCAGTAGGAGCAGGATTTCCGCATCCCGATACCAGCCCTATGCCCGAACTGCACTCAACGAGCCGTGCTTCTAAGCGCATGTGTGTCGAAATGACGGATCTCGGCCCGCCCGACAGTCGCTCGGTTTGTTCGATGCATCGGGTAGAGTCGGTGGTAAGCACAGCAGACCCGGACGATGCGTCGGCGAGGAATACCACCACCGCAGCGGAAGCTGACACCGAGCCGGCCAGCCTCAATGCCGGGGCCGTAGTCTCAGCCCACTCGGCAGATCTGCCCGCGAGTGCTCCCGGTCGAGTGGAGCGTGACGCGGGACCAGCCAGCTTGAATGCCGGGATGAGAGTCGCAGCACCCGTGGGCGACGGAGAATATTGCCTGCAGATACTATCACCTGGCTCTTCCGAGCAGTGCAATGCAGAGCAAGTAACTTTGCCGGCGAGTGATACCACCGCTGGAACGGAAGGCGATACGACGCCAGCCGGATTCAACGCCGCGGTCATCCTACTGGAAGGCCGGGGAGACCGCCGTTGGAACATGATGCCATCCAGATTGGCGGCAGATTCCCCGGCGAGAAACACCGCGGTCGGAGTGGAAGATGACGAGAGACCAACCAGTAATGCCGGGTTAATAGTCACAGCGCACCCGGCGGGTTTGTCAGTGAGTCACACCACGACTAAAGTGGAAGGGGACACGGGGCCAGCCAGAGTTAATGCCGTGGTGGTAATCGCAGCACCGGTGGGCCGAGCGGGGCGCCGCCCGCAGTTCAAGAAATCCTGGTTCGAGATGCAGCCCAAGGACAACCACGACGTGCTTCTTGCGTCGGCGCGACATTCCAAGCGACCGTATGCCAAAATTACCGGCCCAGACCCGCCCGGCAGTGGCCGGAGGTGTTCTGCAGAACAAGTCGGGCGCTGCATCATCAATCCAGACCTTTCAGATCCGCTGGCGAGTAATGCCATGGCCGGAGTGGAAGGTCACGCGAGGCCAGCCAGAGTTAATGCCCGGCTGGTCGTCACAGCACCACCGGTGGACCGAGGGGAACGCCACCCGCAGTTAAGTCTCGGTGTATCTGGAACGCAGTCCGATGCAAAGACCATCAATCCACCAGCAAGTAATGCCATGGCTGGACAGGAAGACGACGCGAGGCCAGCCAGAGGTAATGCCGGAGTCTTAGTCACAGCACCGGCGGACCGACGAGAGCAGCACCCGCAGAATACATCGTCGTCGTCAGCTCAGCAGCTCGAAACCCACCCCGGGATTCTTTCCACCACGGCGCGGCCCCGCCGCCACACATTCACGAACCTGCAGCTCCAAGCTGGCCAGCTCGACACGAAAATGTCCTTGGGTAGTGACGACGAATCAAAAGCCGGCGACGATGTTCTACATCGCCCAGACGGTTGGTGTGCGACTGAGGAGGTACTTCCCGCCGTACCAGCTGTTGGGGCTACACCAACCGCCGGAGACAAGTTGACTGTTGGTGGTGAAGACCGCGGGCAGAACGTGAAATGGCTTGACAGGAACAGGCAGTCAGGACGACGCACAGTGTTGCCTGAGAGTTATACGTCGACGAAAGCCCGGACCGTCCGAGACCATGGGGCTGGATCCAGTCAATGGAGATGGGAGGCAAGTCTCGGCGGGCAGGGCCGGGAGGCCATTATGCAAGCTGATGTTAGTGCCAGATCAACAGTTCGTTCGGTGACAATTTCGGCCGTTGAAAGGGAATCCGGGGATAAAGAGGCGAGGACGGCAATGTGGGATGGCCTGCGGACTGCGGCGGAGAGCAGCCGTAGTCGATCCGACGATGCGGGAGAGTGCTTCCGGAGTAGAAATTATCTCACGCCGGCCAGGGACGCCCCCAGTAGACCGGGACATGAAGGCTTCAGTCCCGGCCCATGGGGCGGCGAGGGTAACGTGAACAGCCCAGATCGGCACCCAGAACTCGGCTTCCAGCGCGGCGCTGCGGATGCAGATGATGTGATAGCCCGCAGGTCTCCGACCCAGTCTACGAGCCAGAGTCCGGGGTTCACCGCTCTCACATGTGACCGGCCGGCCCCAGAGAGCGACCAGCCAGTATACATGCGAGACATGATCGTCCGGAGCTCGGCAGGCTCGGTGACCCCAGACCAGGGGGCCACGGCCGAGACAGCGTCCGATTGTTTCGTCGCTGGAGATATAGCCTGCGATAATCATGACGCCGAAATCGAGGGGCTCTGCCGTCAGAGTAAAAAGTCTAAAGCTGGTGGCGGCCGGGCCAGCCGGAACGACAGTTCCGAAGTCGAACATTGTGGCCAAGATGGTCTAGAAGGCGGTGTTGGCAGCACGTCCGTGGTCGTATCTTTGGCATTCCCGAGACACGAGTCGACGGGATACGCTCTAGACCATGTTCAGACCTGCCGAAACATGTCCGCCGCGAAGAGGCCTGCGGGAGTCGAGTCAGGGGCCGGCAAGAACGGCGGTGAGATGCCACACTTGAGATCCGCAAGTAGTCTCTCCGAAAAGGAGGCGCACAGCGTCGACCGGGGAAAGTCTAAATGCCCAGCCGTGATCAACCGAGCTAAACACGATGTGTGCTCGGAAGATAAGCTCTCCGCTGATCATAATGAAACAGTTACCGAAGCTCGAGACAACGGTCTGGACTGTAGATCACATATGTCTCATTTGCTTCACGCCCAGGGACATGCGGAATACCAATCTCGAAGAGCCGAAGAGAGTACGTTTTGCACGGGCAGTTGCCAAAACGCCGCTATACCGAAATATCTGTCCGGCAGTCAGCCACCACTGACAAGGCCTGCCAATAACTTCTCCGACCGCTCCAGAGACCCCGTCGTCGAGCGGAACAGTTCTAGGACCGTGGCGGAAGTCAGCCAAAACAGCCACAATGCGGCTGCCGAAGACGAACTCGGCATGCATCCAAGCGTGCCTGAGAGGGCCGTCATTCTGATCTCGGAATACCGCGCCTATAACTCGAACCCACTTGTTGAACGCCTGGCTGAAATAGCCAGGCAGAATGTGATTCTGGCGCCAATGATTGCCGATCATCGGAGTGACATTGACTGCAGCAGGTCCGAGATGTTCAGTGGCCGGGAAACCCCCCATCTTGATCCCGGCCAGTGCCCAAACCACGTCGGGGTTGAGGTCAAGGTGCTCAATATGGACTCCATAAATGCCGCTCTGGAGATAGCGAGTGCGAACCCGGACGAAAAGACCCGAGTCCTAGTGCTGAACATGGCGTGTCCGAGTCGTCCGGGTGGCGGGTGGAAAAGAGGATCGACGGCACAAGAGGAGGCGCTGTTCTATCGCAGTTCGTTGTGCATGAGCATGCACCGACGATACTACCCGTGGCCGAGAGCGACCTCGACGGTGTACAGCCCGGAAGTGCTTGTATTTCGGAGTGATATGCAGTCGGGCCACAGTCTGTGGGTAATAGGCAATGACACACGACCTCTAGAAACGCTACCGGTAATCAGTGTGGTTAGCGCTGCGGCTCTTCGGAGTCCCAAAGTCGTATCGAGGGCTGAGGCTGGGGGAGGCGGAAAGGAGACTTACTGGTTCGGAAGTGATGCGCAACGAAGACTCACAAAGGAGAAGATGCGGGTTATCCTGAGAGTAGCAGCCATGCAAGGTCATTCCAGACTAGTATTGGGCGCTCTTGGCTGTGGTGCCTTCAATAACCCGCCGAGTGGAGTCGGCGAGTGCTGGATGCAGGTTCTCCGGGAAGAGGAGTTCGCTGGGTGGTGGAAAGAGATTGTCTTTGCCGTCTATGACCGGAGGGGAGAGGGGAACTATGAGGTGTTCTCGTCTATGTTGGATGGTCTTGTGATCCCGTCACAAAGAGCCACAAGATCCTTCCAACATGCTTCAGTTGTCCCAAGTGTTATGCAGGAGACTATTTGAGGACAAGTGAAAAAGTAATTGGGTGGAGAAAGGAAAGATTCCAAGTCAGGCGAGAAGTGACAGTGCGGAAGAGATGTAGGCAAAGAAAATAAAGGGAGAGCAGTTGCTTCAATACCAGATGGCTTGATGAGCCCCAACAAGCAACCAAACAAAACAGACAATGAGAACATCTGTCTTGCTCCGTCATCACCGAGGATAATGATGAACGCTTTCTTCTAGTGTAGGAGGAAAGAAGAAGGACCCCCCAGATAATGATGACCCAGATAATAAGGAGATGTCTCTAACATCAACGATGAACAGCCGTGAGCCCTAGAACTACTAAGATAGGCGTAGGAGCAAGACATAGCTAGTACTATCAATTGATAGATGCTTGCTCTTCGGAATAGTGGGATGAATGGAGACTCTCTTGCCATTTATCCCTGACTATGATGAGTTGTGAGATAGAAGGGCAACCAAGAAGGTGGAGGGAGGGCAGAGTAAAGTCAAAAGTGTGGAAATAAGGAGTGGCAATAGGAGGATATGAGAGAGAGAGAGGGGAAAGATAATAATCTCGAAATAGTTGAGTAGACAGAGGAGAGTAAAGAGAGAGAGGAAAAGAAAGTTGTAAGAGAGAAGAGAGGGGAGAGAGGAGAAGAGTTCTAGAATCTTAGAGAAGTCCAAGATATAAGAGATATAAACGGAAGTTAAAAGGCAAAAGAAAGTAAGTAGAGAAGAAGTTAGAGGATAATAAGAGAAGAGCACAATAGGGACAAGAGGAAGAATATCTGTGCAGTCAGGAGATAGACGAGAGATAAGAATAAGAAATAAGAAGGAGAAAAGGGGTAATAGTGAGGAGGATGAATTCTAGGGTCGAAGATAGTAGAGAGAAATCTAAAGAGATAAGAGGATAGAGAGAAGTGGTAGAAACAAAGAGAAGACAAGAGAAGAAAGGAGAGAAGAGAGTTGAAGATTGAAGATGTGAGTGAAGAATGAAGTGAAAGAGGAGGAAAGTTGGATGGCAAAGGGTGGGTGGGGAGGCCTTGCTTTATAGTTTTCCAGACCTTCATACAAACGAGTCCAAGAGAGCGGCAGGAGCCCAGCCTCATGACACATAGATCTCCGCCCCCTTATTCATGACTCGAAAATCGAGGCTCCAGGCGAGGAACCCTAGAGGATTTTGTGATTCACGGTCCGAGTTTCTGGTGTGGCTCGCTGCAAGTTCTATAGGGGTAAGCTGTGAATCACGGTCACGTTTTGAGCAGGTTTGGCGCCACATTGGCCACGAATATCCGAAGTTAGGGTTCCTATCTTGCCTGAATCATGGCGTATTCCAGCCGAAACCATATGATGATGACCGTGAATCATCAGGCTATCGATATGAATCAGAATCGAAGCCGTCACGGCTTTGTACGCCACGTGAGAGGCGTCGTGATATCCGATATTTGTTAGGGTTCATAACCCGGATATCTTCATTTCGGGTAAAGACACTCCTACGATAGCATATAGTGGTTATACGGGGTCATATATACAGACAGGATGAGTATAGACGCCTTGCTGCCTATGGCAGGCACAAAAAGCGGGAGTGACACTTGACTTTGTATTGAGCAATGATGAACTTCATTCAGGGGTATACGAGAGAAGAAGCTGCCCGTCGGTCTAGCATGTATGGCCACACTCTGGGAGCCTCAGCGGATAGCTGGGAGAGTCATGGCATCTTGAATTTGTATGTCTGGTACGTTCCAGGACACTTCCCACCAGCCTCACTCAGGGGCATATAGGGAAGTCAGTACCGTCTGGTCCAGCATCGACAACCACATTACCAACACCCCAGGTGATAACTGGTGGAATCATGGCATTCTAAATTTCAAGATCTGGTCCTATCTGACACTTCCAAGCATGAGAAGTCGCCAGCTTCGTTCACCCCAAGAATAGAAGGGAAGACGGTGCCTTTGGCCCAGAAAGCACGATCGCAGTCTCAACATCTGAAGGGATAGCCGATGCAATCATGGCATCTCGAATTTCTATATCCAGTACCTATCAACACACTTCTCATTACGATACACAGTAAAAGTACACTCAAACTTCCAGGGCCCCTCACATCACACCCACCGAGGACCGCATAGTATCCGCCCCAAACTTGTGCGGCAGCAGCTGATCAGCAGCAGCAATCGCCGCATGCATGTCATCCTTGTACAGGAGAAACAGCCCCTGAATGGCCGCCATACTCGTGCGACACTTCGCATCCTTGCCAAACAGGCCCAGCTCGTCAAGCCTGTTCACGAACACCTCCTTGAACACGCCGTCGGCGTCAACGTCCCCGTAGAACCGCTCCCAGATCGCCCCGGCCTGGAAGCGCGACGCGTCGCCCACCAGCACCATCTTGTCGACGCGGCCGGGGCGAATGAGTGCGTCGTCGAGGTGGTCGATGTAGTTTGTCGTCAGGAAGGCAATGCGCTCGTCCTTGGCCGCGAGGCCGTCGAGCGCGTTGAGCAGCCCCGAGAAGGTGACCGTGGGGCCGGAGTAGCCGTCGGGCTCGGCGGCGGCGCGGTTCGCAAAGGCCACATCCGCGTCCTCGAGCAGCAGCAGGCTGCGCGGCGGCATCTTAGTCATCAGGTACGCCAGCCGGTCGTTCGTCATGCCGGTCTCGCCGAGGTTGACCATCGCGATGTTGTAGTCCAGGTGGCCCGCCAGCGCCTCGATGAACGACGACTTGCCCGACCCCGGCGGCCCGTGCAGCAGGTAGCCGCGGCGGTACGGGATGCCGCGCGCGTCGTACCACTCCTGGCGCGCCAGGAAGTCGGTCACGTCGGCCACCACGCTGTCGGCGACACCCTCGTCCAGGACCACCGACGCGAGCGGCCGCTTGCGCCGCGGTTCGCCCAGCGGCACCCAGTCGACGCCGCGCGCGGTGAACACCAGCGTCTTGCCCTCGTGCGCCCGCGCCGCCAGCTCGTGCGCCTCGGCGAACACCGTCTCGAAGATCGCCCGGTGGCGCCACAGCGTCGTCAGCGTCACCACCTCGTGCGGCTCGCCCGTGTTCATGTTCGCCGTGCTGTGCTTCTCGCGCGTCACGCTGATGTACGCGTACCCGTGCTTGATGATGTGGCGCCCGTACCCCGGCTGCAGGAAGAAGTGTGTGCGCGCCCCCGACGGGCCCGACACCGCGCTGGAGCCCCGGCCGGAAGTCGTCGTCGCTACCGACAGGTTGTGGATGCGCGTCAGCCGCGATGTGATGAACCCAGACGTGTCGCGCGGTTGTGAAAGCCACGCGAGCACCCACGGATATGATGGGTCTTGGCGGCTGATCTCGACGTTGACGAGCATGCGGCGGCGCAAAGCCGACACGCCGGCCAGAAGCCCGCGTCGGCCAAACGCCGCGGCCGCCCCAATGCCGGCTAGGCCCGCGCCGCCGGCAAACACCGGATTCTCAAACAGTGCATCTATGCTGATAAGTTGCCCCGGAGATGAGGACATTGCGGCATAGTCTTGGTTGATAAACGTACCAAAGAAAAGTCAAGAAAAGGTTTGAGATCTCAACCCTAGCAAGCAAACGCAGAAGAAAAAGAGAATAGCAAGCAAGGATGCTGTAGTCACGTGGAAAATTAACCCTAAATCGATGCAGCCCGCGCCTGGGTTAAACCCTAAGATTCCAGCTTATCACCAGCTCACATCACCATAAGTTTCATTGATTTCAGTTAGAAAGGAAACATGCATGGTATATTCAATTCAGTTTGTATATCATGTTCCACCAGGCCCATAACTAAACCTTTCAACCCCAGCAATATTTAACCATTCTTAAAAGCTTGAACCCAAAATTCCCACAGCAACGATGATAGACAAAAAGAAATGCACAAAAGAGAGAAAAGAGGAAGACATGAAAGATAGACTTTGGACAAACCTGAGACAAACCTGCTAAAATCCAATAACATGACCAGTTTAGTCATAGAGACTGGTATCAACCGTGCCCTGCTTGGAGGCATGCGGGCTGGTGACCCGGATACCGTTCTCCAGACGCTGCAGATCCATCTCGTAGCGCTTGTTATCGCACCACGACTTGACCATCTTGACCGCGTTCTTGATCTCACGACCATTGAGGTTCCAGAGCGCAAGCTCCTTGACATCCTCGTCGCTGACGGAGATACCTAGCTCAACGACATCGGCCCTGTCGGTTTCTCCCTCGCCAGCGGCAACAGTGGCGGAGCTGGTGGATGCCATGTCCTCACCCTCCTCGGGCGGGGTCGACACGCCGGTAGCTTCGGCAGCCGGGAGAGCCTTGACATCCGACGCCGGGAGGCGGTCGAGGAACTTGCGCCACACAAGCTCGCGGGCCTCGGGAGAAAGCGGCTTGAACAGAAGGTGCAGACTGACACGCGAACGGAAAGCCGAGTCGATGGTGTGGAACATATTGGTGGTCAGGAAGATGATGCCGCGGAAGTATTCAAGTTCGCGCAAAAAGATGGACACAAGCTCGTTACGAACAATATCGTTGAAGTTGCGTTCAGCCATGAACACATCAGCCTCGTCCAGCAGCACGACGGCGTCCCAGTCAGTGGCCATCTCAAACACCCGCTTGATATTTGCACCGAGGGAAGCCGCGCTGATACCGAGATCTTCGGCCTGAAGGTAAAACAAAGGTCGGTGGGTTTTGTCAGCGACTAGAACAATGTTAGTAAAATTATCTTGCGTGGGGGAAATGGCATTGCATAAAGTGAGCGTAAACTTACCGGCTTCCGCTGTCAGCGTCTTTCCAGTTCCTGGAGGGCCCGAGAGCAGCATGATCAAACCTTGGCCTTTACCGACAATCACATCGTCGAGTGACTGCTTTGATTTGCCGTGGTTTTCCACAAACGACAGCACCAAATCCTTTTGCTGCTCATCGTACACCAGATGATCATAAGCTTGGCTATTCCACTCCATCGGCTCGATATCTTCGACGAAGAAGCAGGCTATATGAACGGGAAAAGAAGAGAAAGTGTTAGGAATGACTCAGACGAGAAACCAAGGTGCAATGAACAGGCAAATCTTACCCCAGATTTTGTTGTTAAGAGCAAAGCCCTCAACCAGCGGCGAGATAAACACAAGTTCGTCCGGCCGCGAAAGCATATCGATACGGTTCTTCGCGATTTCCTCGACCGTGAGCCGCTTGTTCGACGGCTTGGACTTTTCATCCGCATCCTGGTCAGCCATGCCGTCCTTCTCAGTGGGTTGAGATCGCGGAGGAGGAGGCACGTGGCCGCCACGCCCACGACGAGGCATCGGTGTACGGTTGCCTGCAGTGTTCCGCTGAGTGGTAGGATCGGATGACTCGCGTTTGCCTTGGGCCAGATGGTAGCGGTTATATCCCATGACATCAATGAGAATACGGCTCTCGACGTTGTGTTTCTCAACTTTGCTATCGGGGTCGGCACGGGGTCCGGTCGGTGTGTGCAGAGCAATACCATTGTAGCGGCGGTAGCACAGGCCCTGGAGATCCAGAACACGGGTTCCACGCTCAGCCAGGCGACGGCGCACATCATCAGGGTTGGAGTGGAATTCAAGAGGGTAGTAGTGAAGCTCGGTGATGGGCTGGTTACCTTGGAAGGGCGGGATGACCAGAACGTTGTCAAGCCAGACAAACTCGCGGCCGTTGAAAGAGAGCATCTTGGTGGTCAGAGATAAGCCCTCCTTGCAGTACTCAGCCGATTCAACTTTGCACAGCATTTCCGAGTTGCGGCCGTAGCTATAGACAATGGTGTCCTTGGGGAAGAACGCCCAGGCCAGAGAAAAGTTGATGAGCTTGGTCTTGCGAAGGTGGCCGATCTTGGTGTCGAGCTCGCCGAACACTTCGGCAAGCGTATTGACAAGAAGCTCCAAATACGGATATAGCGGCGAGGCGGGAGTCGTATCGTGAAGGAGATCAATGATTGCTTGGTGGCCGAAATAGAGAGACGGGAAGGGGGTAAAGAACGTGGCAGCTTCGTTGACGTTGAGGTGCTCGTTCTCGCGGCGCACAATGGGGGCAAGGGCCTCAACCAGAGCGGGGTTCTGAATCTCAATGCCGTGAAATTTCAACGGGAACCGGCCGTTGATGGCTTGCTTGTTCAGGTCACGGATCTTGAAAAGCTTGATGGCAAATCCACTGATCGTCTTGACAGCAGCCTGGCTGATCTGTTTGGGAGGATAATCTTGCCAGTCATAGAAGCCACTGCCGACGTTCGCATTCCGGCCCTCGTAGAAGAGCTTGACGCGCGGCTGAAGACCCAAATTGGGGTCTTTCGTGATAGGCTTGCCATCCTCGTCCAAGCCGAAGTTGGGCGTTTTCGCACCCCTCAGGGTATCCTCGGCGGTCGAGGGGAACAGCTTGCAGCGCCATTTCCAGATGGTCTCCGACACGGTGTCGATGGAGCGGCTGATTCGGCCCATGATTCTGCCACGGGAGGACGAGCCGGAGGAGGATGTATAGCTGGAGGAAGAGGAGGAAGAGGACGGTGTGTAGTGCCGTCCGGGTCTGCCGACAGCAGCTCGTCGATTGTACGGTTGATATGAAATTTTGACGGTTGGTGGTGCGGCTTCTGCACCAAAGAACCAAATCAAAGAACGGTAACTGCTGCGTCACAAGATCTACTCGGCGGCCAAAGAGAAAAGCGCGAGACAGCAAATGCGTTAGTATTTCCCGAACTGGGCTGAGATGGTATGAATGTGCAGTTGGCAGGTGGGTTGGGTGTGGGGTGGTGTGATGATTGTGAGAAACGCAGCAGTTTCAACGGAAATAACAACGGGAAAACAAGGAGAGATATAGAAGCGGAAAAGTTCACAGAAAAAGGTTACAAGACATTGAGGAAGAAGAAGGGAGAGAGACAGTTGGCGTAGGTTAGGGAAAGAAGCACGCGCTATGGTGAGGGCTCGGGGCCCGCTGAATGCATGACTGCATATGCTAGATAGGCTGCAGCAACTTACCAATGTGGGCAGCAGACCATGGTGCAGCTTCAAACTTCGGCGGCGGGTTGTGAGTCCAAGTCAGAAAGTACCGTTCGGGTTATTTGATGTGTGAGTGGGTGGGTGCGACGTTGACGGATTCTCTGGATCTGGTTGGGGGAGCAGAGTCGGTATAAGTAGGGCGTAGCGAGTGTGGAGAGAGACCACAAGAAAAGTCCTTTGCCATTAGCAGATCCAGGTTTCCCCTTCTCCCCCTCTTGTCATCCCTTTCTCGTGTGGCCTATTCCGACATCTGGCTTGCAACGCCAAGTCAGGTATGGTCCTGCCCTCGTTTTGCAGGCAGCAATATGCAGAAGTGATCGTGCATCAGGCCGAGGCGTAGGCTGTGCATTTTCGGACCAGTTAGCATGTTGGGATTCCTAGGTGCATGAGAGGGGGATAAAGTGAGGCTGAACGTATGGGATTGGAGAGCAACAAGGAGAAGCCAATGCATGTACGAACAGTCACTGTCTGTACAGTACAGGACTATATGTCCATACCGAAAGCCACAGTTACAGTAGTATGACATCCACTATCTAGGCAACGGAGGAGCAGGGAAGATGGAAGCCAGTGGGTCACCTCAACGCACGGAGGCCGCAAAATAGGACTTTGGGCCCTGTCCAAAAAGGAGCGGATCTTCCAAGCCTCTCGGACCCCGGCTAGCCCTAAAAAGCGTTTGTTTGCCCAGTCAGACGGGGAGAGAAGAGCGGGGGTGGTTGACGGGTGGGAGAAGAGGGGGGACTGTCCTGTACAGTACAGTAAATATGTGGTTTAGTATTATGTCCCGAGTTGTGTCACCAGTTACCACTCCGAGCAGTGGGCGGTGAGGTCGGTGGCTTGTTGAAAAACCCATAGTTTAGACTCTGAAATGCCGGCTGGATACGGGCATGGGTGATAGAAGGATGGGATTATACGGCAGGTTGAAGTTAAGAGAAGAGAGCAGAGATGCCGGGATGTTGGATAATCCGGCCGGCGAACGAGTCAACCTTGATCTTACATGAGCGAGAGAGGCGACTGACAGCTGCCACCAGCAGGTTTCGCAGCTGTCACCCAAAGAGGCAGCTGCGATTGAGGTGACCAATGTGGGTGCCTGCCGCCATTGGAATTGGGTTGTTGCGGTTATGACAGCCGTCAACTGCTGCTGGCACCCGTCGCCTGTTACCAGCCTGACAATCTCGGAGGCCACCAGCTCCGGCCGTGAACCACATACATGAAGAAAAGGGCCTGCAAACGAGGTTGACCGGTTGGCTGACTCTCCTCTCCTCGCTGCGATTTCCCCCTTTTGGGTGTTGTTCCTTTTGGCGACGAGTTTATTCTGCCACCTCCAGCTGATGTCGACGTTTGTGGAGCTGGCCTTAGCCCCACGGAAGAGTCAAAGATAGGTGTGTTCACAACAGCTCCTCTAGGCTGACGATAAGGCGCAAGCTACGAAACCCACACAAAGTCCTTGTGGTGGCACCTCCGACTGGGTAGTCTCAAGGCTAACCCGAGCTGGAAAAGGTTACAGGGCTTCAGGCTAGGGATATCACCAGGACCAAGTCGCATAAGCCGGGGGTCCCGGAAGCTACAGCCCTAAGCTAGAGATACCCGCGAGCTGCGTCCTTGATTCCCCCCTGCAAGGCAAGACAGAGTCCTACCTACGCTTGAGCACATACCGACTTCTCTTCCGGAGTACGTGAGTTTATGTGATCACTCACGTCCAAATATCATGCAGCGCCTTGACACGGACTGTCCTGTACTGTTTCTCGTATCTCTGTCGCCTGCACGTGTGAGAAGCCCTCAAGCCGCCAATGCCGTGTATGCACGTATGCGAAAGCACAGGCCCCCTCGCCTTGATCCTACTGCCCAGAGACGTACGTCCTACACTCCGGGCCCGCTTCCAGTGCCGGCAGCAGGAATTTGAGCCCGCACTGGCGATGTACCAACAGACATGCACATGCACGGTATGTAGCTCGCATGCATGAAGTGTCTTAGAGGTGCGTTTGCGCGTGAGGCAAGATCTCGTAATGATATGTAAATGGCGTCGCAGGAAGCGTATTCGCGTTGCAGGACATTCTGGGAGTGTTTCTACCCCTCGTATTCTTGTCCCCTTCGTCGAAACGCATAATTTGCGGTCTAAGTGGCTGCACGCCATGTATGGGCGGGTCCGGATGGTAGTGTACTTAGTGCTGATTAAGGCGTAAGCGCTTCAACAATTAGACCATCCTCAATAGTGTAGTGGTGATCATACCTGCTTGTCACGCAGGTGACCTGGGTTCGATTCCCAGTTGGGGAGCTTCTTTTTTTGCCGTTTCCCGCTTTTTTTCTCCACGATACCTGTTTGATATGGGTCCCTATTCCTTCGTCGGAATTATTTTCACCTCCAAATCTCCATCACTCGTATCTACAGGGTTCATATACCAATATTCCCTCATCTCGCTCTTTTTCTTCGTTCTTTTTTTTTCCCTTCCATGAGAAATTGTCTCCAAAGCGCACACACTACACATCATTCTCACGGCAGCGATAGAACACAATCAACCACTTCGGGGTATTTAGTTTCAACCAGAAAATGTCAATCAGTACGAACTTCGTCCTCCGTGCTTGATTAAAGCCAGACGCAGACAGATATAGATCTCATCATTTATCGCAACATAGGAGGTTATCCAAAATGGTCATGACGACAACCCACACACATACATACACGATGATGCAAACCAAGCAACCGAAACAGAACTTCACCGTTGGGAGGAGCGGTGCGTCGACGTCTACGCAACCCAGAACCACATCTTCTCCCACACGTTGCGCGGCACGGGCGGAACATCCATTCTCTCGAGCTCGTCCATCTCCTTCTTGCCGGAAATCACATCGATCTCGGGCACGGGGATGAAGAACTTGGTGCGGCGCAGCAGCTTGTGGCCGAAGTACAGCACGAGGAAGATCGGCAGGGTGACGTAGGCGGCGACGAAGTCGGCCGCGTTCCAGTTCTTGGGGAAGAACACCTGGAAGCCGTTGGTGATGGTTAGCACGGTCAGCAGCACCAGCACGGCCCACGAGGCGTACGGCTGCAGCGGCACGCGGTACGGCAGCACGTCGAGCATGTTGTTGTACACCATGGCCTTGCGGAAGCGCAGGTAGGTGATCAGCACGACGATCCACGCGATGTAGCCGGAGATCGTGCTGATGTTCATGAACCAGCCGAACACGCGCGCGCCGGACTCCGACACGTTGAGGTAGGCCAGCAGGCCGACGGCCCACGTGGCCAGGATCGCCGCGTACGGCACGCCGTTCTTGTTCGTGCGGCGGAAGACGGCGGGCGCTTGGCCGCTCAGGGCCAGCGAGTACAGGATGCGCGAGCCCGAGTACAGGAACGAGTTGCCGGCCGACCAGGCCGACGTCAGCACGGCGGCGTTGATCACGTGGTTGAGGCCGGAGATGCCAACCGCCTGGATGCCCAGCACGAACGGGCTGCTGGTGGCGTTGGAGGCGCCGAGCAGGCCCGGGTTGGTGTAGGGCACCAGGATGCCGATGACCAGCGACGCCAGGCCGTAGAACAGCGCTAGACGCCACACGAAGCGGCGGGCGGCCTTGGGGATGTTGCGGCGCGGGGCCACGGTCTCGCCGGCGGCGATGGCGATCAGCTCGGGCGACGTGATGAAGGCGAAGCCGGCGGCCACCAGCGCGTGCCAGTAGGCCAGGAAGCGGCCGGTGCTTCCGGTGGTCTGGTACTCGACAAAGGCGCCGGGATCCTTCCAGTATGAGAAGCCGCGCACGCCCGACTGGTTGGGCCCGCCGCCGAAGAAGATGACGATGCCGAGGATGATCAGGCCGCAGATGGTGATCAGCTTGATGCTGGCAAACCAGAACTCGGCCTCGCCGAACAGCGACACGGCGAAGATGTTCAGCGCCAGCATGACGAGCAGCACGATGGTGATCCACACGGCGATGTTGACGGGCGCGTTCCAGTAGTCGACGATGATGCCGGCGGCGACAGACTCGGCGGCGACGAGGATTGAGTAGGCGTACCAGTAGTTCCAGCCGCTCGCGAAGGCCAGGCTGGGGTCGACGAAGCGCTTGGTGAAGTACGGCACGGTGATGCCCTTCATCGGCAAGTAGGTGACGATTTCGGCGAGAATGCCCATGATCACATACACCACGATCATCATCGAGGTGTAGGCCATGAACAGCGGCGCCGGGCCGGTCTGGCGGAGGATGGAGCCGGAGCCGATGAACAGGCCGGTTCCGATAGCACCACCTACATCCGGAAGAAAAAAAAAAGAAGCAAAAGTCCGTAAGTCACAGCCCAACAGCCAACGAACGCCGGGGAGAAGCCAATGGCAGCCACATACCGAGAGCGAGGAACTGAATGTGCCGACTCTTAAGACCACGCTGCAGCTGGTCGCTGCCGCTGGCCAGGTTGAACTCGGTGTTCTCGGCGCGGTGAGGGTCGGCCTTTTCGCCATCTTGGAGTGGGAGGTCTTGGAAGACCGACTGGTCGACCGAAGCGACGTGTTTTCCTTCGTCCATGGTTGGATGTTTGTCGCACGAAGACAAGAGAGGCTGGGGGGTCGAGGTGTCCTTGATATGGCAGGTATATATGGAAGAAGGGAGTAATAGTCCGGAGGTCTGAGAGAGAATATGGAACACTATGCTAGCTTTTTAAGCTACATGCAGAAAGAGTTTAACTCTGTTTCAACCGCCAACTATCGAGGAGGGAGAGATTGTCTGACGCGATTTGAAAACGAGAACCCGAGGAGGCACTGGAGTGTTGATATGTGGGAAATGGAACTGAGACACAGCAGATGTTCATAAAAGATAAGGTGACACGCTATGCAAAAACCGTCAAATTGTGTACCCAGAGGAGCTCAAAATAAAAAGAAGAAAAGAACATACAAGACGGGGGTGTAAGTGGGAGAGGGTTAAATAATGGCTCAAGGGTTGAGGGAAGATCCGCAGATCCACGATGAGAGTATGTAGGGAGATAGAGAGAGAAGGAGAAGTACTAGACTTAGAAAGGGGGGGATTTATATGGATATACACATGAAATGAAGCTCAAAGGAATTTGAAGATGAGGAATAAAAGAAGCCAGAGGACAGCATAAATTCCTCAGTCGCCGCGAACAGCAAGCTCTGGGAGCCGGGGACTTTTATATGGAGCTTCATCGGATCCATATAAGCTTCAAACTCATCCATCTCCAGGTTTTAAGGCCCCGTGCAGCAAAAAGGCGACAATTGCGGCACTGGGGACATAAGGGACCACTCCCTCTCTCACCCCCAAACAGTACGGGTTCGGTGCGTGGTGGTATCTGCTCCAGTCTTCTGTCTGTCGTTATCCATTCGTCTTCCGCATCTCGCCACCGCCGCTGCTCCCCTCGGATTTCCCAGTTTCTTTTTGACTCTGGTTCCTGGGAGATGGGGTCTCCTCCCAACTCTTCTCACCTTATTATCAAGAGAGAGAGAGAGAGAGAAAGGGCAAAAGTGTAACTACGAGTATCTCTCTCTCTCTCTATCTTCGTGGTCTTCTTTCCCCCCACCGAAGAGAAAACACTGTGACTCCCTTATCTCTTGGATGTCCGTAGATGAACCGACTCCAGTTCTCACCGTCACTTTTACGTGCAGCTGAGTTGGTGGCCGGGTAGCACCGGTACGACGTCGACCGATACACTCTCCCACCCTCTCACCCTTTTTTTTCTCCCCGGCTCTCCCACCCTGCATCTCTAAGATGGATGAGATTAGACCAGATCTATTTCTTTTTCAGTCTGGCTTCTCCAATGCATTGATAAGAGGCGCCCGTGGAGCTAGGAGATTGGGGTTCTGGTGTGTGTGTGTGACTTGGGTCCAGGCGTGGTGATGCAAGCAGCTAGACCCAGCGATACCGAATTCCGGTGTCCTAGGCAGGCTCGTTTCCCCGACGCCGGCGAACAAGGACGGGCTAGCCAGACACACACATGTTTGTTCTTGAATCGGTCTGTGACTTCACGTTCTATCCCTCGGTACCCTTCAGATAGCCGACATCGCGACCAGAGCTCACCAACATCAGCTTTCGTCTCGGCAAAGGCTTATCCTCACTTCACACAGAGGACCGAGTACCAAGGACCAGCCCACCCTGCACTTGCTATTGTTGCTCTGCATTCCGGTTTTAGTTCTCCTTGTTCGATGGAGCCTCCGGCAATTTGGCCGAGTCCTCAAGCGGCACAGCGAGGTCCCCACGGCGGCAAGGTACTTTATTTCTGTCTACGCTTGCTTCTCACCCAGCATCGATAACGCCAGCTTGAGAAATCGCCGAGACATTGCATCAGAGTGGCTACGATGCAGTGTATGTCTCTCTCTCTTTCTCTCCCTCTCTCTATAGCCTTCAAATGATACGTCTCGTCGTATGCAATATCCACCGGGTGGGAGAGTCAGGAAGTGTCTTGCTGAGAGATCTGGTTTTACGCTTATCATCAGCAACGGCCGGGGAGGCAGAGAACCGCCGATGATCCATTTTGGTCTGGGGGGGAGTGAGTGGACAGTGCACCGGCGATCCAGTACGATTACGACGTTGACCATGATAGCTGTTTTCCACTATGTTTCCAAATGTCTTCCTTTTTTGCTGTATCCCTGGTAGATGTGCTTGGAGCAGTCCCTCAACCTGCTATACAGACAGACAGACGACAGCTTTCCCCAGGCTTTAGTCGTCTATCGCCGGTTATACCCTATCTCTGCGCCCAATCCATCGAGCTGGTATTATCTCCCTCCTGTGTGTACACTTACATCTGCATTTGCAAGTCCTCCTCGGAGTCGCCGTTGGTCAATCGGCGCGATGTGTGTGTCCATGCTTTTGCAAAGGGGCGGTGGGGAGGGGGTTTCATCGGATGATAACACACCATGATTGTGTCATGGCTTGTGCTCTCCGAACAGCCGAGTCTGCTCTAGCTATCATCTCGAGGGTTTCTGGCTGTGGGTGGTGCCCGTCCTATCTGGCAAACCGTCAAGAGATTTGACGGTAGTCGCGCTTCCGGTCTCCATTAGGTAAAACGCCCAGAGGAGAAATCAAAAGAACGAAATAAAAATCTTCCGGGCCGCCTCGACGAACACTGCAGAACAGGGATTCTGGTGATCCTCGTTTGGGGTGGCGGGGGCCAATAGCCACACCCGCGCAAAAGTTTGGCCGATGCAACAAGAACCCATTGCCCGTACTCTGTCTCTCATCTGCTGTGTTCTTCCCTGGTATCGTGACGGGAGATACTCTGCCTCCAAGTCTCTCCTGCTGCCACCACATGCTCAGTCTCCCGGTGTCGTCGCTCTTCATCTGCCAGGACGAGCACGAGTTTTAGGGTACGAACGACATGTCACCGGAAACCCGCAGTTGCGAAGCTCCGGGAGGGGCCCACCACCCGTCAGGTTCTTTTTTTTTTTTCCTAAGCTTTACTGCTTTCTGCCTGGTGTGTCTCCAAATCTCGATTCGTAGAAGCTTCTCTTCGGGCTTCTGGCGTCGGCCACCACGGACGTGCGCACGAGCGCCCTGAGCTTGGAATTTTTCTTTTCGCTGGCTGCATTAGAATGCGCTTCGGCTTACGCGACAGACTTGATCTGTGCTGGGAGGAGCCTGCACAGCGGCGTCAAGCCTTCAATAGCCGGCCCTGCTCTGGTCTACGCCGTCACCCTATCGTGACTAGTCTTTTGACCGGGACTCCTGGGTACAACCAATCGCACTTACTATCACGAGGATACGCACAGTCGAAAGAGGGCCGTTGCCGGTCAGATTGTTTCTGCGTATGTGTTGGACTGCTCGGTACCTTGGGGAACTGGGACTCCTCCAAAATCAATTCCAGGCCCGGAAATGTGTCATGATCTGATGTCAATTGTGGGATGCCCATGACGATGTGTCGCTGTCAAGCCTGCGCAGCCTTGCGCTGCTGCGCTTTTTCGGTGGAAACCCGCAGAATGTCCAGCAGCATCCAGTAAGCGATCATCTGCCTTGTCCACAAGACTCGCCCATCTACCGGGGGGGAGGGCTGAATATCGGCGATCGGTACGCCCATTCACCCTCAAAGCAGAACCCACGATGTGCTATGGCGTCAGGGTTAAACCCAACATGCTAACCCTAGCTTTTCCAACCCGCGACTGTGGCGCGCCGCCACTCGGAACGCCTCACTGAAATTTCTGACCAATCAGAGCACCGAATCCCAGGGGAACAAAAATGGCAGCAAACTTTATATGGTCGAAACAATAGTGACTTTTTTTTGCAATCAACATCACAGGTTTGACACTCTTCAATTACTTCGAATATCCAAAACGAGCTTCATGATCTCTGCACCATCGTCAAGAATCTCACTTCTGTCTATCACCCAACCCTGATATCTCTGATATTTACTTCAGCTAACACAGGATCTCTTTTTTTTTTTTTTCTTTTTTCCTTTTCCAATCTTCATCCTCCATCCACTTGTTTTGCAACAAGGAGGCTGCGATTCCCCCCTTGTCTGTTTCCTCCATCCCTCCTCATCGACTCTCTGGACTCCAGAAAGTGTTTCCCTAATCCTGCATTATCAACACTCTTGGACTGGGGCACACTCTCTTTTGTCCTGGGCCTCACTCTCTCTTTGATTGTACCAGGGCCTCTTGTCTCCTTCAATTGCCCTCATCACTATCTAGTAGCCTGGATGAGATGAGCTGTTGATGGTAGTGTTCTCGACTATCCCCTCCACTTTTTACCTGTCTCTCCGGTATTCTGTCCATTGTTCTTAGCTACAATGGATCCCCGAGAGAAGCCACAAGCCTTCGTGTCGGCATTTGCGCCGCGACTGCGCGTGTATTCTAATTCAATCCTCACGCCGTCGATCCCCTCGGCCCCGACCGCCCCCCTGGCGCGCACCACGAAGCGCGGCACGACCATCATCAACTACGCCGAAGACGGCTACGACGACCTCGATGACGAATCCGACACCCCGCGGCGCCGCGGATCGGGCATCCGCAACGCGCGGCAGGACGACACGGCCCAGCGCCCCGACTACTCCGATAAGTTCGGCAAGGAGACCAGCGTGCCGGTGACGGTGCAGCCGCTGTGGCGCGACTGGATGGGCAAGCCGCGCCCCATGACTACCGGCCATCAGAGCGTTGCCCAGGCCAGCATGCCGCTGACGCTGATCCCCATCCGCATCGACGTCGACGTGCCGTCGTTTGTGCCCGACCGCGCCTTCCCGCTCCCCCACCCGCAGGTCGATGCCTCCCAGCCGCAGTTCCGGGTCGGCGAGCCTACCGTGCCGTTCCGACTTCGCGACTTCTTCCTCTGGAACCTGCACGAATCTCTCATCACCACTGACCAGTTCGCCCAAGTGTTGGTTCAGGATCTCGACCTTCCGAACCGTCAGGCCATGGTTGCTGAGATCAGCAAGCAGATTCGCACCCAGCTGGAGGAATACGCTGGCGTGGCCCTCCACCCGCTTTTCCACTCACAATCCGAGGCGTCGCAGACGCCTGCGCCGACAACCGCGACACAGACCAACGGTCACGGTCCTTCGCATGGCCATTCGTCTCACGGCCACGGCCACGGCCACGGCCCCAGCCACAATAACCACCACGGCCACCGCCGGCCTAGCCAGCTGCCCTCCAATTCTCCTGCGCCGTTCGCGACGCCTGTCATCAAGAACATGAGCCGCGCCGACGCGCAGATTGTGCAGGCAGGCACGCCGATTCCGATGAAGACGCTCAACGGCACCGATACTCCGCGGATCACCGCGCAAGCCACGCGCGCGGGCCAGGACGCGTCGGCCGATTCCAGCCCGGACGACACGTACCGCTGCATCATCTCGATGTCGCTGAACCTGTCGTCGATGCTGTACACGGACAAGTTTGAGTGGTCGCTGCTGCACCCGCCGGGCACGGCGGAGCTGTTCGCGAAGCAGACGTGCGCGGACCTGGGGCTTGCGGGCGAGTGGGTGCCGGCGCTGACGCACGCGATCTACGAAGCGGTGCTGAAGCTGAAG